>JAOEGL010000013.1:24896712-25315911 GCA_034509955.1 Urosaurus nigricauda
TCAGGTACACGTCTTCCAAGATAGCAATTGCTTCCCTACAGAGAAAAGAAATGGAGGCCAGAGAGAGGTGAGAGAAAAGATTACTGGTCCAGAGAGCTGGATTCCTATATCTAGCCCCACTGGCCACTTCTGCCCCCAGCCCTGTCCTGAACCCAACTTACTCTACTTGTATGAAGATGTCGGTCCCCTCCGTCTGGGGTTGGTAGACATCACCGATTATGATGTTCCCCAGTGATGCGAAGAGGTGCGGAAGCCAAGACTGCAGACGCTTTTTACCAGCGTAAAACGCTACAATCATTCTAAGACCTCCTATCGCTCTCACCTGAGGAGGAGCCAAGGAGATGCTCACCTCAGTAAGAGGATCGCTCTAGTAGACCATAAGGAAAGAGGGAAGGTCACCCGCAGATGGGAACCTGCCATGGATTCCTGCCTTGTGGAGGAGTCAGGTGAGGGTCAGCCACTTACCTTGGCCAAAAGCTGCTCCTTAGTGTCAGCACTCACCCAAGAACCTTGGTTGAGTGCATGCAGGAAGTGAGTTAGACAGGTGTTTACGTTGCGGTAGGGAGAAGCCAAGACCGCATACATCAGGTTTTCACAAATACTACAGAAAGGGAAGGAGAGAGATAAGTGGCATCCTTGCTGGACTCTTAACCCCTCAGAGGGCAAACAGGGAGGCATGGGAGGAATCCACCTACTCTTCTTCCGATGTCATGTAATGCTCAAGCATCTGAAGCAAATGCTTGGACGCAATAATGTTTGTAATGTGGTTCCACATTATTTCTTTCTCACTGGCAAACTTCTTGCATAGACAATGCAAATCTTCTGGTATCTGTCAGGAGGGAAAAAGAGAGCAGGGGAAAATGAGATGCTTCCATTTGCTGTATGTGACAAACCTTGGAAAAACAATCAGAGAGATTCCTCACCGGCAAATCCTCAAGGTCCTCCAGGTCAGACTCCTCAGAATTGCCCTCCGAGTCAGCAGAGGTCGTCTGAGATTCTGGGATTCTAAAATGGGGCAGAAAAGACTATGAAAGAAAGGGGGGCAAGGATGCTGCTGCAGAAAGACCCTTGCAGGGACATCTTTTATGTGGCACCCATTCGGTCTGCAGCCAAGACCAGAGCTGAGAAGAACTTACCTGTCTGAACTTGGTCCAGGAGTGCATTCGTCCTCCTCGGGTGAGGCATCACTGTCTAAATCCTGAAAATTAATGGAGAGTGGTGAGAAGTCAAAGAGGTCCAAGGAGACAGTCCCTGATTCTTACCATGAAGAATCATAGAGTTGGAAGAGACCCCAAAAAAGGCCCTGATCCAGTCCAACCCCTTTCCTTCTCCTGCCATGCAGGAACTCTCCATCAGAGCATCCCCATTGACAGATGGCCACCCAGCCTCTGCTTAAGGACCTCCAAGGAAAGAGACTCCACCAGCCTGGAGGCAGAAGGAGATGGCCTTGCGCTGGCCCTGACCCCTTTCAAAGCTTTTCCCTCTGAAAGGAGAGAAGGGAGACCCCCACGTTTCCCCCTTTTGTTACCCATGAGTTCACAGAGCATCCGTCACTCATCTCCTCCTCATCCTTCTCCGCTGCAGATGTCCCAGGGATTTCTTCCTCCACGTGGTTCGTCTGCGGTTCTGGGACACTGAAATATTTATTTAGTACATGAAAAAGGAATGAAATTATTTAAACTTTTCAAATGGTCCTCCAAGCTCCCAGCCTGTCCTCGTAAGAGTTCCTTCAAGGCCTGTGTGAAGAGGTCCGTCTTAAGGCCATCGGGGAGGGAGCCCTTCTGACCCATTCCCGGGAGATCAGGGAGTCCCAGGGTCTAGGGCCAGCCACCGAGGAGAAGGCCCTCTTCTCTCGCCTTCCCACCAACCGTGTTTGTGAGAATGGTGTCGGGACGGAGAGAAGGGCTTCTCCAGAGGATCTCAGGGGCCAGGCCGGTTCATACCAGGAGAAACCCTCTGCCAAATAGTGTGGACCTGAGCCATAGAGGGCTTGAATAACCAGCGCCTTGAATTGTGTCCGGAAACAAACTGGCAGCCAATGTAGAAAGACCTCTTGCAGGGACATGCATCTTTTATGTGGCACCGCAGCCAAGACCAGGGATGGGAAGAACTTACCTGTCTGAACTTGGTCCAGGAGTGCATTCGTCCTCCTCGGGGCAGGCATCACTGTCTAAATCCTACAAATGAATGGAGAGTGTTAGAAGAAGTCAAAGAGGTAGAAGGAGACAGTCTTGGGGTGGCTCTGATTCTTACGGTGAAGGGGTAGAATCATAGAGTTGGAAGGGACCCCAAAAAGGGCCCTGATCCAGTCCAACCCCTTTCTTTCTGCCATGCAGGAACTCTCCATCAGAGCATCCCCATTGACAGATGGCCACCCAGCCTCTGCTTAAAGACCTCCAAGGAAAGAGACTCCACCAGCCTGGAGGCAGAAGGATGGCCTTGCGCTGGCCCTGACCCCTTTCAAAGCTTTTCCCTCTGAAAGGAGAGAAGGGAGACCCCCACGTTTCCCCCTTTTGTTACCCATGAGTTCACAGAGCATCCGTCACTCATCTCCTCCTCATCCTTCTCCGCTGCAGATGTCCCAGGGATTTCTTCCCCCACGTGGTTCGTCTGCGGTTCTGGGACACTGAAATATTTATTTAGTACATGAAAAAGGAATGAAATTATTTAAACTTTTCAAATGGTCCTCCAAGCTCCCAGCCTGTCCTCGTAAGAGTTCCTTCAAGGCCTGTGTGAAGAGGTCCGTCTTAAGGCCATGGGGAGGGAGCCCTTCTGACCCATTCCCGGGAGATCAGGGAGTCCCAGGGTCTAGGGCCAGCCACCGAGGAGAAGGCCCTCTTCTCTCGCCTTCCCACCAACCGTGTTTGTGAGGATGGTGTCGGGACGGAGAGAAGGGCTTCTCCAGAGGATCTCAGGGGCCAGGCCGGTTCATACCAGGAGAAACCCTCTGCCAAATAGTGTGGACCTGAGCCATAGAGGGCTTGAATAACCAGCGCCTTGAATTGTGTCCGGAAACAAACTGGAAGCCAATGTAGAAAGACCTCTTGCAGGGACATCTTTTATTTGGCACCCATTCAGTCTACAGATAGAACCAGAGGTGAGAAGTACTTACTTCTCTGAACTTGGTCCAGGAGTGCATTCGTCCTCCTCGGGGGAGGCATCACTGTCTAAATCCTACAAATGAATGGAGAGTGGTGAGAAGTCAAGAAGGTCCAAGGAGACAGTCCCTGATTCTTACCATGAAGAATCATAGAGTTGGAAGAGACCCCAAAAAGGGCCCTGATCCAGTCCAACCCCCTTCTTTCTTCTGCCATGCAGGAACTCTCCATCAGAGCATCCCCATTGACAGATGGCCACCCAGCCTCTGCTTAAGGACCTCCAAGGAAAGAGACTCCACCAGCCTGGAGGCAGAAGGATGGCCTTGCGCTGGCCCTGACCCCTTTCAAAGCTTTTCCCTCTGAAAGGAGAGAAGGGAGACCCCCACGTTTCCCCCTTTTGTTACCCATGAGTTCACAGAGCATCCGTCACTCATCTCCTCCTCATCCTTCTCCGCTGCAGATGTCCCAGGGATTTCTTCCCCCACGTGGTTCGTCTGCGGTTCTGGGACACTGAAATATTTATTTAGTACATGAAAAAGGAATGAAATTATTTAAACTTTTCAAATGGTCCTCCAAGCTCCCAGCCTGTCCTCGTAAGAGTTCCTTCAAGGCCTGTGTGAAGAGGTCCGTCTTAAGGCCATCGGGGAGGGAGCCCTTCTGACCCATTCCCGGGAGATCAGGGAGTCCCAGGGTCTAGGGCCAGCCACCGAGGAGAAGGCCCTCTTCTCTCGCCTTCCCACCAACCGTGTTTGTGAGAATGGTGTCGGGACGGAGAGAAGGGCTTCTCCAGAGGATCTCAGGGGCCAGGCCGGTTCATACCAGGAGAAACCCTCTGCCAAATAGTGTGGAACTGAGCCATAGAGGGCTTGAATAACCAGCGCCTTGAATTGTGTCCGGAAACAAACTGGCAGCCAATGTAGAAAGACCCCTTGCAGGGACATCTTTTATTGGCACCCATTCAGTCTACAGATAGAACCAGAGGTGAGAAGAACTTACTTCTCTGAACTTGGTCCAGGAGTGCATTCGTCCTCCTCGGGGGAGGCATCACTGTCTAAATCCTACAAATGAATGGAGAGTGGTGAGAAGTCAAGAAGGTCCAAGGAGACAGTCCCTGATTCTTACCATGAAGAATCATAGAGTTGGAAGAGACCCCAAAAAGGGCCCTGATCCAGTCCAACCCCCTTCTTTCTTCTGCCATGCAGGAACTCTCCATCAGAGCATCCCCATTGACAGATGGCCACCCAGCCTCTGCTTAAGGACCTCCAATGAAGGAGACTCCACCAGCCTGGAGACAGAAGGATGGCCTTGCGCTGGCCCTGACCCCTTTCAAAGCTTTTCCCTCTGAAAGGAGAGAAGGGAGACCCCCACGTTTCCCCCTTTTGTTACCCATGAGTTCACAGAGCATCCGTCACTCATCTCCTCCTCATCCTTCTCCGCTGCAGATGTCCCAGGGATTTCTTCCTCCACGTGGTTCGTCTGCGGTTCTGGGACACTGAAATATTTATTTAGTACATCAAAAAGGAATGAAATTATTTAAACTTTTCAAATGGTCCTCCAAGCTCCCAGCTGTCCTCGTAAGAGTTCCTTCAAGGCCTGTGTGAAGAGGTCCGTCTTAAGGCCATCGGGGAGGGAGCCCTTCTGACCCATTCCCGGGAGATCAGGGAGTCCCAGGGTCTAGGGCCAGCCACCGAGGAGAAGGCCCTCTTCTCTCGCCTTCCCACCAACCGTGTTTGTGAGAATGGTGTCGGGACGGAGAGAAGGGCTTCTCCAGAGGATCTCAGGGGCCAGGCCGGTTCATACCAGGAGAAACCCTCTGCCAAATAGTGTGGACCTGAGCCATAGAGGGCTTGAATAACCAGCGCCTTGAATTGTGTCCGGAAACAAACTGGCAGCCAATGTAGAAAGACCTCTTGCAGGGACATGCATCTTTTATGTGGCACCGCAGCCAAGACCAGGGATGGGAAGAACTTACCTGTCTGAACTTGGTCCAGGAGTGCATTCGTCCTCCTCGGGGGAGGCATCACTGTCTAAATCCTACAAATGAATGGAGAGTGTTAGAAGAAGTCAAAGAGGTAGAAGGAGACAGTCTTGGGGTGGCTCTGATTCTTACGGTGAAGGGGTAGAATCATAGAGTTGGAAGGGACCCCAAAAAGGGCCCTGATCCAGTCCAACCCCCTTCCTTCTTCTGCCATGCAGGAACTCTCCATCAGAGCATCCCCATTGACAGATGGCCACCCAGCCTCTGCTTAAGGACCTCCAAGGAAAGAGACTCCACCAGCCTGGAGGCAGAAGGAGATGGCCTTGCGCTGGCCCTGACCCCTTTCAAAGCTTTTCCCTCTGAAAGGAGAGAAGGGAGACCCCCACGTTTCCCCCTTTTGTTACCCATGAGTTCACAGAGCATCCGTCACTCATCTCCTCCTCATCCTTCTCCGCTGCAGATGTCCCAGGGATTTCTTCCTCCACGTGGTTCGTCTGCGGTTCTGGGACACTGAAATATTTATTTAGTACATGAAAAAGGAATGAAATTATTTAAACTTTTCAAATGGTCCTCCAAGCTCCCAGCCTGTCCTCGTAAGAGTTCCTTCAAGGCCTGTGTGAAGAGGTCCGTCTTAAGGCCATCGGGGAGGGAGCCCTTCTGACCCATTCCCGGGAGATCAGGGAGTCCCAGGGTCTAGGGCCAGCCACCGAGGAGAAGGCCCTCTTCTCTCGCCTTCCCACCAACCGTGTTTGTGAGAATGGTGTCGGGACGGAGAGAAGGGCTTCTCCAGAGGATCTCAGGGGCCAGGCCGGTTCATACCAGGAGAAACCCTCTGCCAAATAGTGTGGACCTGAGCCATAGAGGGCTTGAATAACCAGCGCCTTGAATTGTGTCCGGAAACAAACTGGAAGCCAATGTAGAAAGACCTCTTGCAGGGACATGCATCTTTTATGTGGCACCGCAGCCAAGACCAGGGATGGGAAGAACTTACCTGTCTGAACTTGGTCCAGGAGTGCATTCGTCCTCCTCGGGGGAGGCATCACTGTCTAAATCCTGAAAATGAATGGAGAGTGGTGAGAAGTCAAGAAGGTCCAAGGAGACAGTCCCTGATTCTTACCATGAAGAATCATAGAGTTGGAAGAGACCCCAAAAAGGGCCCTGATCCAGTCCAACCCCCTTCTTTCTTCTGCCATGCAGGAACTCTCCATCAGAGCATCCCCATTGACAGATGGCCACCCAGCCTCTGCTTAAGGACCTCCAAGGAAAGAGACTCCACCAGCCTGGAGGCAGAAGGAGATGGCCTTGCGCTGGCCCTGACCCCTTTCAAAGCTTTTCCCTCTGAAAGGAGAGAAGGGAGACCCCCACGTTTCCCCCTTTTGTTACCCATGAGTTCACAGAGCATCCGTCACTCATCTCCTCCTCATCCTTCTCCGCTGCAGATGTCCCAGGGATTTCTTCCCCCACGTGGTTCGTCTGCGGTTCTGGGACACTGAAATATTTATTTAGTACATGAAAAAGGAATGAAATTATTTAAACTTTTCAAATGGTCCTCCAAGCTCCCAGCCTGTCCTCGTAAGAGTTCCTTCAAGGCCTGTGTGAAGAGGTCCGTCTTAAGGCCATCGGGGAGGGAGCCCTTCTGACCCATTCCCGGGAGATCAGGGAGTCCCAGGGTCTAGGGCCAGCCACCGAGGAGAAGGCCCTCTTCTCTCGCCTTCCCACCAACCGTGTTTGTGAGAATGGTGTCGGGACGGAGAGAAGGGCTTCTCCAGAGGATCTCAGGGGCCAGGCCGGTTCATACCAGGAGAAACCCTCTGCCAAACAGTGTGGACCTGAGCCATAGAGGGCTTGAATAACCAGCGCCTTGAATTGTGTCCGGAAACAAACTGGCAGCCAATGTAGAAAGACCTCTGGCAGGGACATCTTTTATTTGGCACCCATTCAGTCTACAGATAGAACCAGAGGTGAGAAGAACTTACTTCTCTGAACTTGGTCCAGGAGTGCATTCGTCCTCCTCGGGGGAGGCATCACTGTCTAAATCCTACAAATGAATGGAGAGTGGTGAGAAGTCAAGAAGGTCCAAGGAGACAGTCCCTGATTCTTACCATGAAGAATCATAGAGTTGGAAGAGACCCCAAAAAGGGCCCTGATCCAGTCCAACCCCCTTCTTTCTTCTGCCATGCAGGAACTCTCCATCAGAGCATCCCCATTGACAGATGGCCACCCAGCCTCTGCTTAAGGACCTCCAAGGAAAGAGACTCCACCAGCCTGGAGACAGAAGGATGGCCTTGCGCTGGCCCTGACCCCTTTCAAAGCTTTTCCCTCTGAAAGGAGAGAAGGGAGACCCCCACGTTTCCCCCTTTTGTTACCCATGAGTTCACAGAGCATCCGTCACTCATCTCCTCCTCATCCTTCTCCGCTGCAGATGTCCCAGGGATTTCTTCCTCCACGTGGTTCGTCTGCGGTTCTGGGACACTGAAATATTTATTTAGTACATGAAAAAGGAATGAAATTATTTAAACTTTTCAAATGGTCCTCCAAGCTCCCAGCCTGTCCTCGTAAGAGTTCCTTCAAGGCCTGTGTGAAGAGGTCCGTCTTAAGGCCATCGGGGAGGGAGCCCTTCTGACCCATTCCCGGGAGATCAGGGAGTCCCAGGGTCTAGGGCCAGCCACCAAGGAGAAGGCCCTCTTCTCTCGCCTTCCCACCAACCGTGTTTGTGAGAATGGTGTCGGGACGGAGAGAAGGGCTTCTCCAGAGGATCTCAGGGGCCAGGCCGGTTCATACCAGGAGAAACCCTCTGCCAAATAGTGTGGACCTGAGCCATAGAGGGCTTGAATAACCAGCGCCTTGAATTGTGTCCGGAAACAAACTGGCAGCCAATGAAGCTGTTTCAAGAGGGGCTTTGGGGAACCCGTCTCCTGAGAGTGCCTCTGTGGCCTGGGAGATATCCCTTTTGTAATGACTGAGGACTCTGGAAGGAGACCTCCCCATCCCCACCGCCCTGCAGACCTCCATCAGTGGCCTGAGCAGCGCTTCCGGAAGAAATGAGCCACCATCCCTCTTTGAGGAAGAAGCAGTTCCGCAGCCTGGGAAGCAAAGGCCAAGAGGCAAAGCAGAAGATGATGAAGGCTGCTGGAGGGAGGCCAAGAGTGCCGCCTCGGACTGAAAAAGGGACGCAGTATACATAACCACCCTGCATGCCTCAGGTGTGCGCTGGAGCCCTAATATCTCGTGCCCATGTGCTTGAATTGGAACCATCCATGGCCCACCCGAAGGATGAATGCGTAGAACTGAGTGGCGAAAGAGCCTCTGGAAGCCAAGATTGACTCCACTGTACAGAAAGGGCAAGACCAGGGAGAACCCAGACCAAAGGTGTCTTGGAAAAGGCGACTTGGCTCGCTCTTCCAAAAGGCGACCCACTGGGTTTCTAAGGGGCCAGGCATGGCTTTTGTCTTTATTCCCTGCCTCCGTAGGAGCAAATGGGAGAAGGAAGGAAGGAAGGAAATGGGGACTTACCCTGGATCTTCGTTGTCCTCATTGGGGCGTTTGCAACCTTGGAAGAGCCCCTTAAAAGGTTTCTTGAGGCCCTGAAAACCTTTCTTGAACCCTTTCTTGACCCCTTTCTTGACCTTCTTCCAACTAGGTTTCTTCAACCCCTGTAAGCAAAAGAGATGGATGAGAAAGACAGCAGGGATGGGTGGCCAGACCCAGCAAAGCCCAAACTGGCCTCCACCCGCTTGACCTCCTGACTCACTTGGAAGAAGCCCGTTATTCCAGACATGGTCAATGACGGAGGGCCAGACTGGGTATGAAGACAAGGAGCCTGAAGGGGAAAGGCCTGACCACCAGCCGGAGGGAGATGGTCAGCAACCAGCCCTTTGGAGTCCAGAGTGGTCTCAATCATCCAGACCAGGATGGAGCCTTTGTGAAGCAAGACAAGGCTTGGACTCTGGCCAAGTGGACAGAGGTTGCCATGTACCTTCATGGGCCTTGATCCTCTGCCTACAAGGGCAGGCGTCCCCAATACTGTATTCTCCAAAATGGAAGGTCACACTTCCCGAGGGGGCATGGTTTCTCCCCTAAATATCATAATGGGGGATCCCTTAAGAAGCCCCCTTGAGGCCTCCATAACACCCTTTAATTTATATTTAGTGAGGATCGGGAGGGGAGGCACCGCTGTTGAGGCCCTGCTAGGATTTCTTCCTCCATTTTGAGAAGGCTCCCCACTGAGTTTTCAGAGCGTGACCCCATAATAATAAGACTCCTTGAAGTGACATGAAGGCACACAACAACAACAACCAGCTAATGTATTGTAATGGTTAGAATATCGAACTGCAACTCTGGAGACCAGGGTTCGAATCCCCTTTCAGCCAAGTCATTCCAACTTCAAGACATTTCCAGTTTGTGGCAACCCTATCCCAGGATTTTCTTGGCAAGCTTCTTCAAGAGCGGTCGCGGGAAGAAAGCATTGCTTCCTCC
The DNA here is from genome assembly GCA_034509955.1 of Urosaurus nigricauda. NCBI lineage: Eukaryota > Metazoa > Chordata > Lepidosauria > Squamata > Phrynosomatidae > Urosaurus > Urosaurus nigricauda. The sequence continues at coordinate 24,906,265 of JAOEGL010000013.1, forward strand.
GAAGGCTTTGCCGTCCCAGAGCCCTTCCTTCCATCTCTAGGCAGCCTTTGCCTCCCGAAAGGCAGGAAGCCTTCTGCTCCCAGTTTGGAAATTATAGACCTCACCTGCTCCCTGGCCTTAGATTGGGTACTTCTGTTCTTCAGAGCGATTTCTGGACACAGCCAGGGTCTGTGGGCATTCGAAGAGAGACGTGACCAACCCTGGCTACTGCCTTGGACCAGTACAGCGGACCCACAACTGAGCAACGTGGCTCAGGGAAAGAACTGAAACTGGATGACTGAGAGATCCCAAGCAGCAGCTCCCGTATGGAGGGGGCAAAGGGGGCTTTGGGGCAGAAGGAAGGGTGGTCTTTGGCCTGACCCCAGGGCCCAGCAAGGAGGGCCATTTCCTTGCTCCTGTGGGCCCCGTCTGTCTCTATCTTCCATCCCCATCAACCCGGCCGACAGAGGAGCAGAAGCGCGAGAGGCAGACTCACGTGGAAAGGCCCATTCTCAGCCAGGAAGCCCTCCATCGAACTGCAGCCGGGACCCCCGTTGAGCCAGAGGACCAGGGGGTCAGGGGCTGGCTTGCCCTGGGACTCCACGAACCTGGAGGGGGAAGAAGGGGCGAGCATCGTGGTTGCTGGTGGTGATGGGCACAGCTGGCGCATCCTCATGGGGTGGACATTGGGTAGCACTCCAGGTGTTGCTGGACTGCATCTCCCAGCTATCTCTAGCCAGTGGTAAGGATGATGGGAGTCCGAGTCCGGCTATGTGGTTCTCGCCTATTGTTGTTGTGTGCCTTGAAGTCATTCCCAACTTATGGTGACGGCGTTTTCCTGGCAAGATTTCTTCAAAGGTTTACCATTGCCTTCCTCTGAGGCTGAGAGCGTGTGACTTGCTCAAGGTCTCCCAGTGGGTTTCCATGGATTCTAACGCTGGCCTCCAGAGTCATAGTCCCAATGTTCAGACCGCTACACTGCCCTGGTTCTCACCTACAGCACCTGCCTTCCATCTGTCTGATCCTGCCCTTCCTTCTCGCACACGGACTCCCAAGCCCTCCTCCACTTGCCAGGAATGGAAATACTGGATATCCTGACCATTGCTGGAAGGCTGGCATCTCGGGCAAGCCTGGCAGGGAAGTGATGAAGCCCGGACTGTCCGGCGCTTGGACCGAGGAAGGCGCCCAGGAAGAAGGTCAGCCAGATGGCCCTCGCTCTCGCCGCCATCATGATGCCGTTTTCTCCCCAGGTTGCCATTGACAGACTGATATATACACACCACGTCCATCCTGTTTGCTGTTCCTGACCAAAAGCCAGCCCCACGACCGTTTGTTTCTTGTTCCCTGGAGATAGTATTGCTTGTTGTACCAGTCGGGTGCAAGAGCCGAGCGTGGCTTGTCCTGAAGGTCACCTTCATCCCCGGATGTCTCTGCAGATTGACTCTGACTTCGGGGAAACCCTCTGCAAAGATTTCCTAGGCAAGTTTTCTTCAGATCCCAAGCTTTCTTCTGAGGCTGAGAGAGTGGGACTTGCCCCAGTGGGTTTCTGTGGATAAGTGGGGATTTGAATCTTGGACTCTTGGTCTTACTTTGGCACCCAAAGCAATATGCCATCCTGGTTCTCAGAGTTTTCTTGGCCAGATTCTTCCAGAGGAAGGTTGCCGTTGCTTTCCTCTTAGGATGAGACAGAGTGCTTGCCCGAAATCCCATTGGTTGAAGGCACATCGCTTCCTTTCTCGACTCCAGCTGTTCTGGGAGCAACAGGACACTCTGGCATCACTTGCAAGCAAAAGGCCGGAAACCATGCGAATGTATTAGATGTCCATTGTCACATGTGGAAACCTCTGAATGGTGCCCACCTGCACTCGGTGCCAAGCCCCTTTTTGCTGGGCAGATCTGTTTCTGGAAAAACTTTGCTAAAGCCCCCAAGAGCCCTTCAGGTCTCCCTTTGCAAATAGCTTTGTTAGAAATCTGATAAGTCGCCTGGAAATGCGAGGTATTTGGGTGAGCTCTTGTCTCATGGAAATGATAGACCTCACCTGCTCCCTGGCCTGAGATTGGGTACTTGAAATTCTTCGGATCGATTTCTTCTCAGGGCTGAGATAAGCCGGAAACCATCTTTCATTGTCCAGTTGTGTTTTCATACAGCTCCGGACTTCTATTAGCATTTGAATTCTACCTTTTCCACGTGAGCTACAGGTGGCCCACATGGTGGCCTTCTCCTTCACTTGTGGCCATTTTCCACCACATCTTTTGGGTTGAGGATTGGGCAAGAGAAAAGGAGAGACCAGCCCAGAGTCTCCTATTGGGATCTACCAAAACTGATATCGGCATTTCCCCCCCGGAGAAGTCTTACCTGTCCTACCGTCTTTGCTTCCAAAGGAGCAGTTTGGCTAGTATTTTTTTTTTTAAAGAAGAAATGGACAGTGGAATTAGACTAAATTTAAGTACCGTTTGCCAGCATGCAACCTGTGAGGAGGATTTTGCAAGATCTAAGCAGGGCAACTTGGGATTCACTGAACTGTCCTCTAAGTTGAATTCAACCAGATGGCAGCTGGCAATAAACTAATGTGTTTTATAAAAAAAAGAAAAACCTTTTGCAAGGGCAGGACATGTTCTTTTTATATTGTATGTATGTATGTATGTAATTAAAAAAATAAAACATAAAACATAGCATCAAGACATGTGTTCGTGCTTGCTTACATGTAAATTTCCTCTATATACGTTCTATATAATACCATTACATACCTATAAAGTATTTTCCTTACTTTTCATTGTCTACTGTTCTGTTGAAATGTATGTATTACTTCTTATAAAGTGATTATATTTAGAAAGTGTTTTGCCTCCAAGAAAAAGAGAAGCCCTTTAAAAATGGGCCAAGGTAGATTTGCCTTATCGTATTCTGATTATTTGTCCTCAACTTACACCAAAGAAAAGTTTCCAGTGGTCAAACACTGGAAGGTCTGATGACAGGAGGTTTCCTTTTCCTTTGAAGAAGCAGAGGGGAATTTTCCTAATTTTTCTCCACCGTAACCTTTTGAAATTGGGAGGGCAGGAAGAGAACAGCCTTTCTTGTAACATCCTGGGAACTGGAATGGCTTGCAAAACAGTAACGGGTTTTCTGTTTTAAAATTGGACTCTTTGCTGGGACTGTTTTTTAAAGACAACCTCCATAATTGGTTGTATTTGCATCCTCTATTGTTTGCAGAGTTCTTTATGTAGGTATTCGTGTTCTCTTTCTCTCTCATTCTCTCACAAACACCACACAACACACACGCTTACCTCTGACTTTGTTTCAGAGCTTTGTTTCCGACTGCCTTGTCCAAAGAGAGCCTTTGCAAAGCTGAGGATGGAGCATCTGCTCCCAGAGGCTTCGGAGTCGGTTTCAAAGCAGCGTCCAAAGTCACATTTTCAACAGGCGTCAAATTAAAGGTAATCCAGAAGTCACCATCTTTATTTGTAATTGCTGTTTCTCGCTGTGACATTGTCCCTTTAAACCTCCCAAAATCCCAGGCAACATAGATTAGAAACACGAAGGGAGGGAAAAGTTAGCACCTGAAAGAAAATAGCACAGTTATTTTGATCTTTAAAATGAATTAACTGACCTTGTGAGGTCTGATCTGCTGCTTTGTAAACATCAGAATCGGCTACAGCACGCATGGCACCCCGGAAGAAATGCATTTGAAGGGAGCCCTGCTGCCAATCCAGAACCTCACATTGACCTCAAGTGAGAATTAGAGCACTGGGATTCCACTTGAACTGCCATAACTCCATCTTATGGAAACCTGGGACCTGCAGTTTCCTGAGGCATAAAGGAGGAATCCTCTACAAGACAGCTGTAATGTCTCGCCACAATGCAAATATCAGGTTTCTGTAGGATGCAGCCACGGCTGTTAAAGCAAAATCAATGTGCTTTAACTGTGTAGTGTGAAAACCATGGCATAAAAGCAACCAAGTGTTACTTTGCTTTGGCTCAATAAACCAGCGCCAGAAGCCACCAGAAAGGAAGGCCTCTCCTTTGGCAAAATGGATTTTGCGAACGGCACCATAGTGTTGAGCCAAAGGAGAGAAGACAACAAGGGGTTGTGTGAATCCGGTGCCCAGGAAACTCCCTCAAATGCTTCTGACCATCCCTCCCTTTCCAAAGTATATAAACCAAGTATTTATCTTCCTACGATCCATTTTCATACACAATTGATAATGGAAGCTGAGCACCAGCAGAACCACACATCCCTTTCCCATATAGAAACAAGTTCGGTATTTTCCACCCTCTGATTGATAGCACCAACTCCTTTGAGCACGAAGCTGTTGTACTGCCCCTCCCATCAGCCCCCAGACAGGGCATCATGGGAGTTGCATTCCAACCATACCTGAAGGGCCGCTGCACCCCTACCCTCCCTTCCCACGGCGCTTGCAGTTCTCTTCACTCCAGGGGTGAGCAACCTCCCAGGATTGGAGTAGAGGAGCCCTATTGTGTGTCCCCCAAACCAAGACCACATGCCCCCTGCCTCCACGCTTTCTGCTGTGACCACCCCCCAATCCTCGTGCTGCTACTTGTAAATATGGAAGGAGCGCAGGGGACGCAGGTGGCTCTTCTCAGCAGAACCACCGGGACCCGAGTGCGAATGCACTGGGACCGAGGGGCGAGGTTACAAACGTGGGGCCAGGGGGCTGATTTACAAGAGGCCCTTTTGTCATCGCTTTCGCCATGATGCCAGCCATCAGACACATGAGTTTTGTCACATCCTTGGATATAAAATCAAGCCACATAAATAGAGAGCACAAGTTGTGTTGCAGACGGCCTGCGTCCTATCAACACAAGTGTACGCAAGACAACAGCGTCCTGTTTTTCCTGCCCATGGGTGATATTCCAAAAGGCAAACGGGAATTCAGTTTGTGTCCGTATGGAAAAGCTGCCCACCTGCCCCCAGGGAATGTGCTTGAGCAGATGGGACAAGTTCATTAAAAATAAGGACAACAAGATTTGTGCAACCAAAATCCATTGAAGGGAAACTGGAACAGAACCACCGAGGACAATGGAAGGAAGGGTCATCTCCCGTTGACATTCAAGACACTCCCAAGATCTGGGCCGAGTCCGGATTCCTTTTGTTCGACGGAGAAGAGAGCGAATCCTGCGATGGGCAGATTCAGAGGAATCACTTCATGAGGTCCGTGAAGACAGCGTTGGCCGTCGTCTGTCCAAAGATAAACGCTCCCAGAACAACCATGAACACACCGTAACAAACCATCGTCCACCAGCTGCAGATGCAGAAGGAGAGCTGGTTAAAGGAAGCCGTATTTTGCAGAGGGTCTGGGCCCCACATTATATGAACAAGGGAGAGGGCTCGGCAGGGAGCGACAAAAAGAAAAAGCGAGGCTCTCACCTGGCCGGCCGGGTTTCCTGGATTTCGGAGAGCTTGGTGTGGATGAGGCAGAGCCCTGGCAAAGAAGGGAAGGACAACGCAAGGAGCCATTAAGCCAGGCGTCTGCGAAAGGGAGCTCAGAGACCACCCAGCTCTGAACACGGTGCACAGAATAGCAAAACCAGAAGAAACCCAGGAAATTTCAGGGTCAAATTCATGCCACTGTTGTGTAAGGAAAGAGAACTGAGACGTGCAAAAACAAAACCCCTCTTTTAGCAAGAAGCAGACACTGGAACACTGCTCTCAGAGAGTCAACTATTTCGTTACTCGTGGTTGTTGTTGACCATGCTGGCCTGGAGGTTCTATAAATTGTAGTCCAAGCAAGCAACTTTGCTAAGGTCTGGAGCCTAAAGAATCTGAGCCAGGGAAATAAAACCCAGCCACTTACCTGGAAAGACAAAGATGAAGCAGGCGGCCAGGCCACCAATGATGGAGATGACTTTGCCGATGTCTGGAATGAACAAGGCCAGGAGGAGGGTGAGGAGGAACCAGCAGGTTGTCTGGAGCAAACGGCGACGTCTCTCCCGCACGACGTCCTCCTCTACGGCCTCCCCCTTGTAGCGCAGCCAAAGACCTTCCAGGACGGCCCTGGGAGGGGAGCAAAGGGAAGGGAGGCTAGGAAGGCTGCTGACTAATTGACCAGACACACAGAATGTCTTTTGTGAATATGCCTGGAAAGAACCCCCACCTTCCCTAGAAGCCCTGTGCTCACCTGCCACAGAAATGAAGGATCGGGTAGGACGTCAGGACGCAGAGGATGATGAAGGCCCTGGCGATGGCCACCGGAATGTCGCTGGAAGGGTAGGACATGAGCACGTCCTGCTCTACCCTGGAGCCAAAGGTCAGGAAGCCACAGACCCCTGGCAAGAAGGAGAGAGCAAAGGGAAGGCCAAGAAGACTCTGACAGACCCCGTGGGGAAAGCCTTGCCGAGAAGGGGCCAGGTGATGGTCACTCTTCTTCTGGTCAAGGGTCTTCCTCCTCCTCCTCTGCCCATTTCCAGGAGAGACAGAGCCTAAGGATAAAGTGGGGCTCACAGGGAATGGGGCTGCTCCTTACCTGTGCCAATGTAGACAAAGAGAGCGATGACCATGGCTGCAGTCACCACAGCTCCCCAGGGCTTCAGCTCTGGGCGCTTCATGCTGTTGAAAACAGGCACGCTGCTGACATGGCACTGCCAGAGAGGAGGAGATGGTGAAGGAGAGGAAGGAAAGACACCAGCAGGAGCTTTTACTGACAGTTGAAAAAGGCCTGAAGAGCCAGGGTTTTCCCTTTGCACCCCAGCATGATCCCACCCAGAGCCCCTGGAGAAGCTGTACCTGGAAACCAAAGCAAATGGTGGGCATGGCGTTGAACACGGACATCCACGAAGAAGGGCTGTGGGGAGGAAGAACAAGTAAGCCCACTCGGAACAGTCCCTGGATGATACCTACAGAGGCACTATTTCTCCAGCCCTTGACTGCAGCAATTTCTCCAAAGAGGCGGGCGAGGAGTGAACCAGGAGAGGTTCCTTTTAAGCACGCAGGTGGGACTTCTGTTGCCTCCAGGTATTCTTGGGCTGCAAGCAACCCTCACTACTAGCTATGCCTGCCAGCAAGCATCACAGGACTCAGGGACAAAGATCTTTGGTTTTGGACTTAGGTCTCATTCTTTTCAAAGAACCACAACTCCCAGATACCTGGTTGGGATTTCTCCTGGCGTGATCTCTTTATCGGGCCAAATATATTTGATGATGATGATGGCAGTGACGTACCAGGTCCCAACCACACTCAGGCAGCTGAAGGTGAATGAAATAAGAGAGAAACAAAATTGGGTGTGCATCCTTTGGTTTATCTGCCATCTCTGAAACTGAATTTGGCCCTTTTGGGGCTGGACAAGGCACCCCACGCTCAGTTTAGGTCCAGCAGCCTCATGAAGGCAGGTGCTGGCTCCTTGTGAGGGTCATAGCACCTCCGATCCCCCACCAGGCAACTGTGAGAGGCAACATTAGCCCCCTCAGGAGACCACAGACAGCCACATCCACCCACTGCATCCTTCCCATCAAATATATATATATGTGCGGGTGTCATTTTTTGCCTCCAAATGAAAGATTCTTAAGTGTCTGAAGGGCCCACAGAAGCCATCTAATCCAAGCTCCTGCCATGTCTAGGGACCATAGAGGGATTTATCACTAAATTCTGCCCCACTGCGCCCTTCTACACCCAATTTTTTTAACCCTGGTGAGATTCTCAGAGCCATAGAAATGGCCCTGGGCGTGCCCACCTTTTCTTATCCGATACACAGAAGCATGGGGATAGAGATGCAGGAATGTCATTCTATTCCTCCCTCCACTCAAAGCATTGTATGATGCTCTCCAAGATTCAACTATGCTCAGAAAGAGCAGAGAGAGAGGGAGAGAGGACCCCTCCATAGCTGGGATTGCAGATTTCCTTTCTCACTGGAAGGCCAGCCTTAGGAGACCTGTTTTCCTCCTGCAGGCTGCTCCGGCCCCACATTCCTTGCCAACTTTGTGCCACAGAAGACTCCTCCCTGCGCAGATGCCATCTGTGTGACTTTCCTGGGTCCATCACCTGAATGTCTTCACCCAAAATGGCTCCTGCTAATAGCAGCTTCCTCTTAAGGGCAATTTTTTAAAAAACCTGGAGGTTCTGCGCCAGGCTAATGGTCCTTCAGCCAAAGGTGTGCTGGCCAACCTTCCCACAAGTGGAGACGTGCCTCCACCTACTTCATACCCCATCAGGAGAAATTAAATAATTTATTTTCATTCTGATCGCGTCACTGACAGGGCAGCTTCTGTGCATACAAAGGAAGCAGCTAGCCCCAAGAGCTATCTGGCAGCCCTTCCCCATCCTCGGCTTGGTGCCTACCTGGCATACTTCTGGAAGCCAATCTCCTTAGGAACGGAGAGGGGCAGGATGAGCAAGAAGGCGGTGAGGCTGATGGTGAACTTCCGGTCCGTGTACCAGTGGCCGCTCTCCGTCCCTGTGGAGTCCTTCACCAAGGCTGCGATTACTAGCCAAGGAGAGAAAAGGAGACTGTTAGAAGCTGGACCCAATCCACTAAGGAGCCTGATTGCAAGCGGAGGAAAGCCCAATGTCAGAGAACTCAAGATTATACCGAACTGTGTGCAGTTCAGAAAAGGAGCTCCACTCCAATGCATACTCTGTGCCCAGGAAAACACACACAAACACAACTGAGGAGGAGGAGGAGGAGGAGGAGAAGAGGAAGGGTCTGTGTTACAGGAAGCCCTGTCATTCTAAGCAAGGAAGGCAACAAGGTGGCACAGAAGCCAGCTCCGACCCTTCGGTAGCCCTGGCCAGCAAGAGACAAACGCACAGTCCCTGGAGAGAGCTATGTGCGTCCCCTTCCACACCTGTCCCCGAAGAACAACCAACACTCACTCTTGTCCTGTTGGTCTCCAATGATGATGAGGAAGGCAATGCAAGTGCCGAAAGTGTAGACGGCAATGGCAACCTCGCACAGGACGCCGGTGACCTTGCCACACACGGCCCACACCACCTCCTGGTAGGTGCGTTCGTTGCTGGCCTGGGAGCAGTAGGCCAGGATGACCAGGCCCCCAATGATGAAAACCAGCATGCACTGCAGCAAAGGGGAGGGTCGGGGAGGGAGAAAGGGGGGCACCGTCAGACGGGAGACAAGGCAAAGCTACAAAGCCAAGGATGGACAGTCCATCCTCTTGGAAGCATGTCTCCCCTCTCTCTCTTTGGCCGCATCCACACAGTGGAATTAATGCAGTTTGACACCACTTTAACTCTCATGGGATCCTGGTAGAGCTCCCTGAAAAACCCTTTGCCCTCCAGCCCCAACATCTGCCTATTTCTACTCATATCTTCTATACAATGAAACAGAAGAGCCATCTCCAAAGGTAGCAAACAAGAGCAGAGAAGGATAGGAAAGTAAGGATAAGTGTTAATAATAAAAAGGCCTGATCTAGATTGGCAAAAAAAAAAGTGTGTTCATGGCTGCATGAAAGTCTAGCCTTTAGATGAGAAAAAGGGAAAGTGTGCCATGAAAACGCTTTTTTTGCATTTTAGGGGAGAAGAAGCGCCTTTAAAAAGGTGCTGGTTTTCCCAGCTTCTTTTTTAAAAACTGTGGAACAGCGCAGCTCCATCTAAAGGCTCCGGTGCAGCTGCTAAGCATTAAGGAAAAGGCAACTTCATGTCACACTTTCCTGCCAATCTAGAAAGCCCCAAAAGAGACTGATAAATACACTGCTGAAAACCGGAGCCTGATTTTCAGACTGCAGTGCTCATAACCCTTTACTGAAAGGTACATAGCACTTCTTTTGCAATTCCTTGACTTTCCTTGCTTGATTACAATGCTTCTCGTTCCTCCAGAAGTTTTGGCCTTGCTTGGCCAGGGATGCTGGGAGCTGAAGTCCAGACCCTCTGGAGAGCTAAAGATGGGGGACCCCCGGTCTCTTGGTTCCCCGCACTCACCATCTGCAGAGCGATCCCGGCCACCACGCCGCCCGCCATGCTGAAGGCGGCCGGGAAGTTGAGCAGGCCGGCTCCGAGCGCGGCGTTCACGACGATGAAGACGGCCCCCAGGGCAGAGGTGCTGGCCGGCCCGTGCCCCTCGTCCTCCTTGGGCACCCCCTCCACACTGGGGCTCTGCAGGAGCCGGGCCCGTTCGCCTGCGTCCGCCCCCCAATCCCACTCCCCATAGTCGCTATTGATGCCCACGTGGCTCTGAGTCATTTCCGGCAGCAGAGGAGATTCGGGGGTGGGTTAATCCCTCTTTTCTCAAGGAACCACTTTTTGCGTGCCCCGGGAAGCGCCAAGGATCACGCGGAGAAATGTGAAAGCAGAGGTCGTGCCCACATCCAGACTGAGATATGGGTCCTTCTCACAGTGTCACGAGGGTTCGGGAGTTCTCCTAGAGGAAAGAACAGCAGAGGCTGAGCCATGGAAACCCACTGGGTCACCTTGGGCAAGTCACACTCTCTCAGCATAAGAGGATTGCAATGGCAAAACCCCTCTGAAGAAACTTGCCAAGAAAACCTCACAATAGTTGCAACATGAAGGAACAACAACAACAACAAATGTTAAGGTGGCATTGCAGGAGCCCAGACAACCTAGCATACAAAACGCCAGGCATTTGGAAAAACCAAAATGGCCCAGGAGGGAGAAAAACCGATGTTTCCAGCCATGGTCTGGGGTCAATTTACTGGACAGCCCATGCCATAAAAAAGGAAAGACCAGAACGCCCCACTTTCCACCACATTGTGGCCCCTCTCTTGGCCCCAGAAACAGTTCTGTGCAGAAGCCCAACATTATTATTAGGCAAGCAGATCTTGCAAGAGGAAAAAATCTGTGCCAGATGCACGTTCTCCTCCGCTGTTCCTTTTTCTCAACCCTTCCCTCCTTCTTTTCTCTTTCTGGGCCGGCAGAGCATCCTGCTGAGTAAGCGTTTCCCCCCCAAAAATCAGCAAAAAGGCTGTTTGGCTCATTGAGGGCACAAAGTTCAAGTCGAATCTGGATTTTGGAAAGAGGGAGGGAGGGAGGAAGAAATCTCTGAGCGGGCAAGTATTTCCGTTCCTCTCCTTTTGCTCCTTGCAGAATAATTGCCATTACAAACATTCACATTTGGCATATGATTAACCCCCTTCCCTCCCATCCTAGTCCCAAAATCCTATTTGACGTCCTTAAATCCTAGCTGTCTTGGTCATCTGCGTAATGCAATGGAAGGGTCCCTTGCCAGCTGTCATTCCTTGGAGACCTCCTCCTCTCAGTCAGGGAAAGGTCCAGAGAGCGGCTGGGCCTGGGACTCCCAGAGCTCTGGGTTCGAGTCACACGCCAGCCATGCACATGATCTGGCCTTTACCTTCTGCAGCTGCAACATGGAATAATGGGTTTGAATGACAAGATAAGAGACTCCTTCCAGCTAAGCATGAGGCAGAGAGGCTTCACTTGCCAGGCGGAGGGCTCTCCTTCCCTGGCATCTGGGAGGCTTTGGGTGCGAATTCCTTACCTGCAGGGCATGGGACTAGGCTGGCTGACCCTTGGGGTCCCTTCCAGCTCTACCAACCTGTGGCTCCATGGACCCCGGGGCTCTCTCTAGGATGGTCCCTTCCATCTGTCCATCCATTCATTCAACCCCAAGAGGCTCAGAGCAGCTCCAGGGCACCCAGAGGGGGCTCCATGGGGCCGGGATTGGACCAGGGGGCCCCCACCAGAAGCAGCCCCTGAGGTTTGGGGCAGGAGGGTGCAACCCCATTGGGGCAAAGGGGCTCCTCTGGGGCAGAGAGGGAGGGAAAGAGCCCCCCAGCTCCCCCTCTTTCTCTCTTCCAAGGCTCCTGGGTGGGGTCCCCTCCCCTTCTCCCTCTCCCTTTTCCAGGGGGCCTTGAGGGAGAGGGATCAGGGGAGAGAGACCCCTCCTCAAAGGGGTCCTGGGGGGAAGAGGGGGAAGCAGGGTTTGGATGGGGAGCCCCCAACCCAATGGGGAGGGGATGGAAAAGCTCCTTACTCTTCCTGGGGGTCCGAGGGGAGGGGGAAGAGACTAGAGCCCCCCTTCCTTCCTTCCTTCCGGGGGGGGGGGGGGCTCTTCCAAGGTGGAACAAGGGAGGTCCATGGAGGCAGGGAGGGAAGAGCCCACTCCCCCTTTCCCAGGGGCTCTTATGGAGGGGGGTCCCGGGGGGGCAGAGAGGGAGCCCCTTCCCCTCCCCCGGCTGGAGGGCAGGATTTGAATGGGGAGCCCAATGGAGGGGAGGAAGGGGAGAGCCGCCTACTCTTCCTGGGGGTCCAAGGGGAGGGAAGAGACCCCTTTTCCTTCCTTCCTTCCTTCCTTCCTTTTGGGGGGCTCTTCCAAGTGGAACAAGGGAGGTCAATGGAGAGAAGGGAGGTCCCCCTTTCCCAGGGGCTCTTATGGGGGGTGGGGGGCAGGGTTTGACTGGGGAGCCCAATGGGGAGGAAAGGGCCCCTCTCCCTCTTCTGCCTCGCTTGGGGCTCTCCCCTTCTTGCCAATCATCCTCACTTGCCTGCAAGGCTCCCTTCTGCCTTCGCCCAGCTGCTGCAGCTGCTGCGGGTCACGTGGCGCCGTCGCGGCCCCGCCCACAGCCATGACGCGCGCAGGGCACGCTGGGAAGTGTAGTCCCGGGAGGTTCAAATCGAGAGCAGGCCCAGGAGGCTAAGCTAGGCCCAAAGTGTCCAGGGCTTTAAAAGCAGCGCTTTATGCTAAATAGCTCGTTAGGTAAAAGACTAATTGGGATCCTTCTCACACACGTAGAAGGGGGGAGGCCTCCGAGGCTCGCTCCATGCTGTGGAATTCTGGGAAATGTAGTTGTGCCCCCCCTCCCCTCAAAAACACAGATCTCCTCCTCCATTTGCAGACTGTCTGAGACCCTGTCAAGTGTGGAAAGATGAGTTAGGCTGCATCCACACTGGAAAAATAACCTGGTTTGGCACCGCTTTAACTGTCCTGGCTCAAGGCTATGGAATTCTGGGAGTTGGAGTCTGCTGTGGGGCCCAGGGCTCAAGGCTTCACTCTTTGTCTGGCTCAAGGCTATGGAATTCTGGGAGTTGGAGTCTGTTGTGGGGCCCAGAGCGGAGCTCTGCTCCGCTCTGGGCCCACAACAGACTCCAACTCCCAGAATTCCATAGCCTTGAGCCAGGATGCTGAAAAGAGGTTCCAAACCGGGCTATTCCTCCACTGTGGATGCAGCTTTACTACAATGATGGGAAGGACGCAGTCCAGAGGAAGGCATTGGACTGCAACTCCCAGCAGCCCATGGTGGGGAGTGCTGGGACTCCCAACCCAACAACATCTGGAAGGCCCCACGATCCGCATCCCCTAAAACCAAACTTTGGTCCTCCTCCAGATGTTTTGGGCTTCGGTCCCCCAAAGGCTCAGCCAGTCAGGGACTGTGGGAGCCGGAGTCCAAAAACCTTTGGAGGACCCAAGTTTGGGAATCTCTCCGCTTTCAGTGGACAACAACACCACAAACTGTGGGAAGGGATCAGTGGGGGACTTTCCAGATATACTTGACTATAAACCGAGGTCAGGTTTGGGGGCATGCCAGCCCAGGTGGGCCCAGCTTCCAGACAGCCTGGGAAGCCGTAGGTTGCCAAGCGCAACACAAGAGAGAGAGATTGCAATAGAAAGTACATTTCTGTACTGCTTATAAGTGCGCTTAAGCACTCCCTACGCATAGTTTTTTGAGAGTGCTTTGGACTATGTGGCGGCGTTCTGGAATGCATTCTCCAAAGACGCCAGCCGCAGATGCTGGTGAAACGTCAGGAATAAACCCTTCTAGAACACAGCCCAAAAAACCCACAAAAAAAACTACATAGGCCAGCTGCGAAAGCCTTCGACTCCCTAAGCGGTTTACAATGTGTAAACTAATTGCCCCCAACAAGCTGGGGACTCATTTTAGCAACCTCGGGAAGATGCAAGGCTGTGTCCACCTTTGCATTGAACTCACAACCTCGTGGTTTGTGAGAGCGGCTGCAATACAAGAGTTTAACTACTACACCAACAGGGCTCCTAGAAAGACCTTATTGCTTCCCAGTGGGTTTGCCACAAGCGATATATCCAGGGATTCCAGAATGGCAATCGTCTGCCTTCCAGGTGCAGCACACAACCCAGGTAACAGATACACCTGTCACCTGGGTTGCATGGTGCACCTGGAAGGCTTCCACTGCACAGTTACTAAGGACGTGTGTCTCTATCCCAGCCTTCCTTTGCACACTGAAAAGCTGGTGAAAAATTTCTGCCGTGTTTTCCAGGACACTTCACCTGCCTTCTCCTTCCAAGTGGGGTGGGCCATGTGGGACGAAGGGAAAGAAATTTTAAGCAAGAGCGAAAATGCTGCCGGGGCTTCATCGCAACAGAAGGTTTTCACAGGTACCTTCCTCTGAAGGTATGTGAACAGACTGAACCTGTTGTGCAGATCAGATGCAAAAGGAAACAGTTCCTGCACACTGCTGATACACAATTTTGCCACACCATGTTTCCAAACAGAACCGGAGCCAGTCACAATATCAGTTTCAGAGAGGAGCTTTACTTTTGCCCAAGGACTGCAAAAAATAACGGGAAAAAAGAATTCTGGGACAGAACACGAATTTAACAGAGCTTTGCTAAATCCAAAGCAAATGCAATTTAATTTGTTACTCTAGAATGCCAGACTGCAGTTAGAAACTATTGTCTGCCTTTTATTTGGTTTCCAAGCAAAATGCTACCACCAGCCTAGCTATCAGTGGAAATGATGCAAACGTCTTTTGGCAAAGAAGGGAAATTAACCTGCCATCCTATTGCTGTGATCCAATCCCCCAGAGGCACAAACGCTAGGGAACTGAGGTCCTAAATCTGTGAGAAAGCAGAAAATAAAGCCACGAGCTCTTTGCCTGCACCACCTCCAGGAAAGAAATGCAGACCCAGAAATACCCCACTTGGCTTCCTTTGAAAACAACTGGGCCTTTTAACGTTTCAGAGCCTGGTGAGGTTTCCTGGAGAGGGAGGGGGCCTGGGGAATTTTGCAAACTTAGTGCTTTTCTGCACAGAAAGGACCTCCCCCCCTCCCAATCCCAGGGCAGGGAAAAGGCCTGTCACCCCCCAATTCGAACTCAGCACCAAAAAAGCAAGTGGCACAATCTTTGGGAGACAGGTGGCACCCCCAACAAGGCCTGCGGGCAAACATTCACTGCAGCATTTCCCACCACAATCTACAAAAATATTGCAAGGATGAAAGGCTCCATTTTGGTTAAAGCACACAGGGACACATCTTAAGGGAGGGGCAGGCAGGGCTGCACCAGAAATACATTCAACCATGTTTTTAAGTGCTCAGGGAAAACAAAACCGTTTTGTTGGGCAACATCACTGCTTCCTCCTCCTCTTCCTCCCTCCCCTGGGACCCCTTGCAACCAACGGCCAAAGTGTCCAAAGAAGGCCCAAGGGAAGGCTGTTGGAGTGATCCGGCCGGGCGCATGGGGTTTACTTGGAGACCTGGTGGATGGCGTGGGCCAGGTAAGCGACGTTGCCAGAGGTGACCCCTGCGACAGAGATGCGCCCGTCCTTCGTCATGTAAACGGAGAACTCCTTGGTCAGCCGCTCCACCTGAAAGGCAAAATCCCTGTTTCTCTCTTTCTTTCTCAAAATACAAAAAGTATTGTGGCAATACCTTATTTGAAAAAATTTCAAATATTGTGACAGTCCATTTCTCTGAATGCAGTACCAAACGCAGCCGAAGTAGTGACTTTATATCATGAGAAAATAAAGACCAGTTGGTCTTAAAGGTGCTGCCACATTCTTTGCTCTTTCCCCCCTTCCCCTTCCCACCTTCTATGCTAATATGGCCACTTCTTTGATCATCCCATTCGGTCGCATGTCTTCCCTCTCTCCTTACCTGTTCAGGCTTCAGCCCCGTGAAGCAGAACATGCCGATCTGGTCCGTAATGTGCTGCCAGTTATGAGAGGAGCCCTCCTTCTTCAGGTTGTCCACCAGCTGGGTGCGCATCCCGATGATCCGGTCGGCCATCCCTTTCACCTCCACCAGCCTGTGCCAGGAAGCAGAGGGAAAGAGAGGCAGAGACCGAAGGGGTGGCAAGAGGATAGAGAAACAGAGAGAGGCAGAGGCTAAAGGAAGGTCTAGGAGGCTGGCCACCTTCTGTCCTGCTCCAAAGGAGTTTTACCACGAGAAATCCAAAATGGGAGAGGGCAGCCCCGCCAGGCAAAGTGTGAGAAGGAAACCTAAGCGATATTCCTAGGAGAATGCCCCCATGCCTTGGCAAAAAGAAGTCCAGAGAGGCAAACCCACCTGGAACTGCCCCACATCTGAATGGCTTCTTTGGCTCACTAATATATCCCCTACAAGCCCCGCAGGCCTCCAATCCTCCCTTTTTCTAGTCACCTACTCCACAGCCTGCCTTACCACTCCTTCCTCAGTTCGGGGCTGTTCAGGATGGTGGAGGCTATCCGCGCCCCATTGATGGGGGGGTTGGAGTACATGGGGCGGATGAGGATCTTCAGCTGGGACTCCACTCTCTTGGCCTCCTCCGCGTCTTGGCAGACCACCGTGAAGGCCCCCACACGCTCCCCTGGAAAGCAAAGGCAAGGACTGCAAGGCCGCCCCATTTTCCAAGAGAGAAAGAGAAAGGGATCCTCCTGGCCATCCTTGGCTTGCGCCCTTTGCCAGGCGTTCCTTTTCTTCACCCCAGAGGGAGACGTGTTTCTAAGACTGGGACCCCCCGAGATTGCCACAAAGACTGGCAAAACCCAAAACAGAAAACTCAAGATAGATATCAGGAGAGTCCTTATTCTTATGGCTAAACAGCATCTTCCTCACTAGTGATTTAAATAATTAAAACCCCTTCCAAGAAGGAGTTTGATTTAAACCAAGTCAACCCTGGTTGTTTTGGCAAGAGCTTTGCAATCACATACAAGCACACAGCCTCTTTCCCCACCGGAAACTTCGCCAGCGCTGCCATGCTTCCTTTTCTAACCTGGGAAGACCTCTGCAAAAGTAAGAGCATGGTCCAAAGTCCAAGCCCCGCACGCGGCAAAGGCCTTCCTAGTCCAGTGGAAAGTGAAAGCCTCTCTAATCCTCTAAGCAGCTTTCCCTTCCTATGGCGATAGAAGCGGGGGACAGACATAGTTCCAAGGGCTTACCATACAAGCCCATGTTCTTTGCGTAGGACTGGGAGAGCACAACGTTGATGCCTTGCTCAATGAAGTGGCGGACGGCCCAGGAGTCCCGGTTTATGTCCCCGCTGGCAAAGCCCTGGTAGGCCATGTCGAAAAAGGCAAAGAGGTTCCTTTTCTGGAAGAGAAGAAGGCAGCTCATCTCAGCTTAACAGGGAGGTGTGCTTGGAAAGGCAGCGGCAAGGAAAGGCAGAGGCTGCAATCCTACCAGGCCCCCCACCGACAGTCACGGTTTGAGACTGTCAGCAGGTCCCTGAGAACAGCAACTTTCAAATCCATCAAAACATGAAAAAACAAAAACAAATATTCACTGCTTTTTAAATAGTTACAAATATTCCAAATCACTTGAGGAATGTGCTGAAGTTGGGTCTGTTGCTCAATGGACAGCAGCCCAGGTCTGGCTCCGTCTGTGGGTATCAAGGGCACTTTCTAGTTTTTCCACACATGACTTTCCAATTGGGCATTTCAAAGCCCAAGTCCCAAACCAGCCAAACCTCATGCATACTCAACTGATGCAGAACTCCAAACCTGCTGCGTCAAGTCCACAGAGCATTAACAGAGTTACACAATCTCTCAGCAAACTCAAGCGTGGCTAATGCAACACGACTTGTGTAGCTGAGGTGTAAGTGGAATGCAATGTGATTTGTTTGGCCAGGACTGGAATCTGGCCAGTCCTTCATGAAACTCTGAACAAACACTAGAAGAGAACCAAGAAAGAAAGCTCCAGGGAATGAAATCAGGTTGAGAGATATCTGAGACAATGCTACAGTCCTGGCTCGTTTCCCAAAGTCCACCATTTCAGGATCAAGGGATCAGATTAATGAATGCATGGCAGTAGCACCTCAGGTGTGTTTGCTGAATTGCTCCAAACCCACGGAAGGAAATTTTGTAGGCTAACAGGGCCCAATGGGTGCAGGGCAACCTTACGAAGGACAAGCACAATGAGATAATGGCAATGATGCATGGGGTCCCAAAAGACCGGCAGAACCACGGCCCCCTTCTGCCCCATTGCTACTTACCTTCACAACAGCCGCCAGCTCCTTCCACTGCTCAGGCCGAGGGTCCACTCCGGTCGGGTTGTGAGCGCAAGCGTGGAAGAGAATGATGCTCTTCTCTGGAACTTTCTTTAATACAAAGACAGAGAGACAGAGAACGATGGGCCACCAACAGAGGATACTTGGGAAATCTCACTGAGCTTTTCAGACAGGGGTGGGCAAAATGGGGTCCCAGGGCTACATGTTCTACATGTTCCCAGGGCTACATCTTTCATCTGGTTAAAAAGGAAGGATATACATGAACTGCCCCTTCTGCAAGGCTCTGGGATGGCAAATTCATATTTTAAGTAGGCTGCAGGAACTCTGTGCAGTGTAACAGCAGAAATGGTCGGCTTTTTGGAACCACAAGTGGACCTTCTGCCAATTGCAATTTGTTTTGGGGCAGGACAAGCAGCCCTCGGAGGGTCCCTGTTTGCCTTCCGTCCTCAACTTACAGAAATGTCATCCAAGGCCCCAGAGAAGTCAAAGCCGCAGGTTTTGGGATCGTAGTACCGGTAGCTTTGCAGCTGCATCCCTGCGTCTCTGAAGATGGGGGTGTGATTCCCCCAGGATGGTTTGGGCAGGTAGACGTCGCGGCTGGACTTGAAAAACCGTTGCTGCAGCCAAGAGAGGAAGAGGCACCATTTCAGTAATGCCAGAGGCAGCCTTGAGGGATTATTTGTATGGGGAGCAAAACCCCAAAACCTTTTATCCCCATTTTGTGATGGTAGAATAAGGACTCACCAAGAAGTTGGCACCAACTCTGAGAGACCCTGTTCCAGAAATTGTCTGCACAGTGACATACTGCAAGAGAAAAGATCATCAGCATCAATATCCTGCCCTTTTCTCAATCCAGGGACTCAAGGGCTCTTCAAGATGGCAGAGAAGGTTGCATTTCTGCCTACTTGCCCCACCTTTTACAGGAGATCACCTTGAATGTAAACTTTCAGTAAGTCTAGAGCAGCGGTCCCCAAACTGTGCTCTTTAAAGGATTCTGGACTTCAGCTCCCAGAATCCCAGACTACTGGCAAACGTGGCTGAGGCTTCTGGGAGTTTAAAATCACTTAAAGGGCATAGTTTGGGGACCGCACAGATCTAAAGGGTCCCCAGATGTTGCTGATCTAACCACAACTCACAGGTTTTCTTCCTATTCAGAGATGCTGAACCACCTCTTCTAAGCCTTGGTTCTTGACCATAAGAGTTTCCACACCAAGGTATTCTGGGCTCTCTTGCCTTTGGATCTGCCCAGAACTGGGATGCAACCTCCCCCTCAAAAAAAAACCCCCTCTGTGACAACTGGGCTGAGAAAGGGCCGCCCTTTGCCTTGTCCCAGGCCAGCCAGGGCTCCATGCTTGCGCTTCCTTAGGAGACTTCAACAGGGGAAAAACTGCCCTTTGGGAGAGAGTTTTGGGCATAAGACCCCACTGTTTCAATGCAGGACTAGTTATGGCCATGGCCTCGGAAGAGGCCGGCCTCTGCTCCTTACCCGGCCGCTCTGGATCACTTCGTTTGTCTCTCCCAGGGCCAGCTCCGCCGAGGCCTTGTTGAACTCAGCCAGGCCGGCGATGGGCAGGTATTCCTTGTCCAGCTTCTTGGCCGCGATCTGGGCTTCCGCCTGGAGAGAGAAAAGGCATTGGGTTCACTGCTTCGCTTCCCTCACATGCCAAGAGGAAAGGCAAATGCACACTCGGCAGATCTGTCTAAGCTCTTAGCTAAGAAGTCCAAACTTCAAAAGGAGAGAGCGAAAAACAGACAGCAGGATGAAATTCACTGGTTTCGAGGAAAAAGAACTGCTATTCTCAGTTCATGGGAATGGGAGAGACTTGCTTAGCGGTGCCAAAAGCAACCCACCAAAGGATGCGATCTAGCTTTGGACTCAGGCATCTGAGACCTTACTTTGCACAAGAGCGGAAGGAAGGAAGCAGACTTACTTTGCGGACGCAGTTCAGGACGTAGGGCTTCCCGTTATCATCGCGGTAGGCGCCGACTCCCAGGTTCATCTTCTTGCTGTTGGTGTCACGCTTGAAGGCCTCCGTCACGCCCAGGATGGGGTCCGGGGGGCCCATCTCCACCTGGGACCACCAGGAGCTGCAGCATCACAACAGGTTGGTTTGCACTCACAACCGCACCGCAAGCACCCTTCCCACCCTGAACTCTTCTCCCAGTTTTGGAAGCGAAGCAGAATCCCGTCTGGGGGGCACCCAGGGAAAGCCAAGGCAAAGGCACGAAGAGCCAACGGAGAGCTTCAGCTGCACTTGATAAGAATAAGAACGGGACAGATAGCTGCCCTTATTGCTACACAGAGGGCTCTTTGGGAACTAATACAAGACCCAAATAAGGATGGCCCAAGATGGCTAGAGGGACCCCCCAAAGGCTCCCACACTCAGCGCAAGGAAGACTGCTAGGGCCCAGGAGAAGCATCCACGGCCCAGAGCTTGTGGCATCCCCTCCTTCGCTCCGTGTGCCTTTGGGAAGCAGCGTGCCATGGCCCCCAGCCCTTTCCCAAAGTCCTTTCCTCCGAGCCCGAGCAGAGTCCCTTTCTCCCAGGAGGAGAGCAGAGCTGCTGCGGCCGTCCTGTCCCCCTCACCCTGAGCATAACTTAGGCCTTCTGGGCTTGTTTTGGTAGCATTACAGTTTCCACCTTGGCTCCCTGCAGGGCGGGCACAGCCTCTTGCCAGGGACCCAGGGCCTGGAGAGCAGACGAAATACGGCAGCCATGTCCTTCGCATCCAAAGGCAGCTATGCCCTGGCCCTCTGTGGATCTGGGAAGCGGATGTCATCGGATAAGCGCCATCTTCCCCAAAGGCTCCGTTAGAACGAATGGCTGAGGCTGCATCCGCACCGGAGAAATACGGGTCAACTGGTTTGGCACCACTTTTGAGGCATCCTGGCTCAAACTGCCGTGGAATTCTGGGAGTTGGAGTCCGCCGTGGGGCCCAGAGCGGACCCTAGCTCAAACTGCTATGGAATTGTGGGAGTATGTTGTGGGGTCCTGTCCTGGCTCAATTGCTATGGAATTCTGGGAGTTGAAGTCTGTTGTGGGGCCCAGGGTTCATTGTCTGACTCACTTGCTGTGGAATTCTGGGAGTTGGAGTTTGTTGTGGGGTCCAGGGTTCGTTGTTTGGGTCAGTCGCTATGGAATTCTGGGAGTTGGAGTCTGTTGTGGGGTCCAGGGTTCGTTGTTTGGGTCAGTCGCTATGGAATTCTGGGAGTTGGAGTTTGTTGTGGGGTCCAACAACAAACTCCAACTCCCAGAATTCCATAGCCTTGAGCCAGAGAAAGAGTCAAAGCGGTGCCAAACCGGGTTATGATTTCTCCAGTGCGGATGCAGCCTTCGTTGGCCTTTCTCTTGCTGCTGCAGTATCGCCTTCCCTTGAGGCCGAGAGAGTGTGACCCGCCGCCCCCCCAAGGTCACTCGCTGTCTTTGCTGCGCTGGGACTACAACTCCCAGCATCCCCCGCCTCGCCCTCCAAAGCCTCTCTCCAAGGGCAGCCGCGCCTCAGCCAATCAGGAGAGGCCGTTCCGCCCCCGCCCTCCCCGGCGGCCAATGGCGGGGCGCGCCGAGGGAGAAAAGGCCGCTGGCTAAAAAAGGCTCCTTCCTTCCTTACCCGGCCCGGGAGCTTCGGGGCGAGAGCAGGAGCCGGGCCCAGCGGCGGCAGAGAGGCTTCAGGGCTAGAGCCATGGCGGCGAAGGAAGGAAGGAGAGGCCGACGGACGGAGGGACGGAGAACGAAGCAGCAGCCGGAGCCGGAGCGAAGGGACTTAAGGAGGAAGGACTGAGGGAGGCGGAGCTCCGGCCGGAAGAGGAGGGGCCTAGAGCCGCCCCGCCCCCTCAGCGTCAGGGGAAGCCAAGGCTGAGAGGAGGAGTCTTCTTCGCCAAGAGAGCCTCGGCCAGAAACGCCAAACGGGTTTAAATCTTCGGCCCCTCTCGTCGTCGAGCCCTTTGGAAGCAGCGGCCAATCAGCGTGTAGGGGCGGGGCCTCCCCGGCGGACCCGAAAGGCAGAGTTTTCCCTCTGGTCCGCATCAGGGGCATAAAAGGAGCCCCTCAGGCAGCGTCTCCTTCCCTTCTTTCTGCTGCCGCTCGCCGGACGCTGCGCCAGGCCGGCTCTATGTTGCTCTGGGGGACCAAGGCAATGGCATATACTGTATATATATATATGTATGGTATCTGTATATATGTACACGCGCAACACAACACCTGGCTTCACACTATTAAGATCTTTATTTCTCGTCGTTCTCCCCTCCTGTCCTGTTGCTTCTGCCGGAACAAAGCGGGCTCCGAAGCCCGAGTCCACCGGCCAGTCCACCGCCCAGCATCGCTACCGACAAACAGCTCCTCTCAAGCCGGCTTTCCCGATTGTGAGGGGTTTCCGCCACACGCACCGCAGCTCTTCTTCCAAACCGCCCTTCCTCTTCTATCTTTCTTGCTGACGTCCCCTGCCCTGACTAAGAAGCAAAAGCGCTTTCGGAAGTCTTTTCTATTTCTCGGTCGGACCAGAGGGAAAACTGTACCTTTCTGGTCCGGCAGCGGGGCCCCGCCCCTTGGTCTGCGAAGCGAGGGTTCTGATTGGCCGCTCACTCAGAGCTGCTGCTTCCAAGTGGCTCAATGGGGACCCCTGGCGGACAAAAGGGGAAGGGCAGCAGACAGTAGGCGCAGCGGAACAACGAGGGCTTGGTCTCTGGTCTGACTTAAATGTTGATTGTTGGGCTGCGTTCACACTGGAGAAATGAACCGGTTTAAGTGCCATGGGTCAATGCTGTGAAATTCTGGGAATTGTAGTTTGTTGTGGGGCTTTCCTTCCTTAAGCTCCGCTCCGGGCCCCACAACAAACTACAATTCCCAGAATTTCACAGCATTGACCCATGGCACTTAAACCGGTTTATTTCCCCAGTGTGAACACAGGGTTGGATTCAATGTAAGCCGCCTTCATTGCCCAGGCAGAAAGGCGGGATACAAAAATTATTATTATTATTGCTGCGAACAAGGACTATTTTTTTTCTGGTTTGCTCCTTGTGGTTGCACTCCCCCATCATTGCAAATACTCAGGCTGCATCCACACTGGAACAATACCCAGGTTTGGCATCACTTTACAGCATCCTGGCTCAAAGGCTATGGAATTCTGGGAGTTGGAGTCTGTTGTGGGGCTTTCCTTTCTGGAGCTCTGTTTCGCTCTGGGCCCACAACAAACTCCAACTCCCAGAATTCCCTAGCCTTGAGGCAAGATGCTGAAAAGCAATGCCAAACCGAGTTATTTCTCCAGTGTGGATGCATCCTGAGACTCTAGTTATGGCCTCCTGTCATTCCTGACTTGCCCCCAAAGCAGCGCTTGCCAAGGCTGAGCTCCAGCCAAGAGAGAGAGAGAGAGACAGCACTGACCGCTTGACCGCCTGCCCTTCGAGGTTTGTTTGATGATGGCTTCTCTGAAGAGACGGGCCCTCGGAGGCGCTTGCCAGAGCCGGCTAATGAAATGGCCCGTTCCCTTCCCGCTGAGTGCCCTGGTTACAGATATCCCCCCCCCAAAACACACACACAGAGCCGCTAAAATGTATTTCCAGACATCTGAAGCGTAAGACATTCTGTCGGTGGTGGCTCTGATGACAGCGGCTTTGAAGGGACGAGCGTCGCCGGTGCTGCTCTTGTTCTCACCTGTCCTAATTTGGCCTAATTGGCCAGCCCTTGGCCATTAAGGCCGGCTTCGCAGATGTTCCCTGTCTGGTTGGGTTTCGATGCTCATCAGGCAGCCGGCCGGCCCTCCCTCCCTCCCTCCGTGGAATTTGCGCCCGAATCCGTCTCCCGTCTCTCGCCTGGCAATTAGACGGAACAACGCCGAGAGCGGTGAACTTTGATTATTATTATTTTTTAAAAGCCAAGATGAAATGTCAGCTGAACTTTCCAAAAGTGACATTCATTATACCACAAGGGTTTTCTCTCCTCTTGTGCAGCGTGATATTTCTTCCCCTTCCTCCCACTTCATCCTGATTTTCGTGACCAGGAGCTGGACCGGAAAGGACCGTGTGAATGGACTGACGATGGAGGCGCTG
Source organism: Urosaurus nigricauda (assembly GCA_034509955.1). NCBI lineage: Eukaryota > Metazoa > Chordata > Lepidosauria > Squamata > Phrynosomatidae > Urosaurus > Urosaurus nigricauda. The sequence continues at coordinate 24,930,399 of JAOEGL010000013.1, forward strand.
AAGGGGTCACCAGGGTCTTTCCTGGACCTTCCTTGCTTGGTCTGGGTCTGGCCAGGAACCCTCTGGTCAGCAGGAGAGGGCTGGGCGTCTGGCGTGGTTTTGTGATGGTGGACTGCAAGTCCCATCAGGCCCTATGGACAGCAAAACCTATGCAAAGGAGTGCTGGGGAATGTTGTCAAGCAACATCAGGAGGGCCACAGGATTTCCAAACCTGGAGTAGATCTATCCGAGTCCCATGAAGCCAACCCTTGTGCAAACCCCATTGGCTCAGGGCATCTGCTCCAGGAGGGACCCACTCCTGGCTTGTTCAGGGAATGGATGCAGACTGCTTTCCACTTAAAGTGAGGTTTTTGTTCTTTGCACAAGCCTGGAAATAAAAGATGGAGCCGCAAGAAGACCCTGTAGTGGAGCTCCAGCTTTATTTGTAAACTCTTCTTTGGTAAGTAAGAAGACCCAAACATAAGAAAGCAGCTAAAGATGAAAAACAGAATGAGAATGGGAAAGAGAAATCCACTCCAGGTTCAAGGCTCTTGCAAGACACAAACTACGGCGACTACGGGGAGAAATAAGCAGGACGGGGAAAAGGGTCACCTCGAACTCGCCTCCCGCTCCCCCTCCGTGGCAGAAGGACCCACCTTCCCCCCTCTAATGGAAACTCCGTGGCCACCCCAGCAAGCCAAAGGCATTGTGGGGGGCAGGGGGTCGCTGTGGGTCTGGCCACAGGAGGAAGGCACTCTGTCCTGGAAGCCTCTCGCTTGACCCTTTGGGGCAGGACAAGGTGGGGCAGGGCAAGGCAAGGCAAGGCAAGGCAAGGCTGGGGGGTGGCTAGTGAGGAGGTCAAAGGGCCTCCTCTTTACAGCGGGGGCTCGTTGCAGAGGACGATCTCCAGCTCCTTGCGGTAAAGCTTTCCTCCGTCGGAGAGATTCATGATGCTCTTCCTGTATTGGGTGAGCTGCTGGATCCCCATTTCCTGCAATGAGACAAGGAAAAGACCATTGGGGGGGGGGGGGCTAGGTCAGCTTGACCGGGAATGAAGCGTCCCAGGGGCAGAGGTGGCACGGAGGCTTCCGTGTCGGAGGAACGGTGGCTTCACTCCTGGACCTAAAGGGAGCCATGCGAGGTGCTGGAGCACCTAACCCTAAAGGAGGCTCAGCACTTTGGGGGGGGGGGCTCCTTTAAGCTCTGGACGGAGGCTTGGAGTAGACCTGATGCTCTGTGGACATGAATCGAGGGATGAGTCCCTGGCCCACCTTCTCCCTCGTCTGAGGTCCAGCTCCTGGCCTTGCCCTTCACCCTTTGAGCTGAAACATGGAGTGGGTTTGCCTAAGTGGGACTGACAAGCCCAGGTTGCTCTGGCCGCCTTCAGGGGTTGCTCAGCCCCAGGGCTCCCATCTGGCAACCGGAGCAATTAAACCCTCACAACAACCGCATGGCCTCCTCACCTTCTTGCTTTTTTCGTACAGATCTTTCAGCAGGGCATCCAGCTCATTCTCATCAATGAATCCATTCCCGTCCTGGAGAAATTAATGCAGTGAGATTAGGAAGTTCTTCTGGCCTTGTAACGCATGTCTACAGGCCTACCTTTGCAGCATACACACTAACGCACACTGGGTTAGGGACTGGCAACTACTCCCAGCTGGTGACAGTTTGTGATCCCACAACACAAAACAACCCAACACCACAACCATCTCTACAATCTATCAGGTTTTCTAGACTAAGCTAGGCATTATGTATGAAACACCTGTTGCTACTACTACTATTACCATTATTACCACTCCCTTCCTTCTCCTCCTTTGCACTGATGGGTTTGCTTTATAATATTAAACCTTTTTAATATGCTTTATAACCTGCTTCCTGCTGCTGAGATTGGCTGTGCTTTGTTGTTTGCAAAGACCCTGAGACCAGGAGTCCTGTGTTTTTCATCTGAGGTCCACCAGGAACTGCAATCTGCAGCAGGCGATATATGATCTTCATGAGCGGGATCGATTTTGGGTTCCTGGGCCACATTTACTGGGTTTCCAGGACCTTTATTCCTGCCCCTCAGCACTGACTTAGGAGGCCCTGCCACCATCTTCGCAGCCTCTTGCCTCCTGGAGGTCTGAAATCCCACCACCGTGGAAAGCGGAATGACTGCAATGCTACTACTACCACTACTACTACTAATAATAATAGGCGAAAGTCCTCTCTTGGCTCTCCTGCTTCTGTTGCTCCTTCTAGCTTTCCTACCTTGTCATAGAAAGCAAAGATAGCATTGAATTCTTCTGAATCTAGCTTCATTCCCTGCAGAAAAGGAAAGGGAAAGGAAGGCAATGAGAAGGAGTGGACATTAAAACAAGCGCAGTGTCCACAGAGAGAGAGAGAGAGAGATGGGCACCCTCCATTTTTACCTGAAACTTCAGGAGGAAGTTCTCTTGGACAGGCAACAGTCTGCAAGGAAAATGGGACGAGAGCGTCAGAGGACCAGGGCTCAGAGTCTAAAGCAGTGGCCCTCAAACGGTGCCCTTGAAGGGACTTTGGGCTTCAGCTCCCAGAATCCCAGACGGTCTCTTGGCCAACATGGCTGAGGCTTCTGGGAGCTGAAGTCCAACATCTCTCAAAGGGAACAGTTTGGGAACCGCTGGTCTAAAGTCACAGGAAGGTAGATTTTGACGCAGCCTTAGAAAGACCATCTTGACAGTGGAAGCCGTTGCCTCGGGAGACAGTGGGGTCTCCTTCTCTGGACGTCTCCATAAAGAGATCGTTCACGGAGCAGAGGGTCGGACTCTGTGGCCCACGAAGCCCCCTCCGGCTCTATGACTCTATGGACTTCCAAGGCTGCGATCGACACAAAGAGAAGGTGGCCTTACCGTGACATTTCCGACAGGCAGAGCTTCCCGTCTCCATTCAGGTCAAACATTCGCAGCTGTGGGGTCACAAAGGGGCTGCCGGTTAGTGGGCCAAGCTCTTGCCAGGTGAACGCCTAGGCTCCAAAATCCCACCTGAAACCCTCCTTTCATCCCCTCCGACCCACAGGCAAATGCAGCTGAAGTCAGGAGAGGCTCTTGGATCATTGCTAGTTTGACTCCCTACTTTTCTTGGGTCCCCAGAGCTTGGAACGTGTCTATAATATAACTCCCAGAACCCCACAGACGGCGGAAGCACCCAGGATCTGCAGCAAAAAGGTCTCTTTCCTGAAAACTGGGAGAGCTGGAAAGGCCCCCGTGCCCATCTCCAGGGATTGCCAACTTCTGCCCACTTCTTAACTGACTCCTGCTGCAGGAGGGTAGATTCTCTAGTTGGCTTTCAGAGGTTCTCCACTGAGTAAGGAGGCAGGAGGTCTTATATCATCTTTCCACAGAAACACCCCAGAACCTCACTGCGGGGCGGATTCCCACCTTCCTGCCTCTGAGCCTCAGTCCTTGCAATGAGCAACTGGGAGGAGATATTATCTGGGCATGTGCAGAGGGCCCACCTCTTCCCATCTCCTCCTCCTCAGTCTCCAGGTTCAGACCTCCATCTGAACGCTGGCACCTCTTTTTCTCCAGGACACACCTTGGCTGCCCCAAGTTCTCCCTTTGTCTGCCAGCCTCAGCCTCCAGTCCCCTTTCGGTCCCATGTGGGGCAGGCCGTCCTCACGGGGAGCAACGCAGCCCTCTTCATTGGTGACCCGTGGCTTCCTTGTCAGGAGCGTAAATGCCTGCCACGGTGGCCTTGGAGAACAGACTCCCTGGCACAGAAGCCACCATCGCTCCTCAGCCTTTGCCCCGCGGCATCCCTGGGGGAGACGGGCCCCTTGCCACCCACCCTCGGGGTCTCCTTCTCCAACTTACGATGGTCTGTGTATATTCTTTCAGCTTTGGTTCATCATAGGGTCTGTTGGCCTTCTCTAGCAAGTCTGACAGAAATCCCTGGAAAAAAACAAGGAGGAGGAGGAAGAAGAAGAAATGTGTGGGAAGATGCCAGGTCCCACAAATAAGCATGCCCTTGAGAGGGAAGATGGTTCTAGCGAGAAGATATTAAGCCTTACTAAGTGTGGACAGAAGGTGGGATTAGGAGCGGCAGACTCAAGTTGCAGGAAAGGATCCTCTGAGTTAACATGGAGGAAGACTGTGCACCGAAACATCTAGGGATGGATGGATGGATGGATGGATGGGGGGGAAAGGGTCCCGTTTGCGGTATGACCCTTGGATGTTCCTCTAGGTAGACACTGCAGTGAGGAGAAGGGGAACGCTGTGCAAAGGCATATGGGGTGCCCCGTGGCGTTTGCGCCACGGAGTCTCCCTTCAACCCAGAATGATTTCTTGGGACACATAGTTGGGAATAAAGGTAAGAAAGGTGACCCATGGAATGCCCCATGGAGGCAGCCCCATGTCTGTGGGGCAGAGAGTCCATGTTTTAAAGCATTACACCTTTGAAATTCATGCTCAAAGACCACGGACTCGGAGCGGACTCAGAGAGGGGCAACGAAGGGGAGAAGAGGGATGGGGAACTAGGGATATGAGGAGAGGTTGAGGGAGCTGTAGAAGATGCTGTCTGTGTGGGAATCGATGGTCCTCTTGGGCTGCATCCACACTAGAGAAATAATCCAGTTTGGCACCGCTTTAACTGCCCTGGCTCAAGGCTATGGGATTCTGGGAGTTGGGAGTTTGTTGTGGGCCCAGAGCGGAGCAGAGCTATACTTTGTGGGTTTTTTAAACACAACCGATCTCTTCCTTTCAGTGAAAGCCCCAGAGCCTCTCCTGCTTCCCACCTGCAGCTCATTGGCTTCGATGTAACCGCTGCGATCCGTATCGTATTTCCGCCAGGCCTGTAACAGAGACAGCAGAGATTTGGAATATACAGGGAGAGAAAGAGAGAGATTGTTTTTTGCTTTGTTTTCACAATTTAGGGGATTTATATGCAGTGTCTCCCAAAATACCCCAAGATGGTGGAATTTCTGGACGTGCAAAGGAAAGAGAATTAAAAGCAACAACAATCTAGTACACGAAAATACAGAAAAGAGCACTCAGCCTATTAAAAAGTGTTCACCAAAGTGAAAACTATCATACATCTGCGTGCCCTTAGTTTCAAGATCTCTCATATTCATGAGAGAAAGTTCTGGACATCTTGCCTTTTCTCTGGAGGAGGTCTTGACCGGTGGAAAATGCTGTCCCAAGGGGTCACTCTCATTATACAGGAATGAATATTTTAGGCACAAATTATTATAAGTTGGTATTGTCTGAGTGGGATGAGTTTTAATATTTAATGGCATACGCCTGGCTCGCAACTTCATTTGCCCATTAGCCAACAGCAGATGGACTCCAATTTCATCCAAGCACAGGATTAGTTTTCCCATTGTTCATTTTAATTGATCGGACAGGCGGCTGCTGCTGCTGCTGCTTCCCAGCTGTTGGGCGGACGTCTCAAGATGGCTGCGTGGGCGGCGCTTTCTAATTTATGCGGCTCTGGCACAGCAAGCATCCCTTTCCTTCTGGGGAAGAAGTGCCAAAGGTCAGCTGGTCTGCAGCCCATGCTGGTTGGACCAACATCCTCAGGACAGGGCCAGATCCTCAGCTGCCAGGACCCTGATCCTGCCCAGCTGCTTGAATGCGTCTTTCAGTGAGGTCACTTTGTGGATTGGAAAAGTGAAGCCGATGGCCCAACTCTGCCCTGTTCCCAGTGTTGAGTGATGGCTGCCAACCTTGATAGCTTTACAATGGGACAAATTTGCGGTAGCTGAGGCCATCACTAACGGCTACTAGTCAGGATGGCTATAGGCAACCTCCACTAACTGAGGTAAGCTTCTAGCTGTGTATCTGAGGTTGAGGGCAGGAAGGAAGGATGGAAGGAAGGAGGGCACCGTGGCACTCCTGTCCTGCTGGTGGTCTTCCTAGAAGTGGCAGCTGGTCAGCTGCTATGCAAACTTGGTTTTGCTCTAAGCCTTTGGTCTGAGGCAAAGTCTCAGCTCCTTTTATTATCTTGACTTGACACCATTGCAAGCTATGCATTTGGGTTGACACCATCACAAGCTTTAGCCTTGTGCAATGCAGCCCTCCTTACTTTGCAAACCAGAGACCTGCCGAAGAGCACAATCCAAACACATGGCCACCCACCAGTTTGGCTACTTTTGCCTGCTGTACCATGGCGCATGGAGGGGCATTCAGGGCATGGCCCTCCAACTCAAGTCCTGGCCTCTCACGCCTGTGTGACTGTGTGCCACTTGTACACTGCAACACTGCCCTTGAAAAGCTGTTGTGAAGATTACTGAGGAGATAGTTATGGGATGCCCTTTGAGCCCGTTGTGTGTGTATAACTGAGCTCTGGACCATCCTACGAGGGCAAAGAGCACAATGACCCTGGAGTGCCAAAGGCAACTGGTGCTTCCTGTGCTGTGGGAGGGTGAATCTATGCAAGGTTTCAGCTTGGATTTTGAAGGAAACCTCCAAGGTACCAAACCTGGTTTTGTTTTGGGGAGGGGGGGATAGTTCAGCACCTGAGAGTTCTGTGAAAGTCCAGGCTCAGGTCCGTAGCAGATTCACTAGCTGCCTTTGGGCAGGGCTATGTGCGGACACGCGCGCGGCACGGTCTTCTTACCTCCATGAACTCGGCGCTGGAGCTCACATGTTGCCGGAAGCACAAGAGGAAGTTCTCCTCGGTGGGAAGGATCTGTGCCAGCTGCAGGAAGGAAGGGAGGAGAAGGAAGGCCCAGGTGCCAGGGTCAGAGAGGGGCTCAGAACAAGAACAGCGCAGACAGCCATACCCTGAAAGATGTTATTCTCTATAACTTATCACCTGGGCTCCCTTTCCCCCTCTTCTTGTCCCTTGCTAGTAAAAACAATAATACCCAAGCCCCAGAGCTCAGGAAAGTTGCTTTTTTGGTGGTGGTTGTGAGGGAGAGACTCTGAGGAGGACGGCCCAGTCAGCCATGGCTTTGGAGAGTATGCCTTGCCTCTCCAGCACCTGAGTCCTCAGCTGCTACCGGGAAGGTCCCTTGGAGAGGAGGATTCCCAGGACGGCCCTCGGCCCATCTGAGCCCAGACCGAGCGCGGGTTTCCTTCTTCAGCTCCTGTGCCAGTCCAGGCCTTGAACCGCAAATGCCTCTGAAATGGTGCATTCAGATGAAGGAAGGAAGACTTGACGGAGTCCCCCGGTTCCAGCAGGGCCAGAAGGCCTCTTGGGGGCTTGATCTGAGTATCTGAGCCAGAACCCAGGAGCCTGTGTTTGGTGCCCTATGGCATCTGGAGGAAGAGTGCCTCAGGTCATGTGCAGAGTGCCTTGCTACTACCAGCCCTGGAAAAAATACCAGCCTGCTTCCTCCCCTCTCTGGGAGGAAGAGAGAGGGCTTTCCAGGGATGTAACGGCCAGAGATCCTTTTTACCAAATTGACACCTCGCACCAGGTTTGCATCCTGGCAAAGGCAAGGTTGTCAGTGATGGTGGCAAATGGCGCCTGTATCCATAGACAGACTCTGTGACGCTCTTTGAGGGAAGGGGCTGGGAGGGACCCCTTCTCCTTCAGAGTCACACAGCTCACCTCGGACATCTCTATTTTCCCATCTGCGTTTTTGTCATATTTCCGCATGAACTCCTGCATCTTCCCTGCAAAGTTGGTATTTTGGGACTCCTGTAAAAAAGAAAAGACGGGTGACTCGCCTCACTCAGACTCAGTTTAATGGGCAAAGTCGGAGGGAGAGCTATAGAGCATCTTGTGGGGTCTATGTTACATTTGGGATGCCCCCTACACAACGACACATACACACTCCTTTTTGCCTTTTTAAACTACCGAATGTCTCTTTTGCAGCTCTATGTTTTTCAGCTGTCAGGAGCCTTAGCAACAGTCTTTTCCAGTCTGAAAGCCCTGATGTGACTCTGCCATCATTAGACAGAAAACAAGAGCGATGGGTCACTGACAAGGTTCCCTTTAAGGTTCTGGCTTTCCAATGAAACAAGACTGTGGGAGAGAGGCAAGATCATCTGCTCATATTTGGGATATAGATTTATGAACCCGCTTTCCACCCAGCGGCCCCTGTGGCCACAAGCCACTCGGAGGAAACAACCGCCAGATTAATCAGCCAAAAATAGGTGCCCAGAGTCTTTGGGGGGAGAAGAAAGGGAGCCAAGAGTAACATCCAGTAAGAGCTCTAGGGAACAAGAACACTCTTTACTACCAGTTTCAGATAGATTGCAAACTGTTTATATATTGCAAAAATATATTTTTGCAAAATATTTCACTTGGTTGTATTTGTGTGGTGCCCTAAGATCTCATAACCAAGGCTGGAACAAAAATATGTTAATAAATTCAATAAAATGAAAATGAATAGTCTAGCCTCCCTTGGATGTAAGCCCATGGCACTCAAAGGCTCTTCTCCCACGTAACTGAGCAAAAGGTCTGCCGTCTTGGGATGAAAAGGAGGGCAGAGGGACAAGAAGGAAACTTGATTGATTGATTGATTGATTGGAAAAAGGAAATTCCTGGCACCTACCATGCCAGCCCCCTTCCTGGCGCTCTCCAGCTCTCGGAAGAAGTTCTCCAGTTCCTTGCCTTCGATGTAGCCGTTCCCTGCAAGGAGAGAAAAGAAGAAACAGGACAAAGGAAGGAGGTCAAAGCCAAAGAAAAGGACACGGACCCCTGACCTCCAGGTCTCTCTCAAGGGTTACGTCTTGATTTCCATCAACCCTCACCCAGGCATTCCCTTCTCTGCCAAAGTCGGTCTGCTTTCGGCCGAGGAAGTAGGCTACGAAAACTCATGCCACCAACTTCTGTCTTTCAGTTCGTCTCAAAGGCGCTGCAAGACTTTTCAGCTTTTTATTTGAATCTGAAACAGGGCCAGTCTCGCATCTTGCAAACAGCTCTGCAGCTTGCGGATCATCCGCACCTTTTCTGGCCGGTCCTGTAAGCCAGCCATTCAATGGCCCCACGGAGTGGCCCTTGGGCCCAGAAGCCGGAAGCCAGTGGGGCCCCTCCTCAAAAGAGCAGTCAGAAAGGAGCAAGGTGGGGATCCATCCTCCGTAGGCTCTTCATCTTTGGCATAGGCTGCCCTGCCGATACAATGCTTAGGAAAAGTTACCTTTTGGGACTACAACTCCCATACTCCCAGCAGGCACAGGAGAGCTTGAGAAAAATAATTGGGGATTTTGTGATGGTGGTGGTGCTTTCAAGTCGTTTCCAACTTATGGTGACCCGAAGGCAGACCTGTCACAGAGTCCTCTTGGCAAGATTTCTTCAAAGGGGGTCTTGCCTTTGCCTTCCTGTGAGGCTGAGAGAGTGTGACTTGCCCAAGGCCACCCATTGGGTTTCCAGGGCCAGGTGTGGATTCGAATCCTGGCCTCCTGGCACAACACTCAAGCCACGCTGTCTCTCTGGTCTCTCTGCTGGTTGGGGACTATGGGAGTTGCAGTCCACAATTCTTTATTTCCCTGAGCTCTGCAACCAAGGTCCATGCTTCTTTTTAACTATCAGATCAATATGGGATTAAGATCATAACGGGGTCACTAAAGGAGCAGAGAAAGTGTAACTGAAGACGAGGGCTGCGTTCTCAGTTTCTGCTCCGCTATCATTGCAAGGGAGGTGATGTAACCCAAAAGCTGAGCCTAACGATCGGTTGCCAAAATGATTATATTAATAACAGGTTGGGTGCCTTTCGCCCCCCTGGGAAGCCCCGTCCCTGGTCCCTCCGAGGATTGAATCACTCTCCAATTACAAGGGAGCAGCCTATCATTTTCTTTTGTGTGTGTGTTTGTACCTCTGTGAGCTCCTTTCTGATTTAAGAAATGCTTCTTTGAAGTTACAAATACGTCTTGCGCGGGTTAACCCTTTAACGCTGCAGCGAAGGGAACAAAGCTACCAGGAGGAAAAACAGTTCTGGGGCCTATGTAAACTGAAGATCATTTCTGGGAATTAATTATCCTAAATAATAATAATAATAATAATAATAATAATTCATACCCACTAGATTTGTTTTTTCTTCTTTGCAGCATTAAGAGGCTGTTGCGATCTGTATTCCTGGAGCCCTTAGTCTTGAGTGGGCAATGAAGACCCTTTAGCTTTACAAAAGACCTGCTCCTGCTACAGATGAAAACTGCTAGAAACTCTATGTATATTTGAGTGCTTTTTCAAAAAATGCATAAATCTACATAGCTGCCTGAATTTTCAGACTCTCCTTCAGGGTGCAGCTGTTATGACGGTGAGGATGATGGGCTGTTTTTCCAAATTTGCCACCATTTACTGCTCACTGATGCCTTCCCCCTTATTTTCCTTTGGGTCAGGACACTGGGAGGAGGAGAAGAGGTGCTTTTCGGAGATGCCTCCATGCCAGCAAGTCTTTTCAAAGGTCTCCGCATTGCATTGTGAGCAACCCTGGAATCAATTTTTGATTAAGGGCAATATATAAATGTTTTAGATTAATTAACGAATGCTCGGATGAGGCTGGGCTCCCAAAGGATGCCAAGATGGTTAAGAAGGCAAAGAGGCCTCGGAGAAGACATAGAAGAAGGAGAGGGGGGGGGGATTCTTCAAAAGGTTTGCCTCATTTATAGAAGAAAGTAAGGAGAAGAAGAAAGTGGGAGAATAAGGAGAGGAGAAGGAGAGAGTAAGATGAGTGAGAGGAGAATAGGGAAGAGGAGAGTAAAGAAAGGATAGTGGGAGAAAGAAAGGAGGAGGTAAAGAGAGAGAAGGAAAGGAAGAGAGTAAAGGAAAAGTAGAAGGTTGGGACTTTTCACAAGAAGAAATGGAATAAGATGAGAGAATCAACAACGGAGTAGTCGGATTTATGTTTGTATGACGGAAGGATTGTAGACTAGCAACAACCACGTTGGTTAGATAATTAAAGAAGTTGTGTGTATAAATGTATGCATGGGCTTATATTTGTTAAGTCTTAAGTGTGTTGGTTTTTCAAATTCAATAAACATTTAATAAGAGCAAAAGGTTTGCCTCATTGCCAGAGCCTGGGATATCCAATGACAAACAGCACTGACTTCTGGAATCCAAAACCACCCACAGATTTGTGCCAATTCCTGGATCAGATGGCTCCGGAAAGAAAGACCAAGGGCTCCCGCAAATGGTCCGCAGGTTGCCCCGGGGTTGGAATGTGGCTGACAGTGGCTGCGTTCACACTGGAGAAATAAACCGGTTTAAGTGCCATGGCTCAATGCTGTGAAATTCTGGGAATTGTAGTTTGTTGTGGGGCCCAGAGTGGAGCGGAGCTTAAGGAAGGAAGGCCCCACAACAAACTACAATTCCCAGAATTTCACAGCATTGAGCCATGGCACTTAAACCGGTTTATTTCTCCAGTGTGAACGCAGCCTGAAAGCCAACGTGGACAAAAGGCAGCCACATTGGCTTACAAGGAACAGCAGGGAATTTATTTATTTTTTTCTTTTGCCTTTACTTCCCAAGGTCTGGATTCGAGCTCTGCTCTCCCAGTGTCCTAGTCCAATGCTGAAGCCAATTGCTGGCTCTCCACAACATCCAAGTGAGTTTAGGCTAAATGTAGCGAGCCTTTGTCTAAATCGTTGCCCCAGCGATGTCCAGGAGATTGCAAACAAGCCCAGTTGTCTACCTTGAGACCCATCTCAGAGACTCAGAGAGGGACTTCCAGCGGTCCTTTAATCCAGCCTTTGGGAAGACCATTCCTCCCTTCATCTTTCCCTTCCTTTTTCTCTTATGCAGATGCAGAGACCCAAAGGAAGCAGAGCTGCCCCTGGAGAAGCCATTTCTGACTCTAGATGCTATCCAAAGCCACGACAAAAGCATGGAGAGGCTCCTCGGGGAGAGCAAACCGTCCCAAATCTGAGCCCATGGTCCACGTTGCATGGCCCCACGCTTCTTTCCTCCCCTTCGGGAGGCCAGCGTCTGCCCTTTACTCCTTACTCTTTGGCCCCAATCCTACAAGGGGTTGCATGGGCTTAGAGTGGGCTTCCTCTCTTCTCACGGCGGGGAAATTGGGCTTTTGAGCAACCGGAAAACCTTCGCAGTCTTAAGTCACCAGCCCTGGCTGCTGACATTTTGTTTTACCCATGTTTCCCCGAAAATAAGACAGTCTCTTATATTAATTTTTGCTCCCAATGATGCACTAGGTCTTATTTTCAGGGGATGTCTTATTTTTCCATGAAGAAGAATATTCACATTTATTGTTGAACAAAAAATAAATGAACACTTATTTTATATTGTATATATATTTATATACAAAAACTTTGCTAGGTCTTACTTTCAGGGGAGACCTTATATTGAGCAATTCAGCAAAATTTTTACTAGGTCTTATTTTGGGGGGATGTCTTATTTTATATATCTGAGATATATATATATCTGTTTAGCACAGAGATGTCAGTTTTCTTCCTTTAGGTGATGTCTTTGCATCTTTTTAAGGGGGGATCCCTCGCACAACAGCACCCCCAGATGGGACGGAAACGCCAGCCATCGTTAAAATGTGACAAATGTGCAAAGTCGAGCGTTATTAAAAAAAAACACCAGCTTAAGACTAAAAGACATCCTGATGTTCAGTAAAAACAAAAAAGGCAGAACTCTAATTAATATTTTAAGGACTGTAGCGAAAAACAGCCTCTCAGCTCAGTGGCCCATGAAAGGTGTCTCGGGGAAAACAAGGGCGCCTTAAGTGCTCTTCTAGCAAAGGGGCCCAGGCTGCATCCGCACTGGAGAAATAATCCGGTTTAACTCTTTTCTGGTTCAAGGCTATGGAATTCTGGGAGTTGGAGTTTGTTGTGGGGCCTTAAGGCCCCACAACAAACTCCAACTCCCAGAATTCCATAGCAAGTGAGTCAGACAACAAGTTAAAGCGGTGCCGAACCGGGTTATTCCTCCAGTGCATCTCGGTGGGCAATGGCACCCTCCACCATCTAGAAGTGACCAGAGGTGACCACTGCGAGGCCCTTGGTCTTGCCCACCTCCTTGACCTCCTCGTGGCCAGCTGGGCACCAAGGTGACCTCTCCAGGCCAACGGACCCCGGCAACGCAGGCATGGGCAACCTTCGGCCCTCCAGAAGTTGCTGCCAGGCTGCGGCCACCATGGGCCCCTGCGGTCCAGGGATAATGGGAGCTGCAGTCCAGCCCCAGCAGGAGGGAGCCCCACATCCTTTGAAACTGGGGCCGGAGATGTCCAGCAACTGGTCCCCACCGAGGGCTGTTTGGGAGCTTTGCAATAAAACCTGTTCTTGACCAGCTTTGAGGACCATAAAGGCAGAGAAGGGTCTTTCTTTTAGTTAGTCTCCATTAATTAAAATCTCTTTATAGAGAGGGTTTGCCAGATTATTTGCCAGGGCTGAGTCCTGTTTTGGGTTTCTTTTTGAGCCCCTTCCACTATTCCTGGTGAAGCCAAAGAGGCAGAGGAAGGATGGCAGGTGTGCCTCTTTCTTTCTTTCTTTCTTTCTTTCTTTCTCTCTCTCTCTCTCTCTCTCTCTCTCTTTATTCCACTTCTGTGCCCCTTTCCCTGCCTGGCATGCCTTCAGCAAACCCTGGCACGTGGGCACCAGCCTCACCAAGGAGGGTGCCCTCCCTTCCCTTCCCTTCCCTTCCCTTTGGCTGCAGATGGAGGGGGAGAAAGTGGGCTTCTTTCCTGGCAAAGTGGGGGAAAGGCCCCAGAGGCAGAGGACGGTGGGGCTGGGCAGACCCAGTGCCCTGTAAACATAGGGGCATCTCTATGTGTTTCCAGAGCTTGGAGGGCATCGTCCCCTTTTCATCTGCTTCCTTTTCCTCCTCCTTCTCTTCTTCTGCCGCTGCTCTTCTCTTCTCTTCCGCTGCCTACCTTGGACAGCTCCGAAGGCAGGAGGGGAGGACCGGTCCTCCTTTTCCCGGGCAGGCCCTGGGCTCCCCACCTGTCCTCCATCCCAAGGGGACCCTCCTCTTCCAGGACCTGTCCTACATGATTCAGTCCAGGAGGGCTTCCCACCTGCCCTCCATCCCAAGGGGACCAGAGGGGACCCTTTCCTTGGACCTCTCCTATGACCCCAACCTTCTTCCCACCTGCCCTCCTCCTCCTCCTCCTCCTCCTCCTCCAGGCAGAGGTCCCCCTTCCTTTCCCCGGAGCCCTCCTGCCTCCCAGAGCCTTCTCTCCGGGAGGCTGGGCATTTGGGGTCCCCCTCATGCCTTGGGCCCCTCTCCCTTCCCAGATGGGGCTCCTGGCCCTGGACCATCCCGGCTGCCCCCTTCACTGACCGTCAGCATCGTAGTGCTTCCAGATGTCCAGGAACTGGGAGGCGGTGACTTCGGCCAGGTGGAGGTACGGGGGGCTCTTCTTCCCGGCCATTGGGGGCCACTGCTGCTCTGATGATGATGGGGGTCCTGGTCCTCCTCCTCTTCTTCTTCTTTCTTCTTTCTTTTTCTTCTTCCTCTGCTTTGCCTGGGCTTTATAAACCCTTGGAGCCGCCCAGCACTGAAGGGAGGAGGAGGAGGAGGAGGAGGAGGAGGAGGAGGAGGAAGGCTCCATCTGGTCCAGCCCCTGATGGAGCATCTCTCTTCCTCCTCCTCCTCCGCTGGACTGAGTCCTGTCCCTGCCTTCCCTGCCCTTGGCCCTTAAGAGAGGTCTGGGGTGGGACATGGAGCCCCCTGGGCACTCTCTGGCCTCCTCTAATCATAATAAATCATTTTGTATTACAGTAGAGTCTCAACTATCCAACAGAAACTGGACCGGCCGATAGTCAGATACAGCCGAAAATGTCAGATAATCCGCAGGGTCCGAGAAAAGCCCCAAGAAATCGCTATGGGTTGCAAATGTATTGAAGTTTTTATTGCAGTAACAGTAAATGTAAATGTGAAGGAAGCACTGATCAACATTGCGATGTACGGTGCAAACAGTTCGGTCCTCTGAAAATTGAAAGAAATCACAGAAAATTGAAAGAAGTCACAGCAGCCGCAATGTCGGATAATCCGGAACCCTGGATAACCGAAGGTTGGATAATTGAGACCCTACTGTATTAAAATTAATGTTTATTGATTAAAAAGACATACGGCCTAAAACACGCAACACAAATTGGAAGAGTCGGAAGGAGGAGGAAGAAGGATGCCGCGCGTGTTGTGAGACTGAGAGCGAGCGACGGAGGTTGGAAGAAGGCTTGGGATGGGATGATGATGGAAGGAACTGGGAGATGACAGCAACGAGCTGGAAAGACAGAGAATGAGAAAACAGACAGAAGGTTTTGAGGTGGGTAAAGAAGGAGAGATGGGGAAGGAAGGAGATGCAAGGATTTGAATGGAGGAAATGGGGAAGAAGATGCCAGGTCGTGTTTTTTTATGTGAGATATTTTTGTACTTTCGTATGTATGTGTATACGTATTGAATAATTTCTATTGTGTCGAATATGCGTCTACTAGTGTGTTTGGTATGTGTGTCTACATGTGCATCCTTTTTAAAGCTTTGCTTTGTTGTTTTGAAATCAATAAAGGTTACTTTAAAAAAACACCATGCAACATAAACCAATACATACAAACCCATTCAAACCCAAACATAAAACCTTCATATATACATTAATATCTAAACCAACAAGACAAATACATGTCAAAAGCAATAGCAAAAGCAATCAAACCGCACCACCAAATCTCTCGAACGTCTGATGTTATGAATACATACCAGTCCTTCGCTTACCTGTTTCCTGTCCTGTCCTTCCTCCAACTTCCCACCTTCGTCTTGGAGGGTTTTGGAAGCGTTGGGGAGGGAGGCTCCATCCCAGGCCAGGGCTGGACTGAGTGACCGCTGGAGGTGGACACTTCCAGGCCGGTGGTCATCAGGCCGGACAAGAGTCTTCAAGCTGGGAGTAAGAAAGAGATATTCGACTTGGTCAGTCTTTCCACTTAGGCTGCATCCCCACTGGAGCAATAAACCGGTTTGGCCCCACTTTAAGTGTCTTGGCTCAAGGCTATGGAATTCTGGGAGTTGGAGTCTGTTGTGGGCCCAGAGCGGAGCAGAGCTCCGCTCTGGACCCCACAACAGACTCCAACTCCCAGAATTCCATAGCCTTGAGCCAAGACTAGGCCCCACAACAGACTCCGGTCCAAACCACACTGCAGAAAAAATCTAGATCGAGACCGCTTTAATTGCTAGGGCTTATTGCTAGGGAATCCTGGGGGCTGTAGTTTTATTTGTGGCACCAGAGCTCTCTGAGAGAGAAGGCTCAACGTCCCACAAAGCTACAGTTTCCAGAATGTTCTAGCATTGAGGACAAGGTGCCCCAAAATGTAGGTCAGTCAGGAAAAATGTAGGACACGGGGAGTGGTTTCAGCCTTAGACCGCAACTCTGGGACCGGGGTTCAGTTCCCAGCTCAGCCATAAAACCCGCTGGGTGACTCTGGGCAAGTCACACTCTCTCAGCCTCAGAGGCTGGCAATGGCAAGAAAACCCCACAATAGGTTCGCCTTGACAGGGGCACCATAAGCCAGAAATGACTCGGAGGCACACAATAACAACGGCAAACCAAATAAAAGCCAAGGACACTCATATAAGGGTAAACGCACGCTTCTTAGTCCCGCTCCAAATGAAGGCTATTCTGGAAATCCCTCCTGGACAGAAAGGTGGGAATGAAGGACGTGTCCTGGCAAAGGAGGAGGTCCGGTCCCCTTGAATGGAAGACGTTTTGAGGCTGAAGTGTTGGACATGTCCTGGGAAAGGAGGACGTATCCGGTCACTCTGGCCAGGATGCCATGGGTGACCAGACGGCCCCCTTTCCCAGGACATGGCCCTACATCTCATCTTTCTGTCCAGGAGGATTGTCCAAATGTCCTCCACGTGGAGCAAGGCTACAAAGCATGACTTTATATGGGTGCCCGCAGTTCCTCCCAGAGGCAAGGGTGGCTTCTCCTTGCCAGGGTCCCTCTCCTCCTGGCAGCATGGAGGATGTCCGCTGAGCTTGCAGCCTTCGCAGGAGGACAAGTCTCCTTGGATGCTCTTCTTCTTCTCCTTCCTTCTCCTCCTCCCTTGCCCTCCTTGCCCTGCGGCCTCCTCTCCTGCCTTCTTGCCTTCCTTCCTTCATTCTCCTGCAGGCTAAGCATCACTTGACCCCTCCGCCAGCCCTGCCAGCTGGCTCATTTTTCACAGAAGCCAGGCCTGCTTCTGCTAAGTCAGGGGTCACTGCAGGATGTGGGCTTTTGCTGCTGTTGTTGTTGCTTTTCGTAGGTTGCTTCCATCGTTTTTTCCATCCCTCCTTCTAGGTCATTTTCATCATGTGCTGTTTTGTTCGTTGTTACTTTCTTAAGTTCTTAATTTATCTACTTGCATTGCCCAGAGAACTCAAGGGACTGGGGTATCCCAAAGTATAATATATATGCAAATATTCCTTCGGAGTCCCATAGCTGAGTTGGAGCTCCTCCTGCAAATCGGAAATGTAACTAAAAGAGAGTAATTTCTGGGTCGATCCAAAGCGGTTTTGGTTTGGCCTGATCTTGCTGCCGTTTGAAAGAAGTAGAGGAACCCCTTTTGCAATGGGAGGTTAAGGAAAGGGGAAGGAATGTAATTTTAAAAAACACACCAGAATATGTTTGTGGAAAGTAAAAATCCAAACCCGTACGAGCGATTTCTTCTCCAAGCCCATGGGAAAAAGGTGGTTATGCAACCCTGGCTTTTTGAGTGCATCTCAGTTTATTTAGCTTTATTTAGTTTTGCAAACAAGGCATGATAGATCAGCAGGAAGAAGGAGGAGAAAAAAGGAGCAGTGGGGAAGCCCAGGTGGCTACCAGAGAGCGGAGCCCTTGCTCACACCTGGCTGCTGAGTAGCCCGCTTTCCATTTGCAGCATCCTCCTCTGCCATTAGCTGCAGCCGGATAGTCACATTGCGGACATGTGCAAGCTGACACTTTGGAAATGGAAACCGTAAGAGAGGAAGGAAGGAAGGAAGGAAGGAAGGAAGGAAGGAGAGAGAGAGAAAGAAAGAAAGAAAGAAAGAAAGAAAGAAAGAAAGGTGGCACTACCATGGTTGCATTGTCCTTGGCAGGGCATCTCTGCCCTGTAATGTGGCTTCCTTTCAGCTGCCTTCCTGCTCTCTCTGAATCGTGCCGATGGTCAAGAGTCAAACTTCTTAATCCACTTCCAGATTGTGAGGCTGGTGCAGGAAGGACGACATGAGCATCGTGCCGGTGGTTACTGTGGACAGGCGAGTGCTCCTCAAAGCAAAGGGGTCTGGAGGGTGGCAGTGTTTGTGCCGTAGTTCTTGGGTTTGTCTTAAGTAACCCAGCAATGTTTCTGTTGTCCCAGTCTCTTTCCTGGCAAATCCCAGCAACAATATATAGCCATTTTTGAAAACCTACAGCCAGTTCCAGAAAAGAGCAAAGTCCAAGGCCTTATCTGGAAGACTGAAGTTTGAGAATGACTGTTCCAGCCATTTCCGGTGCCTTGCTCTGCCTAATAATTCTGGAGGGCTGCCCTTCCTTTGTGACTCCTCCATCTGCGTGACCCTGTCTCCGTTCCTGTCTCTTTGGATCTGTTTTCAGTGCTCTGGACCTTGACTTTCACCTGACCTGATTTCTGTTTTTCTGAGGGACCACTACTCGGCTTGAACCCCCGAAGCCAGTTACATCATGTGGAATAGTTCTCAGGGGAAAAAATACTAAAATTATTTCTTTGCCTAGAAGAGCACCAAGACCAGACGTTTCAGCTGCTGGGCCACAAATGCAGTGTTTGAGGACAAATCTGTGGTACTGTACATGGACACTGACAACAAATCCCGTGCGATTTTAGTGAAATGAACCCGAAGTAGAATGTATGTGGATCATCTGGGCTAGTAATTCTAAGGGGCTGGTTTCTATGGAGATTGGGAATGAGGAACACGGAAGTGGGTTGCCAAATTCCCCTCTGTAAAGCTCTCCCTGAGCACCAGGGCTTTTGCCCTGACCAGAATGTGCAGAAAGAAAAACTCCCCAGGCCAAAGCTGAACCAGCCTCATTTTATATGTTAGATTTTTGTAAGTTTCCCCTCCGTCCATCTGACAGTCCACGTGACTGCGGCTGCCTCCGCAGGGCCACATGCCTCCGTTACGGAGCAAGGCGAAGACAACACTGAGCTCTTCAAATGCTGACCCCACAAAGAGCACATTGCCAGAGTGGCAGAGCCAGACCTTGTCTTTGGAAACATCTTTGGATGGGAACTCTCACATTAGAATTAGATGAGGCTCATGAGTGGGTGACGCAGGGTCAGAACTGGGCCCCAGTGGTTTCTGAGGAGGAGGATGTCCTTCAGCAGAACCACTTTGTCACCAGTCCTTCTGTTTTTCCTTTGGCTAGTTCACCCCTCCTGACTTCAGTACCCAGCATCCTTGGTATGTTTCCTGTCCCTGCCTACCTGTCTTTGGGGTGAGGTTTGAGAAAGGCTGAACTGGTGTAGGGCGGTGTTCTAGGGATCCTTGCTCCTGTAGCCAGAATCTCTGCCTCCCTTTCCCATGGCAGGTAACCTTGTGTTCCAACACTGTGAAGAGCTACAAAACAGTGCTGGTTGTGAACGTCAAGGGAAGTGGGGAAAACGTACTAACACTTCCAATTACAGAAAGGTACCACGGTTGCTTTCTCACCTTCTCTTGTCCAAAAAGCAGTGCTGCTCCCCATCCTGTGCTGAATCCTGAACGAAGTGGACTCTGCCCTATTGCAGCACCCCACACTTGGCCCTCTGGGAGCAAGAGGGACCCCAGAGAAAGAGGGAGGCTTCCTTTGGGCCCATCTGCTCCACCAGCCCATCCAGCCGGACTCGGGCTTTCTTTCACTGTGGAAGGAGCAAAAGCCAGGCAGCCAAGGGACCTGCTTCAACTAGCTGAGCCTTAAACACTCAGGAAACCGAGCTGGGAAAGAAGAAAGGAACCCATCATTTAGAGAAAGGAGAAAGAGGGTCATTTGTCTTGCAGAAAAATAATAATAGTGTCACACTTTATGGTCCTGTCCAGATGGGTGTGATTTTCAACAAAGTCCAAACCATGCCCCGCTTCCAGCCTGCTGCTGTCCTCCGGAGCACATCTGGCTGGCTGCGGGATGGATCATTCTGCTAGTGGCGGGCAGCTGATGCCATCCAATGCCAGTTTTGTTTTAAAGGCTCACAAGGGCATGGGATGCGCTGGCTGCAGGGTGGCACTGACGTCATGCCAGGCAGCTGACTTGTCTGAGGGTTGCAGGGAATTGTCTTGTCTGGGATCTTTTCACCTTTCTCTCCTTCCCTGACAAAAAGCCATCTCTCTCTTTGCTGAAAAAAAGATCCTGGCTTTCTCTGTGAGAACCGCTTGGAATATCTCACCCAGCCAGGGCTGTATGCCAAAGGCCACCTGGGAGGGCTGTTTCAAAAGCCAGTCTGGAGGGGCATGGTGGGGGGGGGGACCAGACTGGGTAAAACAATTGACCCACTGACTCAGGCTCAGAGCAAGGGTGCCCAAGATGGACCAGCCCCATGGCCCTGAATGTCTGCTCTCCATGGCCAAGCTGGCCATGCTCCCTACCACTGAGGAATGGCCCCTCAAAGGAACCCCTGCCAGTTTCATGCCATGAAGAGCAGCAAGTTTATACGGCTGCCAGAGAGGACGAAGCAAGGCCTCCCCCCGACATGCAGATTGGTCCTTGAACATTTGGGGGCTGGGGGGGGGGAGAGAAGGCCCTCCACCCCCACTATGAGCCCTTCACCAGCAAAGGACGTGGATCGCTGGGAGAGGTGAATATGCCCATGACCCCTGGCTCTTGCAAACATTGAGGACTGATGGTTCTCTACCGTGCCCTGGAAACCCATTTGGTGAACTTGGGCACAAGTCATACTCTCTCAGCCTCAGAGGAAGGCAGTGGCTAAGCTCCTCTGAAGAAATCTGGGCAAGAAATCCCCAAGATAGTATTGCCATACATTAGAGACAATGGCAGGCACCTACCAACAGAGATAACACTGCGATGCACAATGGTTTGAGTGTTGGACTAGGACTTTGGTAGTCACACTCTCTCAGCAAGGCCAAAGCAGACTTACCAACAAAACCCTAGAAGAGGCTGCCATAAGTCAACCTGAAGATGTGTAACAGCAAGAATTACCACGGTAAGGTATGCGACGTGCAGTTGCAAAAACACCTTCCTTAGCACACAGATCTTGTTGCAAAGATGACACTCCATTTCCAGAAGGTGGAAGATGGATTGCTCAGCAGTAGAGATCAGCCGCTCTTCCCCCCCAAATAAAAGCCCTAAAGAGCTCCCCAGATCTGCCGTGGAAGCCATGAGCTGCCTGAGCAGGGGTTGCTTGGCTCTTCTGGAGCTTGACAAGCGGAAGAATTGGGGGGAAGGGGGGGGCTACTGGCGTCTCCAGCTGTGCTCCGAACAGCTGTGCTGGGCAGCCCCTCCTTTGCCAAGGGTCCTGCTGAGCCATTTCAGAAGGCATCATCATCATCATCATCATCATCATCATCTCCGTGCGGCTAATTAGCATTTCACCCAAGGAGCCCACTTTGGGAGCCAGGGCAGATTTTCACAAAGCCAAGTGCCTGAATGTCTAACATGCCAGCCTGGGTTGCCCAGGTCCAAATGCCAGCGAATCTGGAAACTGACACCTCAACCGAGAAGATCTGGATCATTTCTGCAGTCGTCTGAAAGATGTCCAACTACAGATTTATGAAGTGTCCGACTGAGCGACTCGGCTACAGATTTGTGAGGAGTCCATTATTAAGCAAGGAAAATCACTTGTTTGGAGACTGGATGGGATTAAAAGAGTTGGCAATGGATACTTCTAAAAACCAGCCTCAAGCAATGATATAGGATGCCTGCTTTTTTAAAAGAAACGTCGTTTGAAAACAAACACTAAACGCACAGTGGTTTTTAAAAACCTGGTTAGGAAAAATTATGGCTATATCCTCACTGCTATTGTTCATGAGAGAATTTTAGGTATTTTATGAGATTACAAATACCAGAATCCCACAGGAGGGAACCACAGTAGTTAAAGTGGTGTCAGAGTGCTATAAATATATAGTGTGGACACACTCTCTATTCTTCTCTTCCAGCTAGGCATTAGCAAGGCAGGACATGAGACATGACCATATGTTAGTTTCTCCCCCAAATTCTGGTGAATTTAAAATCAATTAATATGCCATTCTTAAAACATTCCTTTCACTCAGGTTGCATGCTCTCTCCTTTTCCATTTTAACTATTTTGCCTCGTCGGCTGTGAATAAGAAGCATTGCATCCAGGATTTCTTATTTTGTTTTGTTGTTGGGTTTTTATTGTGGGTTTACACATTCACAATTTCTTAAGGAATATTTGAGAGTCAGTGTGGTGTAGTGCTGGGTGAACATGGGCAAGTCACACTCTCTCAGCCTCGGAGGAAGGTAAAGACAAATTCCCTCTGAACAAATCTTGCCAAGAAAAGCCTGCCTTAGGGTTGCCATAAGCCAGAAACAATTCTGAAAGCGCACAACAATGCACACAAGCAAAACTTACCTTTAACTGCTGCATTGTCCTTGGCTGCCCTTGTTCTTTCCTCCTCTCGGTCTCTTTCTCTCTCTCTCTCTCTCTCTCTCTCTGAAAGAAAGTAAATCCTGGGACTAAAACTCTTTCTGGGATTGTCTTCCAGGCCCGGCCCAACTCTCGGTGGAGGATCGAGCCCACCAAAGGCATGGTCCCTCCGGAGGTGGACATCTCCCTCACGTTGACTGCCAACCTGAACGACGCGCTGCTCTTCGAGGACAGGGTCCACCTGGACATTGAGAACAGCCCTTCCTACGTCCTCCCCGTCCGTGCCACTGGCATTGGCACCACCATTGGCACGGGCAAGCCCTTTGCCCCAGCCATCAATCTGGGTCCTCACTTCGGGTAGGCCAGCCAGATCTAGGGCTTGGGGTCCCTGTGGGGCAGGACAAGGGCATAAAGGGGACGAACACATGCGGAGGAGAGGGTTTTGCCCCACGGGAGGTAGTAGAGGTACGTTCCCTCTTCCTGGGGAGGCCACTCTGGTACCCCTGTTGTGATGCCTTCATGTTGTCTCAGGCCTTAAAATAATTTTGATCTTTCTTGTATTCTTTTAAAAAATTGTTCTGCTTCCTTTTTAAGATACTGCTGAGATTAATCTTGTGCTTGATGTGGTTTTTGTTGCCTTTTGATTTTTCCATGGAGATATTTATAGGAAAGGGCAGTGGACGAGTTCTTTTTTCAATCAGCAAATGCTTGCTTTCTCGCAGTAACCACCAGGCGGGTGAACTCTGACCCTCTGTGCCCCTTTCCTAGTTTAGATCCCTGCTGGTATCACTTCAAGACCACCAACCGCGGACGCCGCACCCACCGGCTCTGCTGGGTGACCGAAGGCTTCCCCCCCTTCCGCCAGCGAACGGCTAGCCTCCCTGCCATTGGCAGCACCAAAGCCAGGAGCAAGGTCCCCGTCCGCCTCCCCAAACTGGACCCCCAATTGCCTGTGTTCAAGCTTCGACCGCTGAGGACGGAGCTGAACCCTGGCCAAAGCGGGGAAATGAAGCTTGAAGGGTCTTCTGGCACTCCTAAGGTAGAGAGAGGTCCTCTGGGGCTCTATATCCCTTCTCACAGCAGCATTGTCACATTCTTGTTTAATTATCCCCTAAAACAGTTGCTGGAGCACCACACTTTGCTGGAGCCTCATCATTAGCGTTTCACGCTCGTTCCTAAGGGTCTACTTGTTGCTATAGCTACCATACACTTCACTTTAAGATGTCATCTAAGTAGCGTGGTGTAGTGGTTTGAGCGCTGGACTACAACCCTGAAGACCAGGATGGGATTCCCAGCCATGAAATCCACTGGGTGATCTTGGGAAGGTCACACGCTCTCAGCCTCAGGAGAAGGCAATGGAGAAATCTTGCCGAGAAAACTCATGATGGGGTCCACCATAAGTCGGAAACGATTCGAAGGCACACAACAATAACAGTTCCATCATGGTTATAAGAAGAGATTGATGGGGTCTGATCCAAGCTCAGTACTCCATGACTCTCAGAGGCTGAATCCACACTGGAGAAATAACCCAGTTTGGCAACACTATAAGTGCCCTGGCTGAAGGCTATGGGTTTCTGGGAGTTTGTTGTGGGCCCAGAGCGGAGCAAAGCTCTGCTCTGGACCCCACAACATACTCCAACTCCCAGAATCCCATCACCTTGAGCCAAGGCAATTAAAGCAGTGCCAAACCGGGTTATTTCTCCAGTGTGGATGCAGCCTGAGAGTGTCCAGCTTCAGATTTGCTCATGGGGTAATCTTCTTTTTCCTCCCTGTGCTTTCTTTGGTCATTGTTGGGTTTTAACTACAAGTGTGCCTTCGGTTTTAGTAGTGCCTGGGGTAGATGCTTGTTGTTATTACTGGGGTTTACTGATTTTATTAATTTCTATTATGGGAGTTTATTATGTGTGCTGCCCCTTAAAACCGCCTAAAACATTTAAAGTAAATAATTAATGGGCAACAGTAGACCTGGATGAGGAGGCCTTCCTCTTGTCGCTGGTGAACTTATGTAACTAGCCTCAGGCAATTTGCATTCAGAAGGAAAATGCAATTAAATTGGTGACTGGGAATGGGCTTTTTTTTCTCCCCATCAAAGCTGCTAAAACATTCAGCAATTTGTCTGTCCTCTTGGTTCTTGTACCTTTTAGACTCACAGGGCAGGGAATTGTGTGGAAATGCCCAAACGTTGCTGTCCACAACATCTGGGCATTACCCTTCATTGTTCATCCTGAGTAGGGGACAATGGGATTTGCAGTTCAGCAACATCTGGAGGTCTGCTGCCTTTCTGCTGGTGGATGAATGTGCCAACGGCCACGTTTTAATCTTTGTGCCTTGACTGTAGCCCTTTTCTCACCTGTGTCTCCTCCCCAACTGAACTAGCCCAGAACTGCTGGGCTTTGATCAATGTCATTTTTCCTTTCCTTTTTGAATCCAGGCAATAGAAGCAATGGAGGGCCTAAATAGTTTCCGCCCCATCGCCTGCAAACGTGCTTCCTCACAAGTGTGTGAAGCGGGGCGGCCACTTGCTTAAACTTGGCTTCGTGTCCTTATTTTAACGGATTTTCCACAATGCCTCGGGAAGCCCAGCGAACAGAACTAGAGCATTGACAGGCTGCCGTACTGGATGAGATCAATAAGCAATTTCTCTTGGAGAGCAGACGCTGGCCCAACGGGAAGCCCCATGCTGGGAGGAAGGGCTGGGTGAGGAGCGCAGGAGCTGCGGGAATAGCTCAGGAGGAAGAGAAAGAGGAGGAGGAGGAGGAGGAGGAGGAGCGAGCTTGCGTAGCTGGTTATGGAGTCTGCCCATTGCCAGTGTCAAGTGGCCAAGTGCCAATGTCCTCTCCTCACTGCCAAGTTGTTGGCCTTCTGGACCCTTAAGGATGGAAAGGCAGGTTGTGGACATTGGGGGGGGGGGGGATGCCCGAATGCAGTTGCCAAGTCTTTCGCCTTCTATCAGGAGTCTCCTTCTGCAAGCAAGACACAGTTTGCATGGCCACCACCTATCCTGGGCCTTGAGATACCGATGCTGCCTGGGTCTGAGAGGTGGTCCAGGCCTTGGAGCAATCTCTTGGGTCCTTTGGTCCCTAGCCTTCTCCTCAGTGAGATCTGACCTGAGAAGTCCCAGGGAGTCCTGTGTAGAGCATTCATCCCTTGAAGGTAGGACAGAATGAGAGCGAAAGGGGGAGATAGAGGAGTGTCCCAGCCCCAAGAATTAGCCTACTCCATCCCCATTCCTCTTGTCAGACTGGAGGCTCTGGTCCCTCTCTTGGGCAAGTGGGGTCAAATCCTGAGCTGGGAGGTACGGCCCATGCCTGCTTCTGGGGAGGTCCAGAGGCTTTCTCCTTGGAGCCAGCAGTCCCTTTCCTCTTGGAAGTGGGTCAGAAGGAGGGCCATGGAATGAGAGAGAAAGGATGAAAGATCATTGGGGCTCTGGGGACCTGGAAGGCAGCAGGGCCTGGAAATGCCCTAAAGAAGAGCCTGCCCTCTCAGCCCAAACCCATTGCCAGAGAAGCACTGGGCCTTCCCATGGGTTGCCTTGCTAGATCCCCCTTTGTCTGCCATTCTTTAGGAAGTTCTTCTCTCTTTATACACAGAATGGTTTCCTCTTTCTCTGAGCTGGGGAGAGGAGAAATCCATACAACTGGAGTTGCCCCATCGCTGCCCAGGCAAAAGAAAGGACAAGAGAGGACTTGAGGGGCTATTTCTAGCATAGTAGAGGAGGACTCCAAAAGACAGACAGAGAGGCTGCCCACCCAGCTCCTGGGAGCCTGCCCAGCCTTTTGCAGGGTTGGACCCTTCCTTCCTTCCTTCCTTCCTTCCTTCCTTCCTTCCTTGGGGCATCTCATTAACCTTCCGGAGCGGTCCTGCCCCTGGCCTTCCCGAGGCTTTGTGGCTCCCTTTTGTTGCCCACTAATGAGGCCCTTCTTCCAAAAGGCAGCACCGGACTCCCTCAGGCCCAGCTGGGCCCAAAGGTAGCCTCCAAGCTGTTAGCACCTCCGTTTGTTCATTAAACGGCAAGGAAAAGGCACAGCTTGTCAGGTATCATTTCTGTTCGGATTCCGTGTGTATCTCCAATAATTGCATCTGGCTAATGCCGGCTGACAGTTTGGTAAATGAAAACCAGGTCACAGCCATTCTATCCACTCCGCGCCTTTCATCGCAGCAACTAATTGTCATTCGGATTAACATCTGTTTTTCAGCTAGGGGTGAGGAATGCAATTTATTTAGTTTTATTTCTGGACCTTATAATTAGGGCAGTGACTTTTATGGCGTTTGTCTAATTATTCAGTCTTAACCT
Organism: Urosaurus nigricauda; assembly: GCA_034509955.1. Lineage (NCBI taxonomy): Eukaryota > Metazoa > Chordata > Lepidosauria > Squamata > Phrynosomatidae > Urosaurus > Urosaurus nigricauda. The sequence continues at coordinate 24,957,036 of JAOEGL010000013.1, forward strand.
TTCATTTTTCCCCCCTTGGGAGTATTCACATGAAAACACTCCCTTCTTCTTCTGCATAAATTACTCTGGCTGGAATGATTTCCACCAAGTGGAAAAAGCGGGAGGACAGACCCTGTTATGCCGAGAGAGGAAGAAATAGAGGGATGGAGGGAGGAAGAAGATCCTCCCGCCACGTGGTTCCCCCTTTGGAGGCATCCTCTGGGAGTCAGCCTCATCCTGGCCGAGATCCCTGTGCTGCTGCTGAAAATGAAGCGCATGCTATCCCTGGCCACAAAATGTTGACCCCATCTCTGATACTGGCCTTTGCCCACACCCGGCTGCAGCCGTCCTGGCTCCTCTTGTCAGGGGCTGTTACTATCTGCCTTATGAGCCGGGCTGCCTGGGCCCTGAGGCCAGGAGATTCGTTTCCCGTAAAGTTTTGGGGGCACCTCAGCCCACCCTAAAATGATGGCCGTAACAAGCAGAAGAGGATGAGGAGAGAGGAGGAAGCCAGGCCAGCAATCTTTCCAGAGTAAATGAGCCCTTAAAACACCTCCTCTGGCTGCTGTTATTTTGCCCATCGCTGGGAAGGAATGTGATGAGTTTGAAGGCTGACATCGTTGTAGTGGGGAAACCGGAGGATGTGGAGGCAGATCATCCGAATGCCAGCAGCAAAAAGCAAGTTCTGGACTTGGACTGGGAGGGCAGCTGGTCATTGTGGGCCCTTTCCCTGAGACTGGAGAGCTGCCACTCTGATGGGGGCTGCTGGGATTTGCACTTCAACAAGGCCTGGACTATAGTCCACGTGGTTCCCACCACGCTGTGCACATTGGCTCTGTTCTGTGCCCTCCTCTGGGGGGAAGAAAGGGGAGACTGAGAGGAGCTTTTCTGGGGAAGAGAGGGCTGTCCCAGAGCGAGAGGAAGAAACAGGCCTGTTCCCTGCTGCCCCAAAGGGAAGGACCAGGCCCAATGGCTTCAAGTTACAGAAGGGCAGATTTCGAAGGGACATTAGAAGGAACATCTTCACAGAGAGAGTGGTTGGGCAATGGGACCCATTGCCTAGAGAGCTGGTGGGGTCTCCTCCTTGGAACATCTTCCAAAAGAGGCCGGACAGCTCTCTGCTGCTGGGAGTCTTTTAGCTGGAGACCCTGCATTGTGCAGGGGTTGCATTGGGTGGTCCCCAAGGCCCCTTCCAACCCTGCAATCCTAGGAGAGTGACCAACAGCCTTGGAAGAGAGCCCTGCGCAAAGCAGCCGGGAGTCAGCGAAGTGGCCATTGACACAGGGCTTCCTCGCTTGGGGCCAGAGGGGTGGACCCTGACGGTGGAGATGTGGGGCTCGTCTGTGCTGCTGAAAGGGAGCAAGCCCTCGTGTCGCACAGAGAGCGTTGTGCCCCACAGCCGCTCTGGGTGCGGATCCTTTGCGCAGAGTGTGGATAGTTCAGCACATGGACAGCTCCCCTGAGCACCGAAGCAGCGGAAGGGCCCTGGAAGCCAAGGCTGGGTTCTTCCTGCTTGTCTCTAATGGAGCACTCTGCAGCAGACAAGGGACAGCGTCTCGTGGGTGGCTTACACTGGGGTAAACCTTGGTTATCTCAGCAGAAGAACTGTTTAAGGTGGCCTGCAAGTAGGTACCCAGTTGTTCTTTGTGTCACACTTTTGTGCCAAGTGTGCAAGGGCAGCCAGACAACTCTCAGGAGTGTGTTTGCTCCTCCTGACCCTGATCAGCCGTGGGTTGCCCCGGGCATCGTCCAGCTGCCCTTGCCCATCCCAGGAAGAAGGAGCAGGCATCGCCCTTCCAACCAACCATCTTGCTCCACCAGTGGCCCAATACTGGCTGGGACAGACGAGCAGATAGTCTGCCATGCAAGGTGGAAGCTTCCTCTGTTTCTGACCTCATGCATGAAAGAGAATGGATTGGGCTTGGTTTACATAAGCCTGGGAGCTGGCAGGAGGGGAGGGCATCTTCTGGGTGGGGCTGGCAGTCATCATTGTATTGGCTGTCGATGAGCCTTTGATTTCGGCTGTCGGAGGCACGCATGGTCTGGCTGGCCAAGTCGCCCCGTCAATAGAGAAAATCGCTGCCAACTCCTTGATCCTGATGGGGCACCTAGGATCAATGGCCTTGCTTCTTTCTCGCTGTTACCTGATAACCATGTGGAGTCTCACGGCAGCATTTCCCTCTCTGTTTTCCAGCCAAAGTTCTTCCTAATGCCCATTCTCTTTTCCACAGCAGCCAGACATGTCTGCTTTTTATGTCGGGATGCTGCAGGGAAGATCCAGCGTCCTGCACATGTATTTTGAATTGCCTTGACACCACCCCAGTGCTGAGGAATCGCCACTGAGGAGAACAGCATCTGTTTCATTTAGTACTTCAATTTATCTTCCTCTTTTGAATCCTGAAAGGGCCCATCCAAACTGTCTTCTGTAAGAACAGGAAGAAAACACGCCCTCAGCTCCAGTTAAAATGAATAAAATTGAGAACGGATGGAAACACTTACATAATCGGCAACAAGAGAGCACAATTTTATTTTTGTTAAAAATTAAAAATGTAAACATTCTTTTAAAAGTATTTACGTTCTTTTCAAAATGTAAATACTTTTATCATACCCCATGACCCCTCAGCTCATCCCCAAACGTGAAAAACTGCCTGGAAACATAGAATATTTATAACGGAAGTGACTTGCAGTCTAATCCAGGTTGTGTTTTTGGACAATTTGGGGATGGAAATGTGAACATGAGGACCGAAGGGGATGAAAATGGAGGCCCACCACTGGTATTGTAGGTGCCCAGAGGCCACTTTCCATGGGAGCTTAGCTCTCCAATGCATGGGTACGGCTGGAGGGAGGATGGAAGTAACTGACTCTCTTTTCTTCTTCCGATGGCTCTTCACATTGCAAGCTCTTGCATCAGGCCCTCTGCGAGGTGGAAGGTCATGCCGAGCGGCCGGGCTTCCCTCGTGAGCAATGCCTTCGACAGGAAGGAGGTAGACTATGGACTCCAGGTAGTTGCTCAGAGGATGCGGCAACGTCGATGGTTCCTCGGGGGGCGGACTGCAAACATACTGCATCCAGCCTGGGTTCCTCTTACTTTGCCATGGAGACCAAGAAATGGGATCAAGCATCTCAATGCCTCTCTTGGATTGTGCTGGGATGCTTGGTCTAGACATCCCCATCTACACGCACCGTCCATCCCTTAGATTTCCCTTCTCCCCCATACTTGAGCCCCGTCTTTTGCCTTTCTTCCTGCTGTCCTGTCCTCTCCTCCTCCATTGCTTTATATTAAGAGAGGGATAAACTGCTGCATAAACTTCTGTGGCTCAGAAAGGGAGCAGATAGTGGTTTATACCATGATGCTTGACCTCTGCACCAGAAGTATCCTTCTTTAAAGGGATTTTGCTCATCCGTCTCCCCACTTGGACAGGAGAGCTGCTCGTGTCTAGATTTTCTTCATTCCTCAGTCTCTGATGCCAGGACAAGTCTGTCATAGTCACCGGGCATCGCCCCATTGGGCCGTTTGGGAAGGTCCCTTTTTCTGAGCAAGGCCAGCAGGGCTTGCTTCCCTGCCTTGATTCTCCCTGAGAGACGCTTGGATCTTGGAGCTGGAGGGCCGCTTTTCCTGGGGCTCTTCTCTCTCCAAGGGATCGTTCCCAGCAGGGTCGGCTGACCTTTCTCTGGGCAGATCGGGCTTCTACTGTGTGTCCACCCCTCCAATCCTCTCTCCACAAAGGATGCCTAGAGAAAAGCGTGTCTGGAGAACGACCGCAGGCCTTACAAAGATGCCCTTCTCAGAGCCTGACGAACGCCAGCGTGGCACCCTCAGCCTCTGTGGCTCAGAGACGGCACTGGATTCCTCCAGAGGCGAACCTTGAGGCAATTTGGCTCAGGTGAAACACTGGCAGACATTTCAATGCAAGTTAACACAGAAAAGGTAGATAAAAGCATCGTGGAACAGCAGCGCTTGGACATCTCTCCACGCCTGCGAATTACTTCCAGCTCCTTCTGCCCCGTTTAAACGCTACTTTAAAAACAAGGAGAGAGAGAGACAAAAGTGACATATTGCTCTTTTATATTCACAGAGAGGAAAGCTTATTGCAGTCCTTCTCTGGAGAACAGAAATGCAGATGGTTTCACGGAGGACCAGTTGCCTCCCTAGAAAGCCTTGTCTATGGGGAAAATGTAAGCCACTGCCTTTGCAACCGCGCTGGTGCCTTTTCGTGTTCCTCCTACCTCCCTTTTCTCTCCTGCTCAGCGTTTTAACCACATTTGCGTGGCTGAGATCACAATGAAGAATACAGGGAATGCCAGATTTGAGTGCTCAGTCATTGAATCATAGAGTTGGAAGAGACCCCAAGGGCCCAGATCCAGTCCAACCCCCTGCCATGCAGGAACTCCCAATCAAAGCATCCCCGACAGATGGCCCCACCAACCGGGCCTCTGCAGACAACCCTCCTCTGCCTTGTGTGCCACTGGCTTTGCCCATAGCTGTGAGTGAGGATACAGGCAAGACAGGGCACTTTATTTTGTTTTGCTTTATTGGAGAATACAGCCAAGGAGTGGAAAAAGAAGACTAAGTGTTTCAGCATGAACTTTTGAGGCTTCCAGTCCTTTCCCCTTCCTTCTTTTTATGCCATGAGGGACTACCAGGAGTTGAAAACCACTGTGTATGAATAGGGGATCTAGTAGTTTCTGCAACCGTTTGCTGCCATCTCGTGGGAAGCACATGTGGACCCAGGTGAGGAGAACTCCGTTTCAACAGGAATTGTGGAATAAAATATATATCTGCCACCGAGTCAGCTATTGATGCAATGGGATTCGTAGGGTTTCTTGGGCAAGGGCTCCTCGGAGGTGCTTTTTTTCTGAAATGGAGCCTATGGCTCCCGGTGGAACGTCATTAAAAAAGTCAGGCTTTGCTCAAAAAATGCCTAAAATTGTCTTCAGAAGCAGAGCCTGCCCTTTCTGTTCCACTTTGAATTTTGTTCCAGCTGGAATGCAGATCCGGTTGTTCGGGCTTCCATGTTGGGGAAAGTGTGCAAAAAGGAAGCAAAAACTGGGGAGCATCCAGTAAAATCTGCAGAAAAGGCTGGAGACATATTATCAACGGATAAGTGCTCAACGAATAAATGATTTATTATTAAGAAACCCAACAGATTTCACCCCCTTCAGAGCTCTTTGTGGGCTATTTAAAATCATACAGATGTTCAGCTTCTCTGAAGATGCCAACATCAGGAATAAACTGTTCCGGAACATGGCCACATAGTCTGGAAAACCCACAAAAAACTATGGATGCCTGCCATGAAAGCCTTTGAGTTCACATACAGGAGCCACACATAAATGCATAGAACAGCCTTTATACCCTAAATTCTATGCTACTCTACGAGGCACTTCTGAATTCATCAATAAAACGACACTTCGGGGGAAGAGATGTCCCTTTGGGTCAATAATATACCACAAGAAGAGGCTTTGACCTTCTTATGCCAAACTCTGGACCGGAGGGAAGTGAGACAGCTGAAACAGCTTTAACTAAAAATTAGTTCAAGCCTGAGAACAATTTTTATCAGAAGATAAAAGGAGTCTTCAGGAGATGCTCCATCGCCCCAGAGGCAGCAACTTTTAAATTTTACTTTTAAATTTTATGGCACTGCATCTTCTGGGCGCCGCCTTGGGCCCCTTCAGGGAGAAAGGCGTGTCATCATCGTCACCATCCTCCGCTTCCCGCAGCTGCTCTTTCTCGCAGCCCACCCTTCGTCCCTCTTCTCCTCCTCAGCCGCAGTGAAAGAATGGAACAAAACAGCGATGAATGGGAAGCCTTTTAAGTCCCAGAGACGGACCAGAGGGAAAACTGTCTTTTTCTGGTCCGCCAGCGGTGCCCCGCCCCTTGGGGGGCGAACGGAGGGTTCTGATTGGTCCGCTCAGCCCAATTGAGAAAGGCGGCAGTAGCCGCCGCTGGCTGGATTAGGGGGCGGGGCCAGCGGCGGAAGCAGGAAGCGCCGCCTGCCACCGCCGCCGCACTGTCATGTGACCGACCGGGCCCAACATGGCCGCCGCCTGGAGCTGAGGAGAACCGACCGAGAAGCGGCGGCGGCGGAAGGGAAGGGAAGGGAAGGTCCGGCTGGGAAGCGCTCGGCTCCGGCGTCGAGGCCGCCCCAGGCCCTGCCTCCCTCCTTCGGTCCTTCCTTGGGTCCCTTCAGGGCCGGCCTCGGCGGGCGTCGCGATGAACCCGGCGGAGAAGGACTTTTCCCCGCTGACGCCCAGCATCGTCCGGGCCCTGAACGACAAGCTCTACGAGAAGCGGAAGGTGGCGGCGCTGGAGATCGAGAAGTCCGTCCCTGGAAGGAGGAGGGGGAAGGGGAAGGGAAGAAGGAGGGGAGGAAGGAAGGAAGGAAGGAAGGAGGGGAGGAAGAGGAAAGGAAGTGAGGAGGGAAGGAAGGGGGAAGGAAGAGAGGAGAAGGGAAGGGAAGAGGAAAAGAAGGGAGGAGGGGAGGAAAGAAGGAAAAAGGAAAGAAAAGGAGGAAGAAAGGGGGAGGGGAGAACGGAAGAGGAAGAGAAGGGAGGAGGGGAGGAAAGAAGGAAGAGGGAAGGAAGGAAATGGAGGGAGGAAGACCCTCCTCCTCCCCTGACCCCAGGCGCTCCTCCCTCTTCCTCTTCCTCGTCTTCCTTCCTTGGGGTTTTGGGGGGTGTTTGGGGTCCCTCCGCCGCTCTCCCTCCCTGAAGCCCCTCTTGGGGCCGAGGTTCCTGGGGCCGGGCCTTGTGGGAGGCGGTGGCTGCAGAGGGACGGGGGCCCCGCCTGGCTGAGCGTCCCTCCTTTCCCTTCCAGGCTGGTGCGGGAGTTCGTGGCCCAGAACAGCACCGCGCAGATCAAGCACGTGATCCTGATCCTCTCCCAGGAGTTTGCCCTCTCTCAGCACCCGCACAGCCGCAAAGGGGGCCTCATTGGCCTGGCCGCCTGCTCCATCGCCCTCGGGAAGGCAAGCGCCCGCCCTGCGGACCCCGCCCGGGGAGGCCCCGCGGAGGGACGGGAGGCCCCTGGGCCCTCGCCTGCTTTGGAAGGAAGGAGGGTGGGCTCGGGTGGGAGCCTCTTCTCTATACGTGGGCAGTAAATATATATATATATCTCTTATTTTTCTTTGTCAGGACTCTGGTCTGTACCTGAAGGAGCTGATTGAGCCCGTGCTGACCTGCTTCAATGACGCCGACAGCCGCCTGCGCTACTACGCCTGCGAGGCCCTCTACAACATCGTGAAAGTGGCCCGGGGCTCCGTCCTGCCTCACTTCAACGTCCTCTTTGACGGCCTGAGCAAGGTAACGGCCTTCCTCCGCTTAGGGGTCTGCGGCCGGAGAGCTGCTTCCGTTGGTGGGTCCTTGGCCTGGGGCCCTTTGGAAAGCGGGGGCCAGTTTGTGTGCCGCCTCGGCTAGAATTAGGTTGAGAGGGAAATGGCAGAGGAATGGGGACAGGAATTCCTGTGAGGAAGCGGTTTTCCTCTCCTGGTGTCTTCAGCTTGTTTCTTCATAAGCATCTGCCTCCTGAGGCCCTCCGGATCTTTGCCAGAGAGAATTTTGTCCCTTTTAGTTCCAAGGGTTCACAGCAATTTCTAAATGTAATGCATCAGCCATGCAGGCAGCAGAAGCTGAAGGGCAGCGGTTCTCAACCTTTGAATCTCCAGGTGTTTTGGACTTCAGCCTCCAGGAGATCCAGCCAGTATGGCCAATGCTCAGGAATTCTGGGAACTGAAGTCCAAGGCATCTGGAGGACCAAAGGTGGGAAACCACTACTGTAGGGCTTAACGTACTGAATGTCTGCACCTCCAGAACAAAGAGAGGGCTGAAGGTGGGTTGGAGATGGGCTTGTCTCTGCCTTTGCCCTGGGCATCAGAAGTGCTTGAAAAGATAGACACCAGGGTCTTTCCAAGCGCCTCTGTGCTTCAGAGTGGTTCCAGAGAGAAGGTCTGGAGGAAGAGGGGGGTCCAGGGTAGCCTTCCTGGGTACCAAGGCCAACCCCAAAGGGGATCCCTGCTCCATTCAGCACAGAGGGCCAGTTTGCTTGCTTGGCTCAGCTGATCCACAGCCTCTCTTTCTGGCTCTTTGCTTTTCCTAGCTTGCTGCAGATCCAGACCCAAATGTCAAAAGTGGTTCTGAACTCTTGGACCGGCTTCTGAAGGTACTTCTCTCTTTCACTGGGGCTATTCCTGTCCTGAGGATGTGGGTGGGATCTTCCTAGCCTTCCTCTGTCTGGTTGGCATGTGTGAGCGGAAGCGGGTTTATGAGAACAATGCACCAGAAACAGAGCCTGAAATACTGTGTGCTTTTGGGCCACAAAGTACCTGTGGATCTTCCCACGCTCATCTCTGGGTTGGGTGTGTCAGGTTTCCTCATGCAACATTTTTAGAGATTATCTCTGTGGAAATCTCCCCTAGGAGGGGTGTGTACACCCACCAACAATGACTCTTGTGTCACAGCAGGGGATTCAGCATCTACAGTCCTTGTGAGAATGAGGGCTTGGTAAAATTAGGCTGAACTGCAATGAGCACCCAAACATGTGGAAGCGGGCTGATGCTTTTGGCAGAACATCTAACTGGGAATGCTAGGATGGGGAAATGTTTCTTGAAGCCATTCTGCAAAGTTATAGACAGCTGAAAAAGGTGCCTCAGGAATGGCCATCTATCGGGATGCTTTGATTGAGAGTTCCTGCATGGCAGGGGATTGGACTAGATGGCCCTTGTGGTCTCTTCCAACTCTGATTCTATGATCCTGGTGCCATAGTGTTGACTGCCAAAAAGGACCTCCAAGGGTTGCTTTAATGTAGAGCTCTGACCCTGCTGGGACTTCTTTGTGCTCATTGGTGGCTGCTGTGGCTTTGGCACAGGACATTGTGACTGAAAGCAACAAGTTTGACCTGGTGAGCTTCATCCCGCTGCTGCGCGAGAGGATCTACTCCAACAACCAGTATGCGCGACAGTTCATCATTTCCTGGGTAAGCGCTTGGTGCCTGAAGAATTGGCTTGTCCCTTTCCGCATTCCCAGATTTATTGTAGGTTTCTGCCCCCACCCTGGTTCTCTCCTGGTCTCCCTGCGTCTGTTGCTGCTATAGTTGGAAAAGCCCACCTTGGCCCTTTTGTTCAGCACCTGGGTGCCTTTTTGTTCTGGCCCGTGCCTGGCAAAGGGCTGATGTCTTCTCTCCACTGTAGCCTCTCAATTTTTGTCTTGTGTTTCTTTTTCCTTGGGACTAGATCTTGGTACTAGAGTCTGTTCCTGATATCAACCTCCTGGATTACCTACCAGAGATTCTAGATGGCCTCTTCCAGATCTTGGGGGACAATAGCAAGGAGATCCGTAAAATGTGAGTATATTCTGGGAGTCAAGAGCTGTTGCCTCTCTGTGAGGATGGGAATGGTTTGGTGTGGAAGAGGCTTTGAGGCTCATCCTATTCTCCTCTTGCTGGCAGGTGTGAAGTGGCTCTTGGCGAGTTCCTAAAAGAGATTAAGAAGAACCCTTCCAGTGTCAAGTTTGCTGAAATGGCCAACATCCTGGTCATTCACTGCCAGGCCTCTGGTGAGTTGGCATTGCTTTCCCCTGTTCTGACAGCGTTTAGCCCACCCAGAGCTCCCTTCCCCTCTCCTTTTTCCTCTTCACCTTCCGCCCTTCCCCTTAAGGACCTGCTTAGGCTGTTAGGAACTCTGTCACCCGCCAAGGTCCAGACTCGGGAGCAGAAAGGGGCAGGTGCTGTTGAGAGAGACCCAGCCTTTTCTCCTTTTCTGGTTGTGTGGAGCTGGGCAGGGGAGGGTTGCCCCTGCTGTGCCAGAAGGAACCTGGATCTGTATGGATGGATGTGTTTCTCCCAGACACTGGCAGCTGCTCATTCTTGCCTCTGTTTCCTCCTCTCCTTCCTACAGATGACCTGATCCAGCTGACGGCCATGTGCTGGATGCGGGAGTTTATCCAGCTGGCCGGCCGGGTCATGCTGCCGTATTCCTCGGGGATCCTGACAGCTGTCCTGCCGTGCCTCTCCTATGATGACCGGAAGAAGAGTATCCTTGCAACAGCAGCCACAACTGTTTTTAAATACAGTCTCCCTTCCTAACTCGTGGATCTGGGATCCATGACCTCAAAAATCTGTGGAGCAGCAATCTCTGCTATTTTCAATGGGACACGCGCCCAGCATGTGGCACAGGCACATGCCCCATTCAGTCCTATGGGGCTTGGCTAACTTAATCTTATTAATCATTAATCAAATACTATATTAAACTAATCTTAACTAATTACCTCTGCTGCATATCTCTAAACTCTGCTTATCATTACTGTGTATCTTATCGACACACTTCTAAAATATATCTCTATTAGTGTAATATATTTATCTGAATTGGCGTAATAGTATTTCAATATTTCAACAGCAACACATTGCCCCATTGCTCCTTCATATATTCAAGGACAGGAGACCAATTTTTATCAAAATTTTCTATTGAGCTGTTTTTCCAAACTTGTGTCAATTCAGGGTCCCATGTGTTTTAGAGCCCCTGCCAGGTGCTGTTCTGGGGCTTGGGGTCTTTTTTGTGACCCGCTTGTGGGCATCCGGTGAGCTTCTCCTGAAGCTGTCCTTAGGAGCTTGACTTGGGGTTTCTTCCTTACCTCTGTGGCTTGCAGGCATCAAAGAGGTGGCCAACGTCTGCAACCAGAGCCTGATGAAGCTGGTCATTCCAGAAGATGACGAGACGGACGAGGGCAAGCAGGCCATTACGGTGCTCCCTGCGGAGACTGACCACGAGGAAGCTCTGGCCAAGCAGGCGGTGGTCTCCAGCGGTGAGTCTTGCGTTTCTCCTGGCTCCCTCCCTGTTCAGACCTTGACCTCAGCAAACTAGGGTCAGTCTAACAGGATCCTGCATTTCCCTTGACAGGGTCCCTTGACGCCTCTGGCGATTCCAACTTCAGCAACACCAGTGTTTTTATGCCAGCCAGGTAAATCGTTTCAGCTGTGCTTGTGAGAAGGAATTTGGCTGTGCCTTCCTGCACTTGAGCTGGGGACCATCTGAGGACCCTGAATCCAGCACACGGTTTCTGGTACTGCGTGTCCAAAATGGTCTCAGCCGGGTGTGCTTCCCTAAAGGAGAATTTCTGTGCTAGAAGAAGGTTGTTGTACCTAAAAGCACAATATCTATGAATTGTCTTCCTTTATTGAATTGTGTCCCTTGGGTTCTGAGTTTAGGTTCCAGGTTTGGCACTAGAGGACACCAGTTTGACTTTTAAATTTGATTTCTATTCCACCTTTCCACCTCCGAAATCTTAAAATCTATTTTTGTGACCATGTTTTTGAAGCTATATCATTGTGATGCCAGAAGGTGTCACTGTAACTCTAGTGTTTTTCCTAATTAGTGCACGTCTTGCCATATTTTATGTGCTTTACACGTTTTTGGCCCTTTGGATGAAGTATGTTTCAGTATTTTGTAATAATCAGAATATTAAGACCTTTGCCTTTTTAAAATATTTTAGATGCATTCCTTTGCATGTTTACTTTTTGTCTCAGAAAATTTACTGGAAGTCAAACAGAGGAGCACATTTTTCAGGACAGAAGTTTTGGAAGGCTGCTTTTCTTCTTTTATCAAGACTGTTCAGCCCAGTAAAACTTGGTTATAGCAATACACTGATACTTTTTAAAGAAATTGGAGGGGGGGGGGCAGAGCTTGGTCCTGGGGTCAGAGATTGATTTTTTTGACTAAATATGTGGAAGCAGTCTTGCTGAGAGGACATTACTGTCTGTGATCAGAGGCTCAGCTCTTCTTGGAGGCTTCTGGTGAGCATTTCCACAGTGAGGAGGTGCCACTGTTGAAAAGGTCTTCTTCCCCAGTGGATGTTTTGTGTTTACATGGGGAGTACATCCTCCCTTCACCCCATAATTCCTGTGTTATTTTGGGTTTTAAAAGTGAATTCTGGTGAATGGTTTCCTTGAGGCACTCTGGGAGTTGGTGGTGATCTTGAAGAGAGATCTTCCCCAGTCTGCTGGAACAGGCTCTTGCTTGTGTCTCCTTTTTTTTATGTAGCACCGAGCGAATCCAGGTGACCCTGAACCTTGATGGAATTGTCCAGGTGTTGGACTGCCACCTTCATGATGCCAGCGCTGGAATGATGACCCGGATTGCAGTCCTGAAGTGGCTTTACCATTTGTACATCAAGACCCCTCGCAAGGCAAGCCTGCACCATCTTCTGCTATCCCTCCTGACTTTTCCTGGAAAGACAAATTTTTAGGGGAGGGGGTCGAGTGGGTGCAATTGTAAAACCTCAATTGGCATTCCTGTTCTTTTTATACCTGTCTTTTGGACACAGCAAAAAAAATCATGGACTACTTCCATAAAAGCTTATTTCTGTACATCCACACTTCTTCTCAACTGAGGGACAGAGCTGTGTGTTTGCACAGGGAAGTGCGTAGTGGAGTCCCTGCAGGGCCACCTTCTCTTGGTTTCAACCCAAAGCAGGCCATTGCTCCCATCGATGTAGGCAAGACCAAACCGTGCAATCTGCTTGCCATAATAATAATAATAATGGATTTTATTTATATCCCACCTTTCCATAAGATCTAGTGGGATTAAAGGCTCACTGGAGTGGTTTGTGCAAAAGCACTCACTGCTTCCTCTTGGCCTGCCAGGTAGCACACTGCAATGCAAACGCTTGGTCTTGCTTTATTTCCATCGCACCCATTCTCTTGCCCAGTAGTTCCCAATCTTTGGTCCTCTAAGTGTTGGACTCCAACTCCCAGAAGCCCCAGCCAGCTTGGTCAACAGTCAGGAATTCTGGGAGCTGGAGCCCAAAACATCAGGAGGACCAAAGTTTGGGCAGTGAGAGTGTGAGTTAAAGCACTGTTAAAGTTTAGCATTTTGTGCCGATGGTGCAAAAATACTTTGGCGTCTCCATACTGTGCATGAAAAAGCAATAAAAGGCCTCATTACAGAAAGATGGAGAGTGGGTGACTTTGGCTGGTTTGCTACTTTCCCATAAGTGTAGAATTCCTTTGGAGAAGGAATTTTCCCCCATTTTTCCCCAGCACCAGAAACAGGAACAGCTTTAAAACCAGAGTGAGGCTTTTGATATAATGATAGCAGCTTGAGGCAGAGCTGAAAGTTGGGTTTCTTCTCATTCTGGCGTTGGATTCCTCCTTTGTGACGGCTCTCTTTCTGGTTCCAGATGTTCCGACATACGGACAGCCTCTTTCCCATCTTGCTAAAGACCTTGTCTGATGAATCCGATGAGGTGAGTGTGAGGCCTTCATTGTGAAATTTTCTTATTTTATCACTTCACTGTGAAAACACTTTGGTCTATCCAAACATTAATGTAGCTGCTGGCCCAGCCTCCTCTTCCTCTCCTCCTTGACTTCATTTCAGGCTGGGTTGGTATCAGCTTGTGTCCATGTTCCACTGTTCTGGTGCCTTAGCTTCAGCTGCCTCTCTCTTCATTATCCAACCCTGGGGAGGCCCATAGAGATGCCCCATACTTGCTTTCTTCCATCCCAGAGCTCCCAGCCTGATAGCTGTGCCTTGCCGGGGGAACGGAGCGAGTGAGATTTTGTGCTGCAACCCCCCCCCCCCCAACACACTGATGCCTGGGGGAAAAGGGGGGACTTTCCTCCATGTGATCCAGATTCCAAGCACAATGAAGCTTAACAAAAGCCTGGGCCAAAGTGAATGGTCGCCTTTATCTATTGATGCTTTCTGGTTTGCGCCTTGCTGGATTTTGGCCTGCGGTCTCCCCAGTTTCCCAGCTCTCCACTTGCCAAGATGAAATGTGGGACTTTGCTGAGCAGCCAAAGGGAGTGAGGGCAGCTGGATGCTGGGCCTTCCCTTCCCCTTCCTCCGGCTTCTTCCCACCAGACTTAAGTTGTGCGTTAATGTTTGGGACTTTTGTGGGTACAGCTGCCTGGTCCTTGGGGAGCCATGGGGTGGCCATGTCAAGTCATATCAGCTGGTACTTCTAGGGATGGGACTGCTCTGGCACAAGGAATGCTGAGACTTGCAGTCCAACAAGCATCTAGCCGAGAAGGAATGTATGGAGCTGCCCTTTCTCCCTTTGGCTGAGTGCATCTGAGACCTGTTGTTTTGCCACCACTTTGAGTTTTCCTCCATTTTAACAGAGGGACTCTTCTTCTTTTTCTGTTACTGTTGTGAAGGCAAGAAGCTTTCCCACCAGCCCAGCAGGACATGGATTTCTTGGGATTCTGAATTTCCCCCTCTTTTTGAAACCCAGTTTTGTAGACCAGAGCATCTCATTGTGGCCCAAGGAGGACTTCCATCTGTGGCAGAGCAGGGGATCATTTCTGGCATTTGGTGCAATGATTTGAATGTTGGTCTGGGACTCTGGGAGACTAGGGTTCATACCCACTCAACCCTGGAAACCCACTGTGTGACCTTGGGCAAGTCACACTCTCTTGACCTCAGAGGATGGCAGTAGTGGCAACCCCTTCTGAAGAAATTTTACCAAGAAAACCCCAGAGGAGGGTTGCCACATAACAACTCAGGCCACTTGTAGCACTCATGAATTTGCTTGGAGCAGGAACGGGTGCAGATCGCGAAGGAGGCTGGGTGCTTGTTGCCTGGCGAGCATCCCCTCACCAAATAAAGAACACAACTGCATTGCTGCCCCTGTTTCACTGGGCTTCCTGCTGGAGAAATCCCCCCCATGGGTCTCGTACCCACTGGCTGCTGCCTTTGGGCCTCATAGGCCTTGCTGTGGTGAAAAGTGAGAAGCCGGTGGTGCTTTTTTGGCACTGCCATCTTGGTGCTGAGCTGGAGTAGAAGCGTCTGGTGGCTGGATCAGAGATCAAAGAGCAAAGGTCACCGTCCCTTTCTTCCCTGAAAAACAGGATGGGAATTAAACTGTCACTGGAAGATTGATGGGAGAATCTCCATGGAAGTTTGAGATGGAGCCAATTTACTTTTCACACTTCACTCTTTTGCAGGCTTGCCAAAAATAAAGTGGCGATCTCACTCTTGGCTGCAGCTTCCTCTTGCTCCTTATCCTCTCTGGTTGTATTGAAAGAGGCATAAACTGGAGGAGCACTTGGGCATGTCAGGAGAAGAGAGCTCATGGCCTGCCATTGTAGAAGGGAGCTGTGTGCGAGCCACGGTTGGCCTCACAGGCGAATAGCCGTGGACCCTCCGCACCCCATCCTCCATCTTTGGACTCTCTACGTGCTGGCAGAGACTTGCCACACAGGGGCGCTCTCAGCCCTGGGGCCGGCAGGCAGCGGTTAATCCTCATTTCATGGCTGCAGGAGGGAGGAGGAAGCCGGCATAACATTTTCCAAGCCTGCAGAGGAACCTCTGCAGAGAAATCCCGCCAAGCCTTGCAAAAAGCCATCAGAAATGCACTGGCTGCCTCCCATCCCATCAGCCCGGCTGGGATGGCTGGTCTCTGATATTAACAGCTGCTAATTTTACGATTGAGGAGCTGAGGAGCAGCGTCTGAGCAAATGGGGCCAAGCCCCCTGCCGCTGGCTCCTTGCTCCTTCCCAGCCCCAAATGTACCCTTTCCCTGCTATCTGGGTATTCAGCCTCTTTCTCTTGCTAGTTTTCTGAGGGTTGCCACTGAACCATTGGGAGAGCGAACACATGTCACATTGCTGGCCTGCATTGCTGGCCAGTAAAAAAAGTTCTGCAGTGACGATCCTGGTCTGCCCTTGAACAGTGGGACTCTCTCTTGTCCTTGCAGATGTTCCTAGGACCCCCAGTTCTCATTGGACTGCTACTCCCATCATTACCCAACACTGACTGGGGCTGATGGGAGATGTGGTCCAGGGACTGGTGGGCTATGCTCTGGCCATGGAAAGAAGCAGTCTCAGCTGCTCAGATATGGGTTGGGGAAACATTCCCCTGGATTCACTTGTGACAGTGCGTCTCGGTCCTTGTACTTAAGAAGAGCACTGGGAGCATGTGTGGGAAGGGGAGGGTGGCCAGATATACATAATGTCCTTGTAGAGGAATACAGTGGAGGGGAGGGGAGCCTTGGGAGGCCATCTTTTTTTGTGAGGATGCGCCTCTTCAGAGCCACCGCTGCAGCCTGTGGCACACGATCCAGTGAAGCGAAGATTGCGCTGGGGCATGAGGCGCATTAACTTGACCCAGATCTGGATAACAGCTGCCGGGATCATCAAAGAGACCGGGAGAAGCAGCAGAGAGATGCTCAGTAGCAGAAAAGCATAGCCTGTGCTGCTTGAAATGGTTTTCCTCTCCTCTTAAGGAGACTGAGAACATGTGGAAGGGCAGACGGTGTTTTTCCGTTCACCCTTTCTTTTGGCAACTCTATGAATTGTCCAAACCAAGATTCCAGTGCAAAAAATGTGAGACATTCCTTTCAGTGCAGTTTTCTGGGGTTTGTGGCTGAAGCTAAATATCTGAACGCATGTCTCAAAAATCCTTCTTTTGGCATGCCATGTGGGACGGTGGTAGCTGTGTGCTCCACGCGGTTCCAGTGCCCTCTCCTCCCCATGCCTTGCGCCTGTTTGCTCATCTTTTCCAGGAGGCACATTATTGACCTATTCCTGGCTCTGATAAGAAAGGAAATCCAGTCTCCAGATTCTCCAGCAGTAACAGTGTGCAAGCCAGAGAAATCTTTGCACATTTGTCTGTGGTTTTCTTTTACACACGCACCAGATTGATGGTCCTCTCAGGCAGCGGCAACTTCCTCTGTCTTTGAGCTACAGGCTTAAAAGGAGCCATGCCTCCATGTTTTGCTTTGTTTTCTCTGCTGGGAATGTCAGAGCATCTCTTCCCATCGATCTGTTTGGTTCTTAACCTGCTGGTTCGGCCGAGCCCCTTCCTCTTTGAATGATAGATAGGCAGAAGGGGCTGTTCCTCTTGGCTGCCCCCTTCCTGCCCCACATCTTTCGCTGGGGAGCTGGAGAAGGCTCTGCCAGCGCTTTCTTCCTGGGGCAATGGACCCGGTGGATGGGCCTTTTTGGCACCTGGCCCCGTTGCCAAGGGAGCAGTAGGTATTAGCTCTCCAGCAGGATATTGCTTTCCTGACACTCTTCCCTGGTGCTCTTCATTATTTTCTTTCCTCCCTTTCACAACGAGGAGGAGGAGGACAACAGGCCCTGCATGCAAAACACCCTCCGCCCGCCTCCTCTTCCCCCACAGCAGCAGCAATAGCCACAGTAGCCTGCACCCTTTCATGCATCTAGAGATATTCTAGCTTGTGGGGATGAATGCCGGGTGGTAACCTCATTGGCAGCCACAATTAGGCAGGACTTCCCTGTGTCTCGGTCCTCATCAAAATGACCCTCCTTCCTTCCTTCCTTCCTCCTTGGCACAGCCTCTCCCTTTCTGGGGGTATGGCAGCATTGGTACAACTCCAGATACTTCTGCTCTTTACTCCCGCCAGCAACCCCTCTCTGTCTGTCTTTGAGGCTGCGCTGCAGGGGTCCCGGGGTCCTTGGACTGAATTCCAGCTTCTGGGAAGGGCCCTGTTGTCCTCAGACCTTCCTGGTGCATTTTTTGAAGGCTTCCTCCTGGTGAGACTCTGCAGGATGGCTCTGCTGCCCACTTTTGTTCATTGCAGGCAGTTGGATCCTCAGATAGCATAGGCCCAAAGGATGCTGCCTGCTTGCCTTGTGGGAGGGTCTGGCCCAGAGCTGTTTTCCCCTTTGACCCTCCAAAGATGATGATGGAGCTCAGCGCCCAGGAGGGAACCTTCAAGATTACAGCCCATTATTAAGGGATGACATGGGTTTCTAAAAATAAGCAATCGTAGTACACCACAAGCTAAACATGAGTCAGTGGCATGATGCAGGAGGTCCCTTTGGGCGTAAGGCTGACCAAGTCACTGGCCTTTCAGATATTCTGGACTTTGGCTTCCAGAATCCCTGACTGTCGGGGACCATGTTGGCTGGGCTTCTGGAAGCCAAAGTCCAGAACATCTGGAGGGCCAGTGGCTTGGTCAGCCATGTATCTACCTGGACCTGCTGCATCATGAGGTTGACTCATGTTTAGGTTGTCGTCTGCTGAGATCCCTTGTTTTTAAGAAACCCATGTTATCTCTTAGTAATGGAGAAGAATGACTTACTCTGATTTAACAGTGATCTGGTTTCATAATTTGCATAAATACTGAGTTCGACAATATTTTTCTTTGTTTTTTTAAAATAAAAAAGCTGCTTCAATTCATTGTGTATCAGTTCTAAGAGATGTGTATATTTAACATTTGCCTTACAGGTTCAGATTACAAACATTCTTTATTAAAAAATTAGACAACACAATGAGTACTAACTACCAAGTTTCTTCTCCTGTTCTGATCAAGCTGCAACTTTGAGAATGGATGTTGTACACTTGGTTCAGCCATGGAGGGGTAGAAATCAGCAAGAAAGACTGCTTTTAATTGTTGATTTGATTCAAGCTTCCTGCTGATAAGATTTTCTCATATTCTGTATGTAGCAATGCCTCTCTGGTCACTAAACTGTGTTAATTTCCATCTAAAAAGTATAACTTCCATGGTTCTCAACCAAGTATTTTGGATGGTGTTTTGGTGCACTGTGTTTTGTGACAGCCTTATATTTTCTACGCTTGCCTCCTTTAGCTGTAATGAGAGTAGCTGCAATCACACCAGATGGAGAGCATCCTGGCTAGTTGTGGGCTGGTGCTTGTAGCTGTTTCCTCCTGCTTTGCTCCTTGTTGCAAGCACATAACCACTAAATTCACTAGGATGGCGTTGTTGTTCTTCAAACAATGTTTTCTCTGAACTGGGAATCCTGGCTTGTCTCTTCTAAACAAACCCAGCATTTGTTTAGCAAGCATGTTGTCTTGGCCTCGGTTGCCCCACGGTTGCCTCTCTTCCTGGTTCCAGGTGATCCTCAAGGACCTTGAAGTCTTGGCGGAGATTGCATCCTCTCCAGCTGGGCAGACGGAAGGCCAAGGGCCCCATGACACCCCCAGTGTACGATCGGGGCAACTGGAGCTGCCCCTTCCAGCTCCAGCCAAAACCAACCAACCCGGCTCCTCTGGTAAGTCCCCTTGACGTTGGGGTGTGCGACTGACCAAGATCTGACACTCCAAGCGGCCTCTTCTTTCTTTGATTTTTCTCTGGTCTCAAGTGGGATGCTTTCCTTGTGGAGAGACAAGTGGCTCTCTGACTCAAATGTTTTCAGAGAGGTTTGTAACAAAGGGACCCTGCTCTCCTCTATTTTCAGCTTCAGCAATAGCTGCAAAGTTTCTCGGGGTCTGCTGCTTTGGGGGGGACCATGGGGTGGCTCTCATCTTGTGGGGTGCACCCTAGAGGGATGCAAGGGGCAGGTTCGGGTAGATTGCTCCATTGTGAGACTTGTGGGACAGCACAAGGGTAGTGTTAAGAGGCATTGCAAGGGGGTTGGTGTGCAAATCAAGACTCTTGTCTTTGTTGCCAGAGACCTTAAGTAGAGAGGGATGGTGCAAATTGCAGCCCTAGAATCCCCCAGAATCTGCCCTGCCTTATCTAGGTGTTTACGGACTTTGGGCACCAATTAGAAGGAGCCTCCTTTGCCCACCCCTTTCCATTTGGGACGTTTGCAAGTTTTCCTGCTTGACCCTTGTAGAGTTTGTTCCTTGACCAGCTTGTGTGGGGTAATCTCCATAGATTGACTGAGGCTGTATCCACACTGGAGAAATAATCCAGTTTGGCACCGCTTTAACTGCCCTGGCTCAAGGCTATGGAATTCTGGGAGTTGGAGTATGTTGTGGGGCCCAGAGAACAAACTCCAACTCCCAGAATTCCATAGCTTTGAGATAGAAAGAGTGGAAGCGTTGCCAAACCAGCTTATTTCTCCAGTGTGTATGCAGCCTGACTGACTTAGTGGTCTGTAGTGGTTTTGATTGTGGGACTGGGCTTTTGGGAGACCAAGGATTGAATCCCTTCTGCTCAGCCATGGAAGCCCTAGAAGAGGTTTGGTTGCCATCAACCACAGCCAGCTTGAAGGCCCATGCCCTTGGAAGCCTGGTCCTTGGCAAGAGGGTTGCTCCACTCTCCCCCTGTTTTGCAGCCTTGATGTCCGGTTGTGGCCCCTTCTCCAGAACCAAAGTTCCCCCCCCCCCCCGTGCTACTATCTCCCTCCGTCCGTGGGGAGGGGAGGCGTGGGTGGGTCTGGTCTGCAGAGGCTGAGCTCTTAGATGGAGCAGATGGCTTTCCCTTCCCACTCTCTAAAAATAGCCTCTCGTAGCTGTGGCCTCTCTCCCAAAGGCTGTCAGGCCCCTCTGAATGCAGTCCAAGCTCTGCCTTCTGAGTCAAGTAACAGGAGACTGTGAAAAGAAGCGGCCTAAATGCACACATACCCCATCCCCGATCCCTCAAATAGCTCTCTTGGTTTTCTTTAGCCTCTCTATCACAGTGCAGTCCTTGGGGAGGGGGCTCTGCCACAAGGCAGATGGGGTTGCATCACTTTGCATCATGCAACATCTGCAGCTGACCGCCGGACATGCGCTGACCAGAGACTTGCAATGTGAAGGAGCCTACCTGCCTGTGAATCTCTCCTGGGCAGAAGGAAGCAGCCAGGGTGCTTTTGGGGCGGTCAGCTGCCCTGGCTGGCTGGCCGTTCTTATAGCAGACTGGTCAGCAGGAGGGCCTGGTCCTGGCCTGGTCCTGCAAGGCATTTGGGAGGTGGGACGACGTAGGTTGGAGGCCTGTACTATTGGACAAATAAGACTCAGGCCTATGTGTGGCTATCTCTGACTTCTCCACAGTTCATATTTTAAAAAAGGGCTGCGTGAGAATGCACCAGCTCCTTTGCAGCAGTTCTGCCCTTGTAGCTGTCTTCCCACTGGGCCTCTTTTTGCCACCTCAAAGCTTTTGCAGTAATTTCTCCCTAGGATGTGTCATTAAAAAGGAGGGTCTTTTGTGCTTTCCCTTTTGGTGCAACGTTGGCTGCTGGGCACATAGAGTTTGCCTGGAGATCAATCAGATTCTTCTTTGAAAGGCTGCTGTTGCTGCTGTTTGGGACGATGGCCAAAGAGGTTCCTTGGGTCTCCTTATGCCCTCAGCCCAGGGGGTTCCTAGGTAGCTTTAAAGGGCAGTCCACCTGTATTGATCTCAGCCCACTGGGAGAGCTCAGGGATAATAATCCGGTCCCCACCAAGCAGGGTTGTGCCGAGGATGACTGAGAGCAGAGGAGGGAGCCATGCAGCCTTTCTCCCATCCGCTCCTGAGCCTGCAGAGCCAGTGGTGAAGAATGCTGGGAGGTGCAGTCCAACTCTACTTGGAGGGCCCCAGACTCCCCATCACCCCTTTGGCCTCTGGAGTGTTCATAGTGGAAACCCGTTGATCTTCAAAGCACACCTAGTTCTGCAATTCCAGTAAGAAACTCAAAAGGCTTTCTTGGAGCCATCTTGCTTTTTCCTTTGGCTCAAGCCCATCCTTCTGGCTGCAGAGCAGGAACCCTGTGAGAGGCCTGTGGCGAAGCTGCTTCTCGAAGGGGGTCCAGGGTAGGGCCTGCTCTTGCTTCTCTCAACCCGTGACTTTCCTTTCCCAAAGGAGGCAGCCTGGCGGCTTGTGATCTTGAAGGGCTTGGCCAGGAGAGACAGAGGAGCCGCTCGGTCAGCTGCCTGGTCATGTGAGGGCCATTGGCCGGCCGGAGGGGGAGCAGGGCGCCCCAGGGGTATGGGCGGGGGGGGGGCTAATCCGTTTGCCACATGTTCCCTCACAATGCTTCAAGCCAGTCAGCAAGAAACCAAGAAGAAACAAGGAGGCTGGCTGGCTGGCTGGCTGGTTTCCTTCCTTCCTTCCTTCCTTCCTTCCTTCCTTCCTTCCTCCCTTCCTTGCATGGGCTTGGCATGCCCACCTCTGTCTGGGCAGCTGGGAAGATGATGGGGGGCTCTTTGGTCATCTCCTGAGAGACTCCCCGATGGGGGGGGGGGGAACAGCGCGATCATCCCCAGATGTTGCATCTTCTCAAGCTACTTTCAATCTGTGTGTATTGGGGCAGGGGGTGGGGGGGAAACGGCAAGGAAACACAGCTTTGCTAAACGTGTGACCTGTGTCCCTCTTGTATTATTATGGCCCCATTAAAGAATATAAATGTCTTCCTTGGAGGAGGGGAGAGGTCAGGAAGGTGGCAGATGTTACAAAGCCAGCCACTTGTGCTAATCCTGACCTCGCCTGCAATACAGACTCCGGGAGGATTAGGCAGCTGATAGCAGAGGCACATGGGGGTCGGGGGAGTCTGTCGGCAGACCCAAGAGAGAGTGGGGCAGTAGGCCTCCTAGCCCAAGTGGCCTTCCTGGAGACCCAGTCTCCGCCCAGGGCTTGAATTCCACTCCAGAGGACCAAAAACTGGCCCCATTGAGGCTCTGGGTGTGCCACCGTGTGCCAGCCTTTGCACCCTTTTTCCATCTAGGAAGAGCGAGTGTGCTGTGGCCCCATCTAACTGTGGATTTACCCTGGAGTGGTCTTGCAGGAGTTGTGCTGGTGGTATAATGGTGCTTTCTGGAGGTTTGATTCCAGGCCATGGGGCTGAGGGCCTCTGACCTTTGGGGCCTAGGTGGCCTTTGAGGCTTGGTCTTCACTGGTTAGCTTTTGCAGAAGGAGTGGGAATTATGTGGCCCCTCCTGGTCCTCTCCCGTGTTTCAAAAACATTGGCCAAAAGAACAGTCAAAGTAGCTTACAAATCTAGGATGCTTGCAAATGGGGGAAGGATTTTAGGATTGAGCAGGCCTGGGGCGCCTTCATCTTAACATCTGTTTCAATGTAGTTCTGTTTTTGTGCTTTGAGTGAGTCTATTTTTAACTTGCCATGTGATGTTCTTTTATATCATATTTACAAAGCTGAAATGCAAAACTTCCTGTAGTATCTTGCTGGAAAACGTCTTCTGCACATGAGGTTCCACTTAGCGGCCTCTGCCTCCCCTGGCATCAGCCCCTCGGCTGACTGTCTGTGGGTCTGTTCAGATGGAGCTCTTGTAATGCTGTCTTGGGGGCTGGGCCTCCAAAGGCCTTCTCCTCTGTGGAGTCCTTGCTTTTGGGGAACGCGACGGGAGATGGGACAGAATTAGGGTGCAAAAGCTTTATACAGCTGCCTCCTCCCTCTCTTCCTCCCTTCCTTCTTGTTTCCTGCACACATGGTCTTCCTTCCTTTCCTCTTGTTCTTTTGAGGAAATAGGGAAGGAGCTGAGACCACTTCTGGTCAGCTTGCCACAGACTTCTGGGCAAGGATTGGGCAGAAGAGCCCCCAAAGAGACGGAGCAAATATTTTTTCTTACTCGGTCACCTGCACGGGCTTTTTTCCACCTGGCTTTGGCACATAGTTCTTAATGGGAGATACTGGGCAAGGGGTTAGAAAGGGGAAGGGAGACAGGCATAAATAAATCTGCTTTCTAGAAAATGCAGTGGTTTCTGAAAGAACATGCTGGTCCACCCAGCGCTTTGACTAATAGTCAGAACTCACAGTTGCTTCTAGGAATCCTCCGGAGGAGCAGCCGCGAGTGAGGCTCTTGAGACAATGCCTCACAGTTCCCACTTGCCCACCTGCTGGATGGGAACAGCTGAGCTTGCCCCATTTGTGGCACTGGGCATCGCCATGTGTGTGCCAACAGCCGATCTGGCAGGTTACGTCTCTGTGAAGTTTCCACGTTACGAGTATCTGTGTGAAGTAATTTCTCAGTTGTATTTCCCTAACACCTCTCCCTGCCTTTTTAGTCTTCCTGCTTACATAAATAGCATAACAGATTTAATTCTGGCATTTTTCAGTGTGCTGGAGTGGGTGAGGCACCGTCTGTGTCAGACACGAGAAGCAGAGGCAGGGTGTCAGAGAGATCTGGGAAGCGTAGAGGATCTCCTGGTGGCAGCTTTTGCACAGATTCATTAGGCACTGCCAGTTTGTAGGCTATGAACTGTGTACCTTGGGGAGGGATGCCAGGTAGCCACCCTGCAATGAGGACCTCTTAGCAGAAAAGGTGTCTGGGTTGCTTCTTTTTGCTCCTGCCATTCTTTTCTCTCTGTTGTTCTAGAAAAGCTGTTGGGTGGCGTGACGTTCTCTCCAGTATGTAACTCATGATGTTGAACCTTTAACCTTTGAACCTTTCATCTGGAAGTTATTTTGCTGTGCTGGTTTTGTCTCCCTTCCTTCCTATTTCTTGAAGAGGTGGGCAAGTTTTCAGAGGCCCAAGGGCCACATTACAATTCTAGGACCCATCTGCCACCAGGCCCCCAGCCATCCCATCCTGTTGCCAGTGCTGTTGAAAATAAACCCTGTAAAGTGGGCCCTTGGTATCTGCTGGGGTTTGGTTGCAGGACCCTCTGCGGATACCAAAATCCATGGATGTGCAAGTCCCATTGTATACAGTGGGGTACTAAAATGATGTCCCTCATCTAAAATGGCATAATCACTGTTTGCTTTTGGAAGGGGGGGAGAGAGAAATTGGAACATTTTCAAGCCATGGATGGTTGAATCTGTGGATACGAAGGGTCGACTGTATGGCTTTCTTGAATCTTAAGCAGCCCTGTGGGACGGCTGTCCTAGAGTCATCCAGGCTCAGAGGGAGATTGACTCAAAGTCCTCCATAACCAGAGAGGTTTGTAGCAGAGTGAGATTTGAACCCTAGTCCTAGTTCCCCAGTCCTAGTCTGACTCTCTACTTACTACACTACACTCCCATTGCAGTCCCTATTTGGGAGGCAGACTGAAAGTGGACGAGAAAACAAAAGTAGTATTCTGCCTTAAGTTAAGAAGCACTCGGGTGGCTGGGGGAGAGGTTGTGATTTACACACCCTGACAGGCGCACCATGTCCCTCTCTGTGAAATTCTGCCCCGTAATCCTAGAGGAGTCAACTGTGGCTCTTGCAAGTGCTTTCCTTTGAGAACGGCCCTGATTCAGCCTTGAGAATTAGGTGTGGGGCTTTTTCCCATCGCCTTTCCAGCCTTTGCTCAGATGCTTAGACAGGGAACTTGGCTTCTGTTGAGAAACAAGTGGCTCGACTGCTCCTTTTAGGCCCGCCTGACCTGCATTTCTAAATCCTTAGAAGCGTGGAGCCATGAATGCGTGAGAAGAAGAAGAGATGGGGGAAGAAGGAGCAGCAGAGAAGGGGCAGGGAGACTCCATACCTCTGCCTCCATAGGGTTTTCCTCCTGACCTGGCTTGGCTCCATTGTGGGGAATCAGTCTCTGGGGGTGGATGGAAGGGTCCTTGGCCTGCCAGCCCCTTCCCTTAACCCTCCGGCCAGCAGGCAAAGTGGGCTTTGCTTCTTCTAGGTTGTGGAAGGGGGACAGCTGGACCAGGAGCCACATGCCACTTCCAGACCCTTTTCTTACTCTCATCCAGACCACCCACCCCACCCATTTAATATTTTCCCAGTTTGTTTTTGGCCAAAATAGTGCAGAAAAGACATTGTCCCCCTCACCCACTTTCCCCCAATCCCTAGAAAAACATCCCAAGCCAAAAGCAAACCCACTGTTGGTGCCAGTGGTCCAGAGGGGTGTGTTGAAAATGGCCCCGGCTGGCAGCGCACCTTTTTGTGTCATCTGCACGCCTGTGGGGTTTGAAGGAGGTTGCGAAGCATCTTGACACAGTGGCTTGCGTTATGGGAGAGTTCCCTCTTTCATCCCCTGGTCCAGTTGTTTCTGTGGGTGACCCTGAGAGAAAGATAAGATCATCTAAGTGAAGTTAATCCTTGTGGTATGTGCCTTGGGGGCAGAAGAGGGGCAGAGGGAGCCATGGGGCCCAGCTGCCTGCCCTCCTAGTAACAGCCTCCTCTCCTCCTCACAGGTGCCAAGGGGGCCCCAGAGTGCTCTCCCTCCACTCCCACCATGAACTCCTACTTCTACAAGTTTATGATCAACCTGCTCAAGAGATTCAGTAGTGAGCGGAAGCTGCTGGAAATGCGGGGAGCCTTCATTATCAGGTGAGCTTAAGCCCCTTCAGGCGCTGCATTCAGGCACTGCATTGTGGGTCTCCGTGAGCCCCTTCCCTTTCTGTTCCCTCCCAAAGGCGCGGGGTGCAGCTGGGGACAGAGCTCTCCCAGGCTGGGGGCTGGCAGGGGACTCTCTACATGCAGCTGGACTTTTACCAGGATGGAAGAGAGGCTTTCTCAGTTGCCACCACCTTTTGATTTGTTTAGTGGACCCCAGACTGCAAGGCAGCCACTGCTGCCACCTCAAGGACTGTCCGGCTGACTCAATGTGGGGTGGACACCATGTTGTCCCTAGACCAAGTAGTCCTGCTGTGGTTTTTGTCTGCTGGGCTCAGTTGGGGATTCATTCTGGCCCCTTCTTACCCACTGTGCTGTGGGCATCCTTGTGGTAGGAGGCACCAGGCTTCTGTCCCATTCATTTTTGGATGGGCTGCCTTTGGAAGTGTCTGGAAAAGGCTGAACAATGCACCTGGCAAAGGCTGTGAGGGGCAATGGCCAGAGGAAGGGGGTGAGCAAAGACTCTTGATCCGAAGGTTGGGGAGGAAGCCCTTGTGCTTTTCCCACCACCTTCAGGGGGCTGGTGTAGGTGGAAGGGAACACATGGCTGTCTTCATCAGTCAGCAAAGCCAGCTGAGAGAGCCAAGCCTCCGGCTCTTTGATAAAGTGCGATGCCAGTGAATCCAGGCAGCTGTGGGCTGGCTTCCTGGGAGATGGCAAAGAGGCTCAGCTGGGCATGACGACAGTGCTGGCCGGTTGCCCTCTTTTCACAACCCCCTCCCCATCCTGCAGGGCTTGGTTGGCGGTGCAGAAAGGGAGGCTTTGCTGGGGTGGTCTGGGCAGGGGCTATCCACTGTGGGCTTCGGCGCTCGTGTTTTCTGGGTGCCGATGAAGCAGCCCTTTCTCCAGCAGTCCTGGTTCTGATGGCACATTCTTGATAGAAAAGTCCAGAGCCTATGGGTTTTCTAGAGAGCTTTACTGCATGAAGGAGAAAAAAACCTCTGAAAGTCTCCTCAGCTGGAGGCTTCCCTTTTAGAGAAGCCAAACAGCTGGGCTGGCAAGTCTCACACTTGCTGTGGGCCTGTGGTGAGCTGGATGAATGCAGGAGAGAAAACAGGCTGGTTCCCCCTCAGCCCCACTTCTGTCCAAAGGGAAGCCAGGACCCCAGTGTCTTCTGTGGCTTATGAGGCACCATCTGAGCACCTGGCAAGAGCAAAGCATCCAAGCACCAAGGAGATGAACTTTGGCCGTCGATGGGGAGGAGGAGGGAGACACATTTTGTTGAGCAGGACACAACGCACTCTCCCAGCAGCGTTTACATAAGAGGCTTTGGGGAGCTTGACAGCCCCATCCCAATTTGGCTTGTAGGTTGGAGGGAGGCATCCCATTTGCTGGCGTTGGGACGTGGGTCCATTTTTAATTGCTCTGCAGCAAGAGGCACAATGAACATGCCCTTTCAGGCCTTAATTTGAAGGTGGCCCTTGTTGTTCTGTTGGCCTGTTCTGAACACCAGCGAGGCTGATTCTTTGTCCACTCTTCTTGTCTTCCCCACAACCAGATTGGGAGTCTCTGGCCAATGTTTTTGTTGGTTTTGCAATCACTCCTCCCCTGGACACACACACACACCTCCTGCCTGCCTCCAGTTACCTTCTGGGTGCCCCTTGTGGATGATGTCCTTTATTCATGCGTCCCACATTCTTCCTGTCCTCTGGTCCTTTCTTTCTAGCTTTCTTCTCAAACTTCAGGCAGAAGATCAGGGCTGGGGGGCAAATACCACCAGGTATACTTTCATGAAGAATGGCTGCAATGATGGATTGTGGCCAGGCTGACCTTTCGCATGAAATTTAGCCAGAGCAGGGGAGCATAGGTCTGTGCCACAGAAAATGGGTTGGAGCCAGGTGCAGCATGATCCTGGGCATGTTTGCTGTTTGCTCAGCGGTGCCATGGAGGGAGGAGGGGGAGCATCATCCCATCCCATCCCAGCCACGTTTTGGTCCACTTGAGATTGTTCCTCAGAGGCACCTGAATCCACTTTACGGCTTCTGCGCATTCAGCATCCAGTCTTCCAAACAGTTTAAATGGATCTACATTTAGGGAAGTGAAAAGGCTTGAGTTGACAAATTGCTGCAGTTAACAGAAAATAGTCGCAACCGATATTCTTAAAATACCCTTCTTTTCAAAAAATCTGGAGCATGAGGCAATCCCCAAGTGCCTTGTCTCAAAATAAAAGAGCAGGGGTTGGTAGGCTTCAGTGGAGTACCTTGGTAGTGAGATATAATAGGGCCCTAGCTTTACGCCCTCCTGACCTTGACATATTTGGCAGAAGGGCTGGGTCAGTTCCATTTCTTGGTGTCATTAAGAGATGTCAACATATTTGGTTTTAGTGGTGGGGTATTCTAGGTCATGGTTGTACATACCCCAGACATGGACACGGTTGGGCCTCAGGGAACCCCTCCCCCAATAAAAAATTTCAATATGTTTGGAGGCAAGGATGGGCAAATTATGTTTCTTGAGATGTTAATATTTCTTCACCTATGGCTTTTGGAACTGGTCATAATCTGTAGCAAGCCTTTTTTTGAACTGTTTTGGGACTCCCATACCTTCCTTTTCCTCTGTCTCAGGGCAGAAAGTGCATCTTGAGTATCCCTTATCTGAAAATTCGGAGTGTTCCAAAATCCATATCTCAGATAGTGACACCTTTGCTTTCTTATGGCTCAGTGTACACAAACTGTTTAACGTATAAAAATATTTTAAAATACTGGGTATAAAAATTACCTTTAGACTATATGTGGAAGGTGTATATGAAACATAGGTGAATTTTGTGCTTAGATTCGTTGTGGACACTGAGGCAGCATCCTCATGGAGGAAGGGCCTTGCTGCCCATAGGAAACCTCTCCTGTTCCAGAGTGAGCAAACGCTGTCCCTTGCAAGCTCAGCAAAAGGGGAGTTGTCTCACAGCCAGGGAACGGGACCACTCAGTAGCCGGATGGTTGGTTCCCAGCCAGCTCTGGGGATTGTAGGTATTGGTGGGCTGTAAGGGGCGAAGGGTACCATCAAGTGCTTCTTCCCCGTCCCTTGGTCCCTCCAGGAATGGCCAGCTTACTAGACATCTTGAGACTCTGGCCTTTGAAAACCTTGGCTGGGCAAGACCCTGGAAGGCATCTTTTGGCCTTTCTGTCAGCTGGGCCAGAAGGTGTTGGCCAGCCTCCCTTCTTGTGTATAATTGTGCTTTGGGATGCATAATGCACTAGACCTTATGCCCTCTCGACCACCCCTGCCAGCACATGGCAGCTAGGCATGTTGATTCCTCAGCAAATGTGCTTGAACACCTGCTCTTGACCGCTGAGCCATTTGCTGGTTGCCCCTCTCTGGACCTTCGTTTGGCCATGTGTCCTAATCCAGCCACTTGTCTCCTTACATGGGACCAGTTGTGTTGGAGGGACATCCTTTTTGATGAAACGGAATCCGCTTGTCAGAAGTGAATGTCTTCCATATTTCCCACATTATTGATAGGACGACAGGGACTTTCCATGCAGAAAGAGCTTCAGCTGCTGGATGGGATCAGAGCGGATGGTTTGAGGGCAGCTGCTGCGCCGCCTGAGTTGAGTTCCCCCCACTTTCCAGCTTTGAGGAGAGACCCCCGTAAACCTCCCAGAGGTTCAACAAGGCGGAAGAGCAAAGGAGCAAAGGAGTCATTTGTTTGAAGCAGGGAAATTAGAAGCAGCCGTCTCACAGCCCATTCCCCCCCTCCCTCGGTCCACATGTGTTGTGGCTGTTGTTCAGCAGAGATTTATGAAATGGGGCTGAGGAATTGTGTGCTTCATGGAAAGATTGGTCTGTTGATGGCTCATGGAGAACTTTTGTATTACGTCTTGCGTGGCTCCATCTTCTCCCAGGCAGCTGAGATTTTCCATAACTCTTCTCAGACATCTCTTAGTTTTAGTTATCTTTCATTTTGGGTAGAAAGGTCCTGAGAAGAGGAAGAAGAAATGGAAAGCATTTTAAAAATGAGTTGCCTCAAGGATATATCTGGCCGTTCCATTATCTCAGAAGCAGGAACCAAGTTGGAACTTATCTTTTATTGGGCCATCCTTATGAGCTTGCAAGAAAGATCAGTTGTGCTAGAAGGACCATGGCTCCTTGTCCCCCATCTCCCCCCGTGTGATGTCCAGGGATGATTCCTGTGATGCAGCTTCAGGTTGTTCCTCATGCAAGAGAGATCAGTTTACCTGATCGATTCAGGTGACCTCATGGGTCTGGCCTGGCTCTTAGGTCTTAGAGCCAACTGTTGGGACTTGCAGGGCTGGGCAAGATCCCACATGTGGCTGCTACTTTGTTCCTTGTGGTATTCCAGGATCATATATCTTCTCACTGAGGGACACCATAGAGGAGGAGCTCAAAGAGAAATTGGCATGGTGGCTTGAGCCTTCTGGCTGAAGGACAGAAGACAGTCCTGGGCAATGCAAACTCAAGACCAAGCCAGGCATCTCCAGAAACAGGTTCTGTCTCACAAATACACTTCTGGCCACTGCAGAGACTTGAGGATTCAGACTGTTCACTACACCAACATTGCAAACTTGCATTTCTTCAAGAGGAGAGTTACTCATTCAATACAAGTCGGACCCCTGTATTTCAGCTGACCAAGGGCACTACTGTCATGGCAATGACATGGCAAGACTAAGCTTCAGCTTTTTCACAGTCATTCAGAACTGGACCAGCTTCCTGAGGCTGAGGTAGAAAAGAGGAATAGATTTGCACTGTGTTCTCCCCACCAGACCTGTCCCTCCTCTGTCCGGTGGGTCCTGAGTCTTCCTCCATCCTCCATCAGTCGTGGGCCCTCAGCATCAGCCATCATCTTCCAGGAGGAGAGCCTGGAATGCAGCCCAGGACAAGGCTGGCAACGCGATGCAGTGCTGGCGTGACCATAGGACCCATTGCAGGGAGACTTGTCTGGGTGGCATTCCATTTATGGGAGCTGCTTCTAGATTTCCCAGAAGAAAAAGCAAACCACTTTCCCCCGCTAATCGAAACCAGGCCTGCCATTAGTGCGCCGCTTCCTTTCAAGCTCCTGCATGATGGGAATGAGGCAAGAGCCAGGGACAGGTCAGAGCATTTATTTCTGGGAAAAGACTCCTCTGCCCCATAGAGAGAGAGCCAGGCCCTCTCTGTCCATCTTCATTCCAGAATGTGGGTGTAGTAGGTGAGGTGCAGAAGGGTCTCCCTTCAGTTGTTCCTTTCCTGCCCACCCCTCTTTTGGCTGCCCCCCTTTATAGCCATGGCCTTTCCTAAAGCCAGGATTGCTTCTCAGGCAGCCTGAACCATGTGCTCAAAAGTCTTCCATGCTTGGACGATGTGGGCCAAGTGAGATCCTCTCCATCTTCTCTTCAAGGTGGATGTCGTCCATCCTCACCTTGAGGAATGTGCCTGGTGGGCAAGTGTCCAGCTTGACCTGCAGCCCCCTCACCCTCCAGACTGCCCTGGTCTTCTAGACAGGGTTTGGGGTCTGTAAGGGGCTCCCATTGTGGCCAGGTGTACTTCTTTTCCTCCCCCTCCTCTGACCTCCTCCCCACAGCTTTTCTAGAAGGAGAAGGGAGGCCAAGGGCAAGAAAGTGATCGAACTTTGATCAAGGTGTTTTGCACCTGTCGTCTGCAAAGGAATGCCCTTTTCTTTTTAGTGATTCCTACTTATGCCTTGGCTTGATGATGCCTCTTTTTTAAAAAATGTGTTTAGAAAGTCACAGATTCCAGTAAGAAGTGGAAAGATACAAGGGTGAAAAGTTGTGTCATATGAAGGAAATCAGCCATAAAGAGTGAAGGGGGAAATGACCGGTGGGCCATTTTCTTAGCAAGTTCATTTGCTCTGAGCCTCTGCTGCCTGCATTCTGGATCATACTACACAAATAGCTATATGAAGAGTTGCTCCTTTTTGTTGGCACGCTTTTATAAAAAAACAACAGGAAGTACAACTGCCGATTTTATTTGAAAAAAACAATGTAGGAGTCTTAGTGGGCTATAAGCAAAACATGAGTCAACAGTGTGATGCAACATCTGAAAAGAACCAGTGCATTTCTAGGCTGCATCAACAAGAAGGAGCCTAATGTCTAGATTGAGGGAAGCCATAGACCCACTTTATTTTGCTTTGGCCAGACCTCACCTGGAATAATGCTGTGCACAGTTCTGATCACCGCAATTCCAGCTGGAGCGTATCAAGAAGAGGATCACCAAAAGAATGAAAGGTCTGGAAACCAATCTTTACAAGGAACGACTCAGAGAAGTGGGGATATTTAGATTGGAGAAGAAGAGATTGAGAGGTGCCATGATAGAGACATCTTTAAGTATCTGAGCGCCATCTTTAAGTATCTGAAGGGATGTCATGTGAAAGAGGCAGCATGCTTGCTTTCTGCTGCTCCAGAGAACAGGACACGGAGCAGTGGATTCAAGCTATAGGAAAAGAGACTCCACCAAAACATTAGGAAGAACTTTTTTACTGGACTGCCTCAGGGGGTCGTGGAGGTACATCTTTCTGGAGGTCTTGAGGTGCATATCCCTGTATGGCAGGAGGTTGGATGGCCTTTGCAACTCTTTCTTACTCTTTTCTGCAAAAGTAACTTTTCCATGTCTGGGTCTTGATGCAGTCCCGTGCTTAGGTTTCCCAATGAATCTTCTTTGAGTCTGTGATTCTCTTGTTTCCAAAGCTAGTGGCTCAGGCCTTTTTCTCTCCAAAACCTGAAGCTACCTTTGCTCCCATGGCTTCTGGGCTGCTGATCCCAATGGTCCTCTAAGTGCAGTTTCTGGGAGGCTAGACCTATACAGGTTGGTCCCCAGTGCCAAAGACCCCCACTCCAAAGGCAGTGGGCTCCATGGGCACGAAACAGGACAAGCAGATGAGCTGGACCCCAAATTTGGGTGCCTCCTGCCCTTGAAGCTTGCCTCTCACCCTCCCCACTTTTGGCCTCCATCTCCAATAAGAAAGCCTTTTAATGAGTGTTGGAGCTCTTGTGGGAAATGGGTTCTCCCTAGTTTTTCTGCTCAGGACTGATTGAATGGCTATTCTTGGCCTTTTTAATGAATTATTATTCTGTGCTGGAAATAGATCAAAACCAGGGCTTAAAGCTCTTTTAGAAGGGGCTGAAAGAGAGAATGGTTCGAGCCTTGCCCGAGGTAACTTGAGGGCAGCTCACCCTCTTGGGTCACTCTTTCTTTCTTTCTTTCTTTCTTTCTTTCTTTCTTTCCCATGTCCTTTGAATGGGCGCAGGGGCAGTGCCAAGCCATGCATGGGGCTTTGTCTCAGGCGTCCTCAAGCAAACCCCAGGATGGTGGCGGCAGCAGCAGCAGCCTTGCCAGGAGAAAGGGAGAATTTGGGGGAGGAGGAGGAGAGAGGAAAGGCAGAGAGGGATGGATAGAGGGAGAATCCACAGAAAGGCCTTCCCCAGAGGGAATCTGGTTTTCCGTTTCTGGTGTAGAGGAAGAAAACTCTGTGGGATTCTTGAGTTTGTTCAGCAGAGATTCCTGGGATGCAGCCTCCAGAAACGTCTTGAGTCAGGAAATGAATGAAAAGGTTGGCAAATTAGGTCCCAAAGTGGGCAAGAGAGAGAGGGAGGATGGAGCCCCTCTTTGGGGAGGGAGGGATGGATGGATGGAGAAGCCCCCCTCTCTCTGTCTCTCTCTTGGGAGCATGTGCTGCCCACCTTCCTTGACCACTGCCCAGGACTGGCCCCATACAGCCTTCCTTGCTGGCCCTTCTTCGTCCAGCGCATCCTTCCGTCCTCATGAAGAGGCCCTTTGTGGCCCAAGCAGCCAGGAATGACTGCTCCCTTCAGCGCAAGAGAAATGCATTGGCCTAATGCCAGTTGCCGGCCTCAACCAGACTCACAAAAGCAGTCGCTGGAGGGCTGGCCATCGCCAGTGGCCACCCGGGCAAAACCCAGTCTGGTCTTGCTGGGATTAGGGCCATTTTATAGAGCGGTAACAAGGCGGTGCCGCCTGCCAGGCGCCTGGTGTTCATCCCCCTGTTTCCTGAGCCTTTGCCCTTCCCTTCAAGGCCATTTGTGGAAGAGCCAGGCTTTGGCTCCAGCTCCAGCCCCTTCGTACCCGCCCCCCACTCCCTTCAATTTGCTGTAAAATGTCTGATAAACCTCAAAATTGCTTTTATTAATCCATGGCAGATTGGGCCAGAGAGGGCAGGGGAGTGTGGGAAGGAGGCTGCTTCTGCTTGGTCCCAGAGAGTGGGTCAAAAGGGAAGAGAGCGCAGGCAAGGCACACTCTCTCAGCTCCTCTTGGGGAAGGGTTTGGAAAAGAGCAAGTGATGGAGACCCAGCAAAGAACCTGGTGCAGCCCCAAACATTCCTCTGTCTCTCTCTGCCCTGTCTTCCCTCCTTACCTGTTTTTGGACATTGGAGGATGATTTGTTGCTACAAGACTGTGCCTTCCACACCTTCTCTTGCCCCCCTCTCAGTCTCTTCAAATGTTGTAATGGTATGCAGGCTGCAAGATGCCAAGAAACCTATCCAGATACACCGGTGGGAGGGGATGGCATCCATTTTGGGCATCACTTTTTGCTTTGCAGTTTTGTACACATAGCATCAATTTTGTGGAGGAGCAATATGTGAGAATGTTTGAGGGTGGCATGCGGGAAACCACCTTTCTTCATTCAGCACCATATCCTTTCACATATTTTTGGCACATGCATGTTTTTTGATGGCATACCTGACTCCCCTGTCTCTCTCTATCTCACACACACACATACCTCTCAAACATTTCAAACTGAGCAGCACCATCCCTGTAGACTTGTGCTAACCCTGGTTGCCACAATTCTGCCACAACCTAGTGACCTCTTCTGGCTAGCTTTCTTGAAAAGCTCTTCTCTGAATCCTTTTTTTATTACCAATGTCACCTGTGCAACAGTCTGGCACTCAGTGGGACCCGTTCACCCTCTGGCCTGTACCTCCATGGGTTGTCCATGAGTACATCCACTGAACCATTGGGTGAAAGGTAAGTGAACACATAGGTACATCCCATGGATCCTGTGGGTCTGCTTTCATGGGAGACTAACCTGTACAATACAGGCCAGAGGTGCAAGATGCCATGAGAGTGAGGGGACCCAGTTGCTGCCATTTGGGGAGTAGGAGTGGAGCTGCACAAGATTTGTGGAACTGGGTTTGGTGGCTCTATGTGTTTGAGTGTGTGACTTTATTTTTGGGGAACCCACACTCACACCCCTTTTCTGTCAGCTCCCAACCGCCCTTTCTTGGTGCCATTTAGACAGTTGTGTCTGCTCCTGAATGCTGAGAACATCTTCCACTCCATGGCGGACATTCTGCTGCGAGAGGAGGACCTGAAGTTCGCCTCTACGATGGTCCACACCCTCAACACCATCCTCCTGACCTCTTCCGAACTCTTCCAGCTGAGGAACCAGCTCAAGGACCTGAAGACACCGGTAGGGTGGGAAGGGAGGCCTGGTGGCCCTCTGTGGACAGAGCAGACATAGCCTAGGATGGGTTAGACTCTGTCTCCCCTCATTCGTCAGCCCCACAAGTACTGTTGGGGGAGCAGACCCCCCCCCGTCCCTCCATGCTCCTTTTTTCAGTTCCTTTCTGGCTCTCTTCCTTAAGAGAGATTGCACCCAGCCTCTTTTGAGGGGTGGGGTGTCTCATGGGTTTTTTCTGAAGCCAGAGATTCTGTTGTATATTCTGATGAGAAATGGGGGTCAAGAGACTCTCGGCGTTCAACTAAAGTCCTTGTGACTAATGCATAGGAAGTGCTCCCAAATGAGCAACAGTCACAAATGGGGTAGTGGTGGGGGGCAGTGGGGCACCCTTTGGGAGAAGGGTGCAAGTGGGGCATGAGATGCTGTATGACCTCTGGGGCCTTCTCGTCCCCTGTAACTCTTCTGTTCCACCCAGGGCTCAGCCTAGGGTCAAGGACTGCACAGACCACCTTCAGGTGCCAAGCTCCATGCTTACCTGGCTAATTTAAAAGATCTGCCTGGCAGTGCAGATGCGCATGATATGGCCTGCTTTGTGGTAGCTCAGCGCATGGCATTCTCAGTTCCTTCCTCCTCTGAGGGGACACCTGTCCTGCTGCACCCAGAACCAGGCCTTACTCCGTTCCTCGTTGGGGGTGAGAGAATGGGACTTGTGAGGCATGGACCAGGCTGCCTGTAAATGGCTCACAGTGCTTTGTCTCCCCAGGAAAGCCGGAACCTCTTTTGCTGCCTCTACCGTTCCTGGTGCCACAACCCTGTGACCACCGTCTCCCTCTGCTTCCTAACACAGAACTACAAGCATGCCTACGACCTCATCCAGAAGTTGTATCCTTCCAATGTGTCTATGTTCCGGGTGCACATAAAGCAGCCATAGGAACCGGCAGTTCTGCAGCAGCCAATTCAAAACAACTGGGCCTGAGGTCCTTTGTACGGCGTGCGTCTCCACCTCCATTAAGGGCCATGGTCGTGGCAGAGTCTGGAAGCATAATCCACACTCTGCTCTTGTAGCAGCTTCTATCTGCTGTGGCTCCCTCCTGGGATTTGTAGTTTGATGAAGGCCTTTCAGTTCTCTGCTATATAGGGGGAGTGTTGGGGCTACGGGGAAGGAGGTGGGGTTGTTTCAGTTGTTTAGGCTAGGATATTGAGTGGAAATCGTGCAGCCCTCTAAGGGTTATTGGACTACAACTCCCAGTATTCCTCAAAGGCAGCTATGCTGGCTGCTGGGAGCTGCAGTCGGATGGCATTTGGAGGAGACGGGGGCTGTTGCCCAATACCCTCTGCCAAAGGCTTCTTGGGAAAAGGTCTTACTAACATTTCCAGGAGAGACCTTTTGAGTGGAAAGGTCTTGCGTGGGTGGAGGCTTTGTGTCTGTTTCTGGGTCTTTGGACAGGCCTCTCCCTCCCGTGTCCTGAACAAATTTTAGCTTCTTGGGGCGGTGGGTTAGGGAGCTGTTTTTCTCGGGTGTTTAAAATCGGTCCTCGCTTTGTGAGAATTCTTCCATGCAAATGCCACTTCTGTGCTCAGGCAGATGGGAGGCTGCATTCTCAGCAACGCCACGCTCTTGGCATAGCAAGCAAACCCAACCTAAACATTTATTTTTAGTTTCAGAAACATTTCTAGATTGCTTTGTAGCTCCCAGTGGGGTTTTGTACAGGGAAGGAAGTAGGGAAATCGTTCTGTCCCCACAGATGCAAACTTCTGGGGGACAGTGGAGAGAGATGAACTTTTGGGTGCTGGAGGCCTCCGTGCATCTCTTGCTCCACTTTGCAAAGAAAAACTGGGACCATGGTGGAATAGAGGAATGCACTAAAAATGCAGTTAAGTGCCACAAGGGAACTCCACAACCTTCATTTTACTTTGTGTGTGTGTGTGTGTGTGTGTGTGTGTGTGTAGTGGTGGTGATGTTATACACCATACAGGTGTGTCTCCTCGGTGTCCACTCTTCAGCTTCGGAAGGTATGCCCAGCTCTTCTCCTCCCCATTTACAGCCCCTTGACTCTCCTTACAACATTTGCAGGCCATTGCGTAGGAAAATCCTCCAACCTAAGAGTGGGAAAAGACCCCTATTCTCTTTTTGGTCTGATGATTTGGGGGGGGGGGGTGAATCCTCCACAGCAGTTTATTGGAAAAGCCTCACGGATTGGGGCCAGCTTTGGGTGCTGGTTGACCCTATTGCTTCCTTGGTGGGCAGATGGGTTTCCTTAACAGCCATGTGCAGCGGCGACCTAGAGGTCACGGTGGACTTCCTGATTGAGGTGGACAAGCTGGTGCAGCTGATCGAGTGCCCGATTTTTACCTGTAAGCCTCCTTTTCTCTTTCTCTTTCAGCCAGGTGAAGGTGTGCGTGCGAGCAAACGTTTGCAAGAGGCTTGTGAGGCAGCGTCGGTGTGTATTGGCACATATGTGGGCCCCAGGCAGTCTCCCTCCGCCTCTCCCTCATTACAAGTGGTGACACGGCCCAAATAAATAGAGCAGAAGTTATGTGCCTTTTTGCTGCAAGACCCTCTCTTGCGCTTGTCCACGAGGGGCATGCGGCAGTGTGGCGGTGGGCGGGACTCCGTGCAGAATGTAGGTTAGCAATGTGAATCGCCTCTGCGCCGGTGTGTGCCATAAAGTCCCATAGCCCAGAGGTTCTCTGGGACCCATTGAGGAAGGAAGAGATTCTCAGATGGTGGTTGCTAGGAAAGGGGAAACATGGAGTGGCTGCGCTGTGATGGTTGCGCAGTGCCTGCCTCGGTGTTCTTTTCCACACAGAGCCCAGCAGCCCTGTGTTGTCTGGTGAGGTCTGACATTAAACTCATTTGGAGAAAGCTCCAGGGCAACCAAGTGGGCTGCAGAGGGCAAGGGTCTGCCATCAGGTGGGCAAGGGGCTGCAGCCTTTCCTGGAAGAGCCTGGACAGGGACCTTCTTTTCACTCAGCTAGAGCCCCCTCTTCTGCCTCCAAGGAAGGACCCCTACTCTCATCGTAGGGTGAAACCATCCCTTCTCAGTACCCACCACCACCAATGTAAGTTCAGTCACACGTCTGACACGAAGAAGGCTCTGCATGGCATTTCTTCTCCTCAACCAGGACTCCCCAGGTTGTGGAGGCTGTGGAAAAAAGGAGGATTCTCCCAAAGCAGGCGATTGTCCCAAGGAACGGTTTTCTCCGACTTTTCTCTTCATGTCCCTAAAATCAGGGCGATGAGAAAAGGGTCTATGGC
This sequence comes from Urosaurus nigricauda, assembly GCA_034509955.1. Taxonomy (NCBI): domain Eukaryota; kingdom Metazoa; phylum Chordata; class Lepidosauria; order Squamata; family Phrynosomatidae; genus Urosaurus; species Urosaurus nigricauda. The sequence goes on from JAOEGL010000013.1 coordinate 24,995,529, forward strand.
AGTGGTTTTCAAATGGTCGAGTGGGACCCCGGGGTGGGTGAGACTTGAAGGCCCTGATTCCTCCTCCTCTTTCTCCTCTTCCCAAACTTTTTAATGGGTAAAATTTACATAAGCACTGAATTAAATATTGCATTTAATTAAATGTGGTTGATGTTATTTCTGTACAAAATGTTAAAATATGAATGTACATGAATATGCAAGTGAAAACACTCACAATAAATAAACAAAATATTTTTATTCATATACAATGTCAGGTTGGGGAGTGTGATGTCCGCATGTAGTTGTAAAAGGGGGGGGGGGGGTTCCCAAAGATAAAAGGTTTTTAGCACTGCTGGCCTGTGGGACCAAGGGAACACAGGCACACGGTGGCCTAGAAATGCCAGTGGCTGTGGCCCTTCTCTTGCTGTGGGGGGCCATGCCCGCAGCCCCCCAAGCACTGCGGCCCACCTCCCCATTTCTCCTACTTTGCTTCCAGATCTCCGGCTGCAGCTGCTGGATGTGAAGAGCAACCCATACCTCATCAAGGCTCTTTACGGGCTCCTGATGCTTCTCCCACAGAGCAGCGCCTTCCAGCTCCTTTCCCACCGGCTCCAGTGCGTCCCCAACCCAGAGCTTATGCAGGCGGCAGCGGCAGCAGCGTAAGTCTGGCCCTTGGCTAAGCAAACCTCTTCCTCTTGTCTCCTCCTCCTCCTCCTCATGGCAACAGTGCCAGGGTCCAGGGAGCTGGGTTCCTCTTCTGGGCTGTCCATATGGTCATCTGGTGATGGGTTTTGGCCCGGCCTTTTGGTCTTCCTAAGTGGAGTGAGTTGTGGGTGCCTCTGCCTCAGAGACCCCCGTAGACACCCTGGACCCAGAAGGAGAGAAAGGTGCTGCCTACCAAGGGCCTGGGCATTGCAGGGGCTCCTCTCCCTGTGACTGTCGCTGGTCAGTTCTGTAGCTCCATTTGTTCTAGCACTCATGGGGAGGGCAAATTAACATCAGTGGTTGGGATGGGCACTGTCTGGTGGGGTGGCATGTTGGAGCAGTCGGTGAGGCCTCCTGACACAATGCCATTGTTGCCCTGGGGCGAAGGCGTACACGTCTCGTGTCACCAGATGCAAAGGAGCTCTCAAGGCACCACTTTGGGGCATGGAATTTCACTCAACCAACACCCAAACCTCCCACCCCAAAGGAATGCCGCATTGTGAGGGCAGGTGGTCTAGAGTGGGGCTGCAGTCGGGAGAGACCTGTGTGCCAACAGAAGGCTGATGAACGTCAGGGGAATAGCCCTGGGAGCCTCGGAGAGGAATGCCAGCACATTTGCCAAGGGAAGCTTTCACTCCATGGCACTGCGAACTGTACCTGGGTGCCAAGATTGCCCAGGCCTGGTTTTGGTCCATGTTATTCTCGCTCTTTGCAAGAACAGTCTGGTGTAACACAGATCCTTCCCGCAGCGCAGTGGGAAGGAAGGGTGGGTCCTTTATCTGGGGTGGGCTGCCTGCCGGGCAACCCACTTCTTGCAGAGTTGCCCCGGTGGCATCTGACCTGGCTGAGGGGCATTAGGGGCCTGGACCCCCCTGTCCTGAGAAGAGGAGAGGCAGCCGCCTTCCCTCCAGCCCAGCCCAGCCCAGCCCAGCCCAGCCCAGCAGCTAGGCTTGTTTTCTTGGCCCGGCACAATGGAGCTCTTCCGAGTTTTGTCTATATTTGGTAACCCTCGGAGGGCCATGCCTCATCCACAGGCATTTGGCATCTGGGATGGAAAATTTTCACTTGTGGTATTGCCATGGAAACAAGCAGAGGAGCCCAGGAGGAGATGGGGAAGGGCCTCCTTCCCCTCCGCTTGCCAGGGTCCCTCTGGGTCTCTGCGGTCAGTCCTCTCCTATGCCCACCCGGGGCCCAGCTTTTGCCCCATTGAAGCTTTTCCCTATGGGGCATCGGCCTTGCCTCCCTGGGCCCCTTGCTCCTCTCCATGCCAGCGGTCAGCCTTGGCCCCCTCGCAGGCCTGGCTCTTGGCCTCAGCTGCCTCTTGCTATCATCTTGTCACAAGACTCCTGGAAGGAGCCAGGATCCTCTGAGAATCGTGTCTGAGCCAAAGAGGCCTTCAAAATGTGGCCTGGGCTGTGCTGCGCATGGGTTTGTATGGCAAGCAGGGTGGCAACCGCATGGGCCATGGTCCAGACGTGCCCTCTCTGTCTTCTCCAGCTTCATCCCAGGGACGGTTTGTCTCCTTGTGAGCCAAAATGGAAACACTAAAACCCCTGGAAATTTCCCAGAGTGGCCATTCTCCTTCCAGAGGAGAATTTAAGAGGGAGCCCTTTAGTCTCCCCCCCCCCCCCGGGACTTTTGCAAAGTCAGGAATGGACTTCTGACCATTCCAGTTTGGGATTTTTGGGGAGGGGAGTGGTGTGCCCCCCCTGCAGGTCCTGGAGGCCAGGAATTGGTTGCAACACCCCAGGAGCCCCCCTCTAAGAGGGGAAGTCTCTGGAAAGGGTGCTGGGGGGGGGGGGTTGGTTGCCTGGCTTTTCCTTTCCTAAATGGGACTCTAAAGGTTTCTTTGCGCAGCTCCATTGGTGGCTGGGCTGGAGTGGCTGTGGGACAGCGCCTCCAAGGTCCTTGCCCCCCACAGGCTCCATGGGGTCAGGAAACAGTCAGGAGGCCTTTGGCTAATAAGCTGCAGAGGTTCCTCCGGGCTGGGGCTGGCACCACTTCCCTGCCCTCTGCACCCAGAAAGCAGCCACCTCAGCACCGTTCCTTTGGAAATCCAGTTGCAGGATTTGGACCACCCCCCTCTTTTTTTGCCTGCCAGCAAACCCTCCTTTGGTTCTTTCATCCTTGTCCCCCCCCCCCTACTCCTGCTGAATATTCGGAGCTGTCAGACAGGCTGAGCGTCTGCTTAACTGTGACCTACATTCCATTAAGCATTGGCAATGACTTTCATAACAAATGCAGCTGGGAAGCCCCCTCCCACCACACAGCAAACACACACACACATAAGCTCACACTCTCCTGCAGGCATGGCATTGACTGGAGGTGTCTCCCTTGCTTTTTCCTTAACCAGAAGGAGACGCTGCACCCCACTTGGGCTTTATTGGAAGAGGGCTTGTGCAGGAGGGCAGGTTGGGGGAAGAGAGCAGAGGGGTTTGCAGCAAGATCTGCCCCCCCCCCACCAAATAAAGATGATTAGGCAAAGGGACTGTTGGTCATCCGACTCAGGTAGTTAAAAAGTTGGGGCAGGGGGTCTTTTGCTGGAGCTCCCAGATTTTTCATTAGAAGCCCCATCCTGTTTATGTCAAGGTCTCTGAGCAAATGGTTCGCCGAGTCCTGACAGAAGACTGGAAGGGACCTCAGAGGTTATAGAGTCCACTGTGCCCCGTCTCCCCCCACAGCTCTCTGGCTCCAGGATGGGGCTCCTCTGTCCAGCGGCATCCCTGGGAGATGGACGCTCCTCCTCCCTGCCAATCCCTCCTCTGGGGCAGAACCCAGGCAGTCCGTTCTGCGGTCCAGCTGCTGGGTTTTTCTAGATGTGAAGTCACTTTCTCTTTGAGAATGTGACGTTCCTCTGCTCCTGTGGGGTGTTTTTCCTCTCCTGGAGAGTGTGGGGGCATTGGTTGAAGTGTCTCTTTCCCAAAGTGGCGCAGAGAGAGCGCCTTTCCCCAGCGCCAGCCTGTGTGCCTTTCCAGAGGAAACTTTGCCTTGTGCCAGCCACCAACTAAGGTTCCTGCTGCCTTTAGCTATGTGGTTTTTCAGTTTAACTGTATGGACTGCCCTGGAATTTCCCAAGAGCAGAATATAAATATATTCCATTAATTTGTGACACTGGTTTGGCCACAGAGAAGGCTCTCTCTCTCCTCACCACCTGCTGGCTACTGAAGCTTCTGGATAGGCTCTGTGGGCCAGCCTTGAATCCATGGCCATTGAGCTGCCAGGAGCCATGTTCCAAAAGGAGCAGAGGACTAGCCCTGGAGTCTCTTCTCTCACCTGTCCAAAGCGGTTCTCCAAGCCAAGTCCTCTATGTGGGGCCATTCAGCCCAGCCCAAAGCAGCAGCGGGTGGCCGGGTGCCGTGGCCATTCCCCTTGGGCCAGGACTACTCAAAGCAGGCCTCCTGAAGTGTCCCATCCCTCTCTCTTCAGTTCAGGCCAGGCATTTGCATAAGGCCTGGCACCTTCCGAGTCTTTCCATTGCTTTGGAAACCCATAATCTGTATATCCCACAGTCTGCGATGCCCTGGGGCTGGTTGCCAAGGCTCAGAGTCTTCTCAAATGGTATTTCATGTTTCTGCACTTTAGAAAATGAGTTTCCAAGGTGTTTGGGACAGACGCTGCTGCTGCCGCTGCTGCTTTGTGGCTTCCAGGGAAAGAGAGAGAACTGGGAAAACCATCTCCTTTCTGGGACCAGCTGATGTCAGCAAGACTTTGGGTGTTTAGAGGTCTCTCGCTTGACTTGCTGAGGGAGCAGGCGTTTGGCCGGACGGCTGGGAGGAATTCTCCCTCCTACCAGTCAAGGTTGTTTTGGACAAACCAGGCTTGGCATAGTCTGCCCACAGTGCGCCATTCCCCAGTCCTTCAACTAAACTGGGCAGATATATATCCTCCCGTTTCCTCAAAACTAGGGCAGATGAAAACCCTTTAAAGTTGTTCATTAGGACTGCATTTGCTTGGATGGTTGGGAGTTGGCAGGGCATAGGTTTAAAGGAGTGACCACTACCTGCCTCCCTTTGAAATGGGCATTGTGGGCATATGGCCTGGCATCCTGTGCCCTTGTGGGAAGGAGGCACCTTCCTGGCACTTGCTCCTCCTCACCACCTTTTTGAAGTGAGCCCCTGAAAAACAGGCCCCTCTCTTTGGTCCCCTCTTGTTCCTATAGCCGCCCTTCTTTTCCACTATTGCCTGGACCAGCCTGTGGCTTTTGTGGGACTCAAAGCCATCCGTGCCACTCTGCAGCGGCCTTCTGACCCACAGATGGCTTTGCTTTCCATCAGCTCAACAAGAATCCCTGATGCCCTCTGCTTCTTCCCCGCAGGGACAGCTCAAAGACTAGCCTCGGGTTCAAGAAGGCTGCCACCAACACCCCCATCGACTACGCTGAGCTGCTGCAGCACTTTGAGAAGGTCCAGGACAAGCACCTGCAAGTCCGGCACCAGCGAGCCGCCCGGGGAGAGAACCTGGACCGAAGGGCAGTCTTCTGAAGGCCGGCCAGTTGCCCCTTCCTTCCCTGCCAGGGGCTCAGAGAAAGTGGGGAGCCAGAGCAGTGTTGATTCCACACTTGGGAATAATGTGGAGGCAGTGGGGCAGCCATGGGCATCTGGCCGAGGAGCGCCCCAGCCTCCAGCAACCGGCCCCCATTTGCCCCCAACTGAAGGGTCCCTCATCATGAGGAAGGCACAGGTGTGTGTGGAGGGTAGTACTTGCCTTTCCCCAGGACCTTGCAGCGGTCACACAATGGCCATAGCCTTGCTGTGACCACCAAAGGTGGGTAAAAGGTGAGTGGGATGGAAGGGCAGACTGTGGGGAGGGAGGTCCTTTGTGGGCCCCTCTACCAATCTCATCTGGGCACCTGTTTGTTCGCTCGCTCACTCACCTGGCATGCCAGTCTTTGTGCATGCGCCCGACACCCGTGACATGCAGAAGGACCCCAGCAGGGCCACCCCAATCATGTGTGTGGGTGCACAGCCTTAAAAGTCCAGCCTCTTCCCCCCCCCCCACCACCATTATGCGTACATGGAAGATCTTGGACCAGTGGGATTTGTAGCTTGAGGGTTTCTTTGTACTATTGTAAAAATGTCCCTTGTTGAAATAAAAAGGATGATGGGAAAAACTCAACCCACTTCCGCCTCACAAGCAGGTGTCTCCTTTGTCTGCATCCCCCCTTCCCCCCACTGTTCTCCTGCGCTGGACCCGAACCCGCTCCAGGGACGGCCTTGCCATCCTCCGCAGCTTGGCCTGGACCACAACTGGGGCATCCTTCTATTGGGGCCAATGGGATCTCCTGCCTGGGAAGGATATTCAGTATGGTGTGAATTAATGGGAAATCTTCATAGAGAATCATAGTCTTGAAAGAGTTGGAAGGGGCCATGAGGGCCACCTCTTCGGACCCCCGTCTGCCATGCAGGAATATGCAACTTAAGTACTCCTGAAAGATGCCCATCCGCCATCCTCGTGCCACCTCTCTGCCTTTTCTTCTCTGGGCTAAACGTTGCCCAGCTCCCTCCCTCTCATTCCTCACAAGGTTTGGTTTCCAGACCCCTTTGGTCCCTTTGGTCACCCTTCTCTGGACAGCGGCTCCTCCAGCGCTTCTGTCTTTCTTTCAAGATTAGCTTTTATTAGTGTTAAAACAGAGTTCAATGAAGGGCATGATAGAATAACAGTTTTGCCAGACCCATTTCCCAATTGGGGACTGTCCTGTTTCTCCGTCTTCTGTCCTGACAGTATCAGACTATCAGACTCTACATATATGACTGTATATATACACATCATATCTATCTATCTGACAGTCTCTCTCTCTCTCTCGCTATATATATATATATATATATATATCAGACTATATATCTTGGATTGGCCTTTTTAGTCATCAATGCGCTTGTAGAAAGCGTGGGATGAGTCTTTCCTGAATCTTCCTTACTGAAGAAAAGCCAGAGGGAGAGATATCTGACAGTCTCTTTATCAGACTACATATATATATATATATATATATTTCAGACTATGTATATCAGACTTCATATATATCTGATGGTCTCTCTATATATATCAGACTCTCTCTATATATATCAGACTTTATATATATATATCTGACTATATATCAGACTATATATAGTATATATATCAGACTGTGTGTATGTATATATATATATATATATATATATGACTATATATATCAGACTCTCTCTAGATAAATATATGTCAGACTTTATATATATATCTGACCATATATCAGACTCTCTCTCTATATATATATATCAGACTATATATGTTTATATATAAATTAGACTATGTGTGTGTGTATATATACATATACATATATATATATATATATATATATATCAGACTATATATATCAGACTCTCTCTCTATATATATCTACTGCTCCAGGAGCTTTGGACTTCCACTCCCAGAAGCCCCAGCCGCCTTGGCCAAGGGCCGGGAACTCTGGGAGCTGGAGTCCAAAGCAGGATTAGCTTTATTCCACCATCGAGGAGGAGGCCATCCCCGAGGGCTAGAGCGTCCTTCCGGCGCCACTTCCGCTCCCTCTTTTTCCCCTCCGAGGCCCCGCCCCCTCCGGGGCTCCCACGTGACGAGAGGCCTCGTAGCCCCGCCCCTTTCCCTCAGCCGCGGCGGAGGAGGAGCCGAAGAGCCGCCATTCTGAGGGAAAGGAGGAGAAGGAGGCAGGAGAGGCGGCGGCTGGCTGCGGGGCGCCATGGAGCCCTCGGCGGCGTCGGAGAAGGAGTGCGGGGCGCTGGGGGGCCTCTTCCAGGCCATCGTCAACGACATGAAGGTCAGTGGGAAGGAGCCGCAGGGTTTGGACCCGCTTTCACCCCTCCCTGCTGTGGAATTCTGGGAGTTGGAGTTTGTTGTGGGGTCCAGAGCGGAGCGGAGCTCCGCTCTGGACCCCACAACAAACTCCAACTCCCAGAATTCCACAGCAAGTGAGTCAGACAACGGGCTCTGGGCCCCACAGCAGACTCCCAACTCCCAGAATTCCACAGCAGTTGAGCCTCTGAGCCCCACAGCAGACTACAACTCCCAGAATTCCTCTGAGGAAGGGTCTGTGGGGATTATTGGGGAGGTGGGGCTCTGACCCTTGACCCCTGGGGTGTCTCCCCTCCCCAAAAAGAGGCACCTTTGTAGGCTTTGTTTGTTTGTTTGTTTGGGGGGGGTCTTCCCCCAACAAACAAACAAACAAACATCCTCTGGGACCCTTCTGCAAGGCCCTCTTCTTCTGCCATGCAGGAATACATAGGATTGGAAGGGACTACTATATAGTCCAACTCTCTTCTGCCATGCAGGAATACTCCTTCCATGCAGGAATACACCATCAAAGCACACACAAACACACACACACCCCAGGACAGATTTCTCTCCATATTGAGGCAAAGAAAGGCCTTTCTTGTTTTTTTAAAAATGCTACATTTGACAAGTAGTTGGTGCCTTTTTTATGTGGGCTGTGTGTGTGTGTGTGTGTGTGTGTTTCCAGATTATTTTGGATTGTTTCCAGAATTAATGGCATTTTAGCAAAGTAGCTGGTCGGATGGCACTGGGACTTTGTTATTCTCAGGGTCATGGGCTTTTATATACAATTATATATAAATTAATTAAATAACACAATGGGGAGAGGTGGGTAAGAAATTTATCATTATCATTATTATTATTATTATTTAAATTAATTAAATAAAACAATGGGGAGAGATATTAGTAGTAGTAGTGTTATATAAATTAACACAATGAGGAGAGGTGGGTAAGAAATATATTATTATTATATAAATTAACACAATGGGGAGAAGTGGGTAAAATTTATTATTATTATTATTATTATTATTATTATATAAGTTAACTAAATAACACAATGGCGAGAGGTGGGTAAGAAATTATTATTATTATTATTATTAGTTAATTAAATAACACAATGGGAAGAGGTGGGTAAGAAATATATTATTATGAATATTATAAATATATTATAACTAACACAAGGTGAGAGGTGGGCAAGAATAATAATAATAATAAAAAATGTTATTTATATCCGGCACCTCCATGCAATATTATTATTACTACTACTTATCTTTTTAACTGATGTTGTTTGTCTGTTAACTGTTGTTGTTCCCCACCTCAATCCATGGGGAGCAGTGGATGAGAAATATGTTGTTGTTGTTGTTGTTGTTGTTGTGCCTCCCCAAAAGCCATCCCCCCCCAAAAAAAAACACACCAGGAGAGGATGTAATAGAGGAGATTGTCCATAAAGGGAGGCCGTTTCATTGTGGAAAGAGGAGTCTTGTGGCATCTTGAAGGCTGATAAGTTTATTTTAGCAGGAGAAGGTGTGGGTTCCAGTCCCTTTCCTTCTTCCCTTTCCTGTTGGAGGAAAAGATCCAAGCCTCAGTTGTGGGTCCCATGGGGGGGATGCACACAGAAAAAGACACAACTCGGTGGTCTTTGGGGACCTTTCGGGGCCTGGTTTAGCCCCAGCTTCCTAGTGCCTCAAAAAGGGGGTCTCACACACACATTTCCAGTCTCCATTTTGGGGACACAGAAGAGTAAAAGGGCCACACTGGTGCTCTGTTTTTGTTCACTTTCTTCTATAAAGTGCCAAAAAGAATTGAGGTGGGGGGCTGCTGTGGGACTTTTTTGGGGGGAAGGGACACTTTCCACGCCCCATGGCAGAACCCGCAAAGCCCCATCCTGGGCTGTGATGTGGGGCTTTTGGGGTCCTTGGGGGGGTCCCCCTGCCTGCCCCATTTCCTCCCATTCCTTCTGGGTCTCCTTTGGGGATTTAAGATGGCCTCCCTTTGGGATCCTGCACCCGCCTTGCTGGAGAGGTGAGCTTTAGTGGGGGGCAACCTCTCCCAGGATGGGCTCCTTTTCAAAAAGGACACCCCCTAAGTAGCCTCATGGGGGGGCTTACCTTCATGGGCTCTCCAAGAAGGAATGGTATGCCTCCTCCCCACCAGCTGTTCAGCTCTAAGAATCACCCCTCTCTCCCAATAGACTTTGCAGGTAGGTTTTGTTGACCCACAAGGAACACTAGCCACTACCCCAGAGGGGTTTGGGGCGAGGAAGGGGGTCTCGGTAGAAACTCCCTTCAAGCCCGGATTCGCCATGGGGTGGTTCTGGGAGCTGCCAAGCAAAGCCATCCCACATTTAATGCCTGACAGTGAAATTTGGAGGGGGGTCTCCTCTCCTGCCCCACCTCCTTTTCCCTCCAGAAGCCCCCCCCCCCAACTAAGGGCCTTCCTTAATCTCTTGCCCAGTCCTCTTGACTGGCGCACACTGCCTTTGGTAGCCTGGGGGGCAGCTACCAAAGCCCCTTGGATGGGGGGCCCTGTGTCAGCCCCACGGCGCTTCTTTACCCTCTGCCCCTTTTCCTTTCCTTTGATCTGTGCATTTTACATTGAGGAAGGAAGGGGATCCAAACCATGTTCCCTTTTGCTTTTATATATATGTTTCTTCATCACCGTGACCCACTTTTCCCCCTCTGTGTGTTGCTGCTTCTTCCTTTCCCGTTTTTCTGTCTCTCCCTGTTTGATGATTTTTAGCGTTCTCGATAAACAGTGGCTGCTGATGGGGCATATGAAGTATCCCAGTTGTTGGTCTGCAAGATGGGTTCCCCTTCACTTTGCCTGTTTCTGCTCAGAAAGTCAGGGCAATGCCTGGCCTGTTGTGGCTCAACCACAGCTCCTGCCAGCCTCAGCCAACACAGCCGTGCTGCAAGGGTGATGGGAGTTGTAGTCCAGCAGCGCTTGGAAGTGTGTGCATTCTCTGCTCTGTGTGTGGAACTGGAAGCCATCTGCTCATACTCTGCTGGTGGTTTGGGTCCACCGTCGCCCAGAAATGTGGGGAAGGGACTTTGTGCAGAGACGGCAAGGCAACCCCTCTGCCAACGCAGGCAGCCCAGGCCCCCATCTTTGGTATTGCACATGGGGCATGGGGGCAGAGAGTGAGAAACGCCGGGTGGATTCACTGCCTCTCCGATGTAGGGAGCCCCTGCCACTTTCATGGATTGGGGTGATGCTGGCTGATGCAGGAGAAGGGGAGCAGCAAATGGTGGTTGCATCCAAGAGGGGAGGGTTTTATTTGATTAGTGAGAGCCGACATGGTCCTCATAAATAGTGGTTTGTGTGTGTGTGAGCCTTCAAGTCGTTTCCAACTTATGGCAACCCTAAGGGGATTCTGGCATGGGCTTTTCTTGGCAAGATTTATTCAGAGGAGGTTTGCCATTGCTTTCCCCTGAGGCTGAGAGAGTGTGACTAGCCCAGTGGGTTTCATGGTCGAGTGGGAATCGAATCTGGCCTCCAGAGTTATAGTCCAGCACTCAAACCACTGTGCCACACTAGTGTTGCACTACAAGTGTAGAGATCAGGGTTCAACCCTCCCCAAAACGCACTCAGCCATGGACGTCCATTGGGTGAATCACACACTCTCAGCCCCAGAAGACCCAGTGACAAGTTTGCCTGGGGGTCGCTATAAGTTGGAAACAACTTGAAGGCACCAAACAACAGTTAGTGCCTTACCTTTCAAACAAAAAAGTGCTAATGTAACTCGGGTAGGATGGGTTTCCCACCGGTTCATATATGGATTGCTTCACAAGTATTGTGTCTGATTTGTGAAAAAGAGATTTTCTGCGTACCCCACCAGCAGCACCAGACACCCCAACTTCTGTGAAAACATTAACTGTCATGGCTCCATCCTATGGAATCCCGGGATTTGTAGTTTGCTGTGGCACCAAAGCTTCAGAGAGTGAAGGGTAAATACCTTACAAAATTATAAATCCTAGGGTCCCATACCTTTGACCCACAGCAGTTAGTGGTGTCAAACTGCATGAATTCTGCAATGTAAATGCAGGCCTGGTTTCCCATTTCTTTGCTGGCAGTTTTGCCTCCGTTGAGAAATAGTGAGCTTGGGCAACGGTGCTATAGAGCTTGGCTGCCATGAGCTTTTCTCTCCAGTTGAAATGTTCTCTGGTTGTGTCCTTGCTGGGGATTGTTTGGACCGCTGCTGAATGCCTTTGCTCCCCCATTAACTTCTCCCAGTATGTGGAGGGAGCTGGCCTGGCCTGGGTTAGGAAATTATTGCCCCATGGATTCTGCTTATCTGAAGATTGCACTTTGCCATTAGAAAACAAGGGTTGTTGTCTGGATTCATAGGTGGAGAGCGCCATTATGAGAACCACCCAAACTTGTGCATACTTATTTTATTAAAATGTTTGCATTCTGCCCTCCTATGCTGTAACACGTCCGTGGGGATTACAAGTAAACAATTGCAAATTGGAAAAGATGAAATAATGGAAGTGTTCTAAAACATATATTTGACAGCTGACTGATTTGCGAAGTTAACACAGTTTGAAACCAATCTATATGCGTAGCAGATCTGGTTGAAATCACTGGGCCCCAAAAGCTTTGGTAAAAAGCCAGGTTTCAACTTGGTGCCTGATCTAACCTTACTGGGTCAGCCTGTGGCGAGGTCTTCTTTTCGGTGTCAGGCTAAGCCCCTGTGCCCAGACAGTGGCCCCATTCTGTCCTTCAGGGTATCCAGGTAGGTGCCACTGCTGTGCCGCCGGGACCAGGCCAGGGATCCCTCTCGGTCTGCCCCCTTGGAGGCCAGTGCCAGTCTTGGCATGGGCCTCTGTGCCAACAGGGACTGTTCATCAGGGCCAAGTTGGAGGGGGAGGCTATTCAGATGGGTTCAGCAACATGCATGTCTTTTGGGGAGGACCGTGTGTCTGAGTCCAGAGCCAAAAGGGGCCTCTGGTGAGGCAGAGGGTGACATTTCAGAGTTGGAAGGAGCACCAGGGATCAACCAGCTGAACCCTCCCAGATCAGTGGAGGAAACTGCCACGAAGGCCTCCCTGCCAAGTGGCCGCCCGTCTTCTCTTGTTCTGGATTTTGTGGTTGGGGGAAGACCCTGCCATGCGCCTGCTTGAACCCTTCTGTTCATGAGGATCCTCCTCTGACTCTTTCATTACCAGGGCTGCCCTTTGCAGGAGGTTTGTGCCAACTGGGCAGTGAACACCAGCAGCCCCTGCCCCCAGTAAATGCCGATCTTGTGGGGCAGAAATGGCCATGCTGCACCAGGGAAGCTCTTTGGGGTCCAGAGGAAGGGCAAAGGGAAGGAACGCCCAGGGAAGGAAGGCTCCCACCGTGCCAAGTGGGTGGGGAATGGTGGGACTTGGAGTCCTCCTGAGTTGAGGAGGGACTGGGAGATTGTGGGTCATGCCAATGGAGGGTGGGGGCTTTTTTGCCACTTGAGAAGAAGAGACCTAACCTGGCTTTCCTAGTCTTTTCCTGTGTTCAGTTCTTCTTCCTTCTCAAGTTGCACCCTTCATTTTCCAAAGAGAATGTTTTGCTTATCCTTTGTTAAACCATTTTCAAACAAAGCATATTCCCTTGCAATAAATACACGTCATCGTATTTATCTAGTTGTGGAGGCCATTCATCTCTTTCCAGAAAGATCAGCGCCTCTTCCTAGAAGCAAATTTCCCTTTTCCATCTTGGAAGGCATTCGCTCTCCTGATTCTAAAATAAAATCTCTAGATGCTTGATTTTTGGTAATATTGCTACTCAGTCATACCTGTCTTGTTTGCTTGTGCTGAATGTGTTGCTTTTCTGGTTCCACTAAGGTTATGTGCAAATGAGGATCGGTCTTATCTATCCAGCCATCCTAAGTCCGCTGCAGACATTATATCTACATACTGTTTTTTCCCCTCTTTGGGGGGTGTTCATTCTCTCTGTTTAACCTGCCGAAAATGCAAGGCAAGGCACCCACTGCCAGCTGCTGTATTTTCAAGGATGGCAGTGATGAAGCTGCTTCTTTAGTCATTGGCAGCCGGTTTGCAATGAATGGAGGGTTGATGAGGGAGGTGCCATTGGGGGGGGGGAGACTCACATCCCGGCAGAATGCATGGCCCTACATTGTATTTTATGTAAGGGATGGTTGCTATGGACCAACGTGTTTTTTAATCTGTTTTTGTTGTCTTGGCAGATATTGCTGCTTAATTCTGGCAGGCAGGTCTCCTGGCTGGGAGGGGCTCATGGCAAATGGGCAAAGGGATGCTCTGCTGCCGGCCAACCATGGCTTTGAGGGCAACCACTGGCAAAGCCCTTGGTGCCAGGCTGGTTGGGAGTCTTGCCAGGATAACCCTCCCATCTGTAGTGGCCACCCTGAAATAAAGCTGGCCACGCTTGCAGGGTGAGGGGCTAGTCTAGGCCTCGGTGGGATCTCTCCTGCATCTAGGATGGGCTTCTTTGCTCCCCTTGAACAGAAGAGGAGTGAGTGGGGCAAGTGAAGGGGCTGGGTTGATCAGTCCAAGGGCAAGGGCTTCCCCACCAGGACCAGTCCCTTTTCACTATTTTTGCTGCTTTCCCATGCTGCTGAATTCCAGGTGCAGACCCATAAAAACCCTTAAGAAAAAGCTGGAGAGCGTCTCCATTTGCTGCTGGATTTTGGCAGGAAACTGTGGAAGGGCTTTCTCTGGAGTGCTGGCAAATTTTGGCATCATTTCTTTTGCCTGGGGTGGGTGGGAAGGGGGCCATGTGCTATCTCCCCCCCTTCCCATTAAGGGCATGGTGCCCGGGGGCTTCACTTCATCCTTCCTCGGGGTCCGCTTGGTTCAAGATTGGGGAGACTGTGGCAAGAAGACTCCATTTGTGGCTGTTTTAGCGCAGAGTGAGTCTGGCTGCTGAGTCACTCTTGCTCCGCAGCAGCAGCAAGCAATATATTCCATCATGCTGTTTTCCTTCTGTCCTCCCGCTCTTCCTCCATTAACCCTTGCCTGGCTCCACTTGGAGGCATGGCTCTGTCGCTAGGGCTATTCTTTGTGATGGGTGATGGTCAGTTGGACCTTTATGCCACCTAAGAAGAGCTTTGAAAGACTGTTTAATGTGTCTGCATATGTGTGTGAGAGAGGATGGTTGATGGGATCAGATGGTTGGCTGCGTCCCAGAGCCCCACATCCAAAGAATTTGTAGAACAAGTCCCCTTATTCCTGATACAGGGGGTGTGCATGTGTGCCCAAGTTGTGCCTGCTCTGGAGACGCCCACAAACTGTGGCCTGTCTATTTCTGTTGGGCATTGTACCCAGGGGATGAGAGACCGCAGGAGGATGGTGGCTTCAGATGGAGCGGTGGAGGACTATTGAGTAGCCAGACAGCCAGTGGCTGAAGGAGTGCTGGAGGCTTGAGGTCATCTCCCGTCCCTTGGAGACTGGTTGATCGATTGTTCCATAAGATTAATAAAGATCAGGATATTAATAAAGAGCAAGATCATATTCCCCATTAAGGATGTTGATATCCTTAAGAGGTCCAAAGGGTGCCCTGAGGAACTGGCATTCTCAGGAAACCCTTCCAGCACAGAATGGAGCCTGGCTGCCTTTTGGATTGCTGGGCTCTTGTTGCCTGTTATCTGGTCAGAGGGAACAGGGACTCTGCCTGGGCTCAATGGGGTCACGCTCCCCTGGGAATCTCAAGGTCCCAGCTTGGAATCACTCATTTTTCATTTCATTCAGAGTATTTATACCCTGCTCTTAGAGTGGCTTACAAATAGTTCCCTGCCCTCAGGCTGACTCGACTGGCCAGGATAAACTTGATCTCTTTTTTTGATAAAATTACTAGCTTGGTAGATGAAGGGAATACTGTGGATATAGTATACCTCGATTTCAGTAAGGCCTTTGACAAGGTTCCCCATGACATTCTTGCAAACAAGCTTGCAAAATGTGGGATAGACAAGGTAACTGTTACATGGATTTGTAATTGGTTGACTGGCCGAACTCAAAGGGTGCTCAACTATGGTTCCTTTTCATCCTGGAGAGAAGTGACCAGTGGGGTGCCACAGGGTTCTGTCCTGGGCCCAATTTGCTATTCAACATCTTTATTAATGATTTGGATGACAGAATTGGGGGCATACTTATCAAATTTGCAGATGACACCAAATTAGGAGGAGTAGCCAATACTCCAGAAGACAGGATCAAAATTCAAAATGACCTGAATAGACTAGAAAGCTGGGCCAAAGCTAACAAAATGAAATTCAACACAGACAAATGTAAGGTTCTGCACTTAGGTAGAAAAATGAAATGCACAGATACAGGATGGGGGATACCTGGCTGAATGAGACAACATGTGAAAGGGATCTAGGAGTCCAAGTAGACCACAAGTTGAACATGAGCCAACAGTGTGATGCGGCAACTAAAAAGGCCAATGCAATTTTAGGCTGCATCAATAGAAGTATAGTGTCTAGATCAAGGGAAGTAATAGTGCCACTCTATTCTGCTTTGGTCAGGCCCCACCTGGAATAATTATTTGTCCGGTTCTGAGCTCCACAAAAAAGGATGCAGAGAAACTGGAGCATGTCCAAAGGAGGGCAACTAAGATGGTGAAGGGTCTGGAAACTATGCCCTGTGAGGAATGTCTTAGGGAGCTGGGAAAGTTTAGGAGATATGATAGCCATGTTTAAATATTTGAAAGGATGTCATATTGAGGAGGGAGCAAGCTTGTTTTCTGCTGCTGCAGAGACTAGAACGCGGAACAATGGATGCAAGCTCCAGGAAAAGAGATTCCACCACAACATTAGGAGGAACTTCCTGAGAGTAAGGGCTGTTTGACAGTGGAAGACACTCCCTCTGAGTCTGGTGGCGTCTCCTTCCTTGGAAATCTTTCAGCAGAGGCTGGATGGCCATCTGTCAGGGATGCTTTGATTTGGAGTTCCTGCATGGCAGGATGGGGTTGGACTGGATGGCCCTTGTGGTCTCTTCCAACTCTATGATTCTATGAGGGCATTTGCTCAGGTAAAACTAGTATCCCAGCTGTGCCCGTTCCTTGAGACGTCAGATCTGGCTACGGTGACAAATCCCTTATGGACTACTGTAATGCACTCTACATGGGCCTGCCTTTGGAAACTGCAGCGGGCCCCAAACGCTGCAACCAGAATGCTGACCTCCAGGCCAGTTACAGGGAGCATATAACTCCATTGCCGAAACAGCTTCACTGGCTGCTGTTTCATTTCTGGGCACGATTCAGAGTGCTAGGAGTGACCTACAAAGCCCTTTGCTGCTTTGGTCCAGACTGTATAAAAGCCTTTTTGTGGAACCGTCAGGGCTTAAGAGCTCCTCTGCTGATTCACTGGCAACCATGTGGCAACCTGCACGGATTACAAAGGAGTAGATAGCAGCATTGGCATTGGCCATGCTAGTCCAAATGGTGTAGAGAGGAGAACCTGGCCCCTCTTTGTCTTGCTTTTTGCCCAGGTGTTATAAATATCCTTTCCTTTCCTACAATAGACTTGGCATCTGGCCACAGGAAATGGAAACCTCTTTGCACTTGGGGGGGGGGCGGTCTCTCTGGCTGCTTGGAATGTGGGGGGAGCGATTTATGGGCCCTCCATCAGCAGGGCCTTCTCCTTGAAAGGGCCAGGTGTGACCCTGGAGAGGGGCTTTTGGGGGGTCATAGGCAGGTGGGCATGAGCCTCAGTTGCTCACCTTTATGCCCACAAGCCCCTCTCTGGTGGTGGAGGCAGCACAAGAGAGAGCGACACCTGTTTGTTCCTTCGTTCATTCATTTCCTGCCTTGTTCCTCATAATAAGACTCACAACTGCTTACTGAAGCTAAAATGTAGTTAAATCATTTGAGTTAAGCCACAGAATTAAAGCCCGTCTGAACAAATCCATTAAAAGAAGGAAGATAAAAACCAGCAAAGCATCACACACCCCTTAAAGAGCTCATTGCCACCAGTTCCTAGAGGCCTCTTAGAATGGGCAAGGCCAGGTCCAGCGTGTTGAATCCTGCCAGTTGTGTAAGTGTTTGATCACAGTTGGTCACTCCCTGATCTCAGTACATGCCAAGCCAAGGCCAGATAGATGGGCATCCTCACTAGATGGGTGAATTCAGGTGGGAATGGCAGTGCTGTGGTGATGGTCAGTCACACCTCTTGGATAGGTGCAAGACTGTGGGGTGTTCTGTATTTCTTTAATGTGTGTGTGTGTTTTCAGTCTCTGCATTCAGAGCAGTCATTTGTTTGCTTAACTGTCTTTTTCTTTTCCTCTCTGTTTCAGAGTTCCTATCCAATCTGGGAAGATTTCAACTCCAAGGCAACCAAACTTCACTCCCAACTTCGGTGAGTTCCTTTACACGTCGGGTACAGCTAACGTTGGCAGGTTGTGCTGTTTGCAGAATGCACTTGGATTCCTGTTTGGACATTCAGGGCTTGTCTTTGGTGCTGGCAGCTTAGGTCTGTGGGCATGTGGAAAATGAGGCTGTCATTTGGCAAAGGGAGCTTAAAAAGACAGAGTCACCACTGAGATACTTCCCATGTGGGGGCTTATTTCATGCTTTTAAAACTTATTTCCACTCAGTGCTCCCTGGTTTGTCTTTCTGTTGTTGTTGGGCAGTGGAAAGCCTGGATCAAGGGCTGGGGCCCAGTGTGATACTCTGGCTACAGCAGTGGTGGAGAGCCCATTTGTACGACTGTGCCCAGCGTGGTAGATGCAACTGCCCCAGGCCTGTCTGCTCTGCTTTAGTTAAATCATGCTTAGACAATTGCCACGTGCTTTGCATCGAACAGCCCTCAAGGAGTGTCTGGAAGCATGCATCGAAAGCAGGCGAGGAGTTCAGTGGCTAACCAGCACCCAGCACCATGGCCACGTCCCTCTAATACTGAGTGGTCTGTGCCAGTGGCCTACCATTTTCCAGACTCAATTCAATGTATTGGCTTGAAATCTCAATGCTAGGGAGAGCTCTGAGGATCTCTGAGGGAGCCCCTCTCTCCTCTCTTGGTATGGACCTGCCTGGTCAGCCTCAGGGACCCTTTGGAAGCCCCCTGCCTCACAGATGGCAGGCAATGAGCAGCGGGGAAAAGCCTTTTGGTTCTGCCTCTCCCAAACTCCCAAAAGTGCATGCCCTACTGATTTTTGATTGCCCCCTCCCCCCCCCCCCCCAAAAAAAAGAGGTCAGGAAGCACCTTTTCAAGTTAAACTGTTTTTGTGATTCTGCCATGTTTATATTACATTTTTGTTACTGCATTTTCTTGATACACTGCCTCTGTGGGTTTTAGAAGTGCAAGATTGGAATGCTTATTAAATCATCAGGGGGTTGCGTCGCTGTTTTGTTATTGTTGCAGTCAGTGGCAGGTGTGTTCAGGTGATGACCTGGAAGTAAAGAGAAATCTCTGTGTGTGTGTGTGTGTGTTTATATGTCTGGTTATTTGGGAGGTACGGAAAGGAAAGATGCGTGCGTTTCTGGCCCAGGAGAGATGACAGAATTGGAGATTAATTGATCAGGAACTGGTCTCCAGGAGAAGTTGGCTGGAGGGGGGTAACCTTGATGTTAAGTTGGAGAAATAAGTTAATTTTAGAGTAATTTATTTAGAGGTGATTTGCGGGAGTTAATTGGTTTTGGAGCCTCTGAAATGAGTGTTGGGTTTGCAGAAGGAAACAGGGTCACAGAGCAGCTTTGTCTTTTGTGGCATACTGTGAGGGCCATTACATACCTCTGTGGGCCCCCCAGCATTTGCTTAGCAGAGAGAACATGGCATGGGAAGAGGGCTTGGGGGCTGGCTGTATGTTGCCCTCCCTCAGGCTTTTGGTGCGGTGTGCCCCATCTCTAAAACGGGCCTGTGTTTCCTAGGGCATCTTTGACATCTGTAGCTCCTTCATCATTTATGAGTGAGCATATCAGTAATCTATGGCTTGACTCACGTTCCCGTAATTTTTTATCTCTATCTGGGTGACCTGTGTTCTCTGACTCTTACTGAGTTTTGTTATCCTTTGGGGCCTAATAAACGCACATGATTTGGATTGCATTGCATGTTCACCTTCTTGTTCGTAGTTTCTTGTATTGCTCCAGATAAAGGTTTTCTTGGCATTCAGAGTGCCTCTTGCGCAAAGCTTCTGCCTTAGCTGTGGATTGAGACTCATCCGCCTTGAACTGGTCAAGTTCCCAGTCCTGAGGGTTTTCTCCCATTGGGGGGATGTTTTAGAGGGGGTGGGAGAGAGAAGAGGGACAGTCCCAGTGGTGTGGGTGTCCTAACCCACTTGCCCTGAATGACAGACCCATCCCTGGTGGGTGGATGTGCAGCAGGGCCCCATGGCTTCCCCAGGGAGAGGGCTGGTGGCGGGGGGATTGTGAGCCAGGAGTCCCAGGGAAGAGGGTCAACTTGGCTTCTCACTCCAGTGGTAGCCGTGTGACCAGATTCCTGCTTGCCTTGTGCAGCCAGGGGCCTTTGAGCCAAATGCCTTTTTCCTGTTGTTCCCATTGAAGTGAGGGATCTGTAGCCCCTTCCTGCCCCCAGCATGTTCCTCCATACTGCCCCATTTCCAGATGGTTCTCCCATTGTGTGGCAGGTGGCACAGCTCTTGTAGGCACAGTCAAGAGGACTCAGTACTACTTGCATTCTTGCACTCTTTTGCCCTCTTCGCTGCTGAGCAGGATGTTTAGGTAAGCAGTCTAGGGCCCTGGCCAACGTAGTTCTTGTGTGGGGACCCTCCACTAAATTGAAATTCCAGCTCTGGCCAGGTGGGGAATATCAGAACATCATCCCAGTGGCTGCATGGAAGGGCTCCTCTGGGACAGCAGACGCTCTTTCTCTGCAGGCTTCTGGGACTCCCCAAGGGCAGAGTCTGTGGGGCATCTTTGGGTGTAATCAGAACTTGTGGGGAGTTGTCCCTTTGGCTCTAGCTAAGAGATCGGCCTGAATTGCCACTTAGCTGGCAGCGCCCCTGGCTGGCTCTGGCAAGAATCAGCATGGGATTTGGGGTGATGGAGAGCCATTCCTGGTCATTTTTACACATGGTGGGAGCATCCTCTGCCTTGGCTCTTCTTCTCCCCCTACCCCCATAATATTCTGGAGTTTTCCCTCTTTGCCTGCCTGCCTGCCAGCCAGCGGCACCTTCTCCTGCCTCCCCCCAAAACTACAGCCATAAAGGGCCCCTTTCTTTCGGCCGCATCCACCATGGCTTTGGGCTGGCCAGATATTCCTTGCTCAGCCCCTGTGGTTTTGCTTGTGCTTCTCAGCCCTCTGTGGATTTGAAAGGCTCCCTTGTGTCCATCTCTGCAAACTTGGCCGTTGGCTCTGTGTGTTCCCTCGCGCTCTCCCAATGCGCCTTTTGTGCGCCGCTTGGCTATCTGGAAGGAGAGCAAAAGAGAGAAAGAGAGAGAGTCCTGCATTTCCTCTTCCTTTGCCTGTGCACAAACACACACTCCCCACACTGACTCATAAGATGGTTTGGAAGGGAAGGCTTAAAGCCAAAGATTTTGCCTGGCAAAATGGGCCGGCTAACCCCAAGCTCATCCTGCTTTGCATTGCAGATCACAGAGTTGGGAGGGACCCTGGGGCCACTTAGTCCATCCCCTGCCTCTGCAGAAATCTGCAGCTAAAGAAGTGGCCACCCAGCCTCAGTTTCTCTGTTTCTATGGCAGTAATATACAACAAAGCAGTAATGAGCAAGCACTATGCTGATGGCCACACTGGTTTCCCTTAGCTCACCCAGGTATCCTCACTTGTATCACCAAGGTTTTTGGGGAGGTGGGTCAGCATGATCTCTGCATGGTTGAGTTGCCTTGGCATCCCTCAGAGCTTGCAGTGACTTTCCCTCCAGCGTGGCCCTACCTTCCTTTCTGGCCTTCCAAGATCAGTGTATACCGTCTGTGTCTGCTGATAAGGTCTTTGGGGAGGTGAGATCCATCACCTGCCCCATGGATCCTTGCCCTCCCTTGGTTGTTGCCCACTTCTCCTTAGTGGGGCCAGACACAGCCAGCTCAGAGGGTATGAAATGCCATCTTGCAGGAGGGTGGGTCCTGCCTCGAAGCAGATATTTTAGGAGAAAAAAAACCTGGCCAAGCCAGACCTGTCTTAGGGCGTCTTTAACTGCCCTGGCTTCATCCTCCAGAACCCTGTCATTAACAAGTTAAGCCTGCAAGACTACAGACCCCAGGATTCTATAGAATGGAGCTACAGAATTATAAGATTTTATGTACAGCACTGTGTAAATTTACACTGTAATAATAATAATAATAATAATAATAGCAGCTGCAGCACTTAAAGTGATGTCAAACTTCGTTATTTCTACAGTATAGATGCACCTAAAACTAGATTCAGTTTCTCTTAGTGCTACGGTTCCTGGTCCCTTTTTCCTTTTCTCAGAGGAATGAGTGTTTTCTGCCTTCTTGGTGCTCTGATTCCCATGACTCACAAGTGATGGCTTCTTCTGTTTTTATTGCGTTTTTGCCTGCTCCTCGTAGACTGGCAAAACCAAAGAAGGATCCTTACAGTTTAAGACCTTGTAGCTCTGTGTGTGACAAAAAAATAAAAAATAGAAGTATAAAGAGAATTCAGTGTTTAAATTATTGTCTGAATGAAATGGACTTTTAATGCATGATAATTATTTTAAGCAGGTGGTACATAAAGCATTTTATTTTCTTAAATTAACAAAGTGACTTTCAATTTGTAAACCTGGCTGATACCTATTTTTAATTCCCCCCGCCCCCCAAAAAAACTTGTTTTTTCTCTGCCCGCTTGCCGCTGTGGCTTCATAATTTCTGGGAATTTTGCACCTATAGTGAAGGATCAAATCCCGACCCCTCTGACTGCTTTCTCTCTTCCCTCTTTTCCTCAGGACCACCGTTCTGGCTGCTGTGGCCTTCCTTGATGCTTTCCAGAAAGTGGCAGATATGGCCACCAACACAAGAGGTAAGGCAAGCGGCAAACTTGTGCCAGCCTGTGACTATTGGGCA
Organism: Urosaurus nigricauda; assembly: GCA_034509955.1. Lineage (NCBI taxonomy): Eukaryota > Metazoa > Chordata > Lepidosauria > Squamata > Phrynosomatidae > Urosaurus > Urosaurus nigricauda. Next base: position 25,017,924 of record JAOEGL010000013.1, read on the forward strand.
AATGACATGTCCCCAAAACCGGTCCCAGCCTTCTTCAATTTGGTCGCCACCGTATAGTAAAAGGAGTGAAAAGAGAGCGCAAAGCCAGATCTGTGGAAATGGGTCACGGTGCGTTTGTCCCCAGGCGGCCAGATCGCTTCATGTGGATTAGTTGCCCTGTAACACCCTCTGAATCCTGCCTGGTATTCAGCGGGTGGCTGAGGAGAAATAAAATAATATGGTTTGACCAACTAAACAGATTTGGAAGGAGACATTGGCAGCGCAGGTCAGGGAAATAAGAAACTAACAGATGCTTGGAAGGAAATGGGTGGTTATTTATTGTATACTCCAGTCATAATGACAGTCACCAACAACCCAGAGTAATTTTTGGAAGGATTTATTACCTTAATTGCTGGTCCATAATTTCCTGCTGTAATGAATTGATATTTGCTTGTTCTGTCTCCTCTGATGGCTCTGGGATTCCCCCATTTCTTTATTTCTTGCTGCTTGGTTATTTTATTATGTGCTTGTAAATATGTGTGTAAATACACATGCACAAGACTCAGTCAATGAGTTTATAAAAATAAGAATTATTATTGTTGTTGTTCGGTTACATAGTGCCATCCATGTACATACACTTTGCAAACAGTTACAGAATAAAACATTTATACCTATTCCAATAATGTGGAGTGTAATAAACATGCACACACACATACAATGCAAAATAAAACAAAATAGTCAGTACAGATAATCAAATATACTCAAGATACAAGATAGAAAAAGAAGAAAGAAAAGAGCGAGTGGATTCTTCCAGAGCATGGAACTTGGGCCTGTAATCTTTCCAAGTGGGGGATGCCGGGAGCTGTAACTTTTCCAAGTTCTGGGTCCCCCCTCCCCACACACACTTCTCATCCATCCAGGGTTGGTTCTCCAGCAGAAACCAGCTGGAAGCATCTCAGAAGGGCAGTGGGTCTGATGGCGAAGGCCTGATCCAGACTCCCACCCTCTGCTGGAGAGTTTGGTCCCTGGCCTTCGCATGAGTGGGCAGAAAAGCAGCAGATTAAGGGGAAACTGCCCACCTGCAGGACCTGGTGGAAGGGGATTGCTTTCCCATACATAGGCCTCACAGTCCACCAGCCGAGCTCCTCCACCTTCTGCTGATCTCCCCTAATCCACTGCCCACCCACACAAGCACACACCACAAGGATTGGGGAGGGAGAGCCGTTCCGATGCCATGATAAGACTCAGCTGGCTCCTTTGGGGTGAGTAGCTCTCTTTCCAGGTCTGGAAGTGCCTAACAGTTGCCATGAATTCCCAGGGAGAAACCTAGAAGCACTTGTCAGACTGGCCTATTTATGTATTTCACCTTGAAATCCACTTCCATGGAAGCTCCAAAGTGGATTTTAATCCACATAAATCCAGAATAAAATAAAATGAATGTATTGGTTTTACAGGTGCCGCCACTAGACTTTCTCCCTCTCCTCTGAAAACTGGTTCCTTTGTTTTTGTATGCAAACAGACTAAGATGGCTACTTCCTTTGAAAAACTGCTAAAGGAAAGTTTCAGAACATGCATCTTCTGGTTTTAAATGACAGGCAGGTAGATTTCAATTGAACATCAGAAGGACCTTCTTGACCGTGAGAGATGTTTGGCAATGGTGGGGTCTCCTTCTCTAAAGGGCTGCAAAAGGAGACTGGACAGCTCCCAGCTTCTGGGGAGGCTCTAGCTGGAGATCATTTACAGATCTTGCATTGAGCAAAGGATTCGACTTGGTGGCCTCTGGGCCCCTTCCAGCTCTAGGATTCTGTGAACCAGATAATATCAGAAAGATACCAGGTCTTGAAAAACAAGCTTGGACGTCCGGCCGCTTCCAGGGTGGTTGTGATGGATGCAATTGTTGTTGTTGTTGTGTTGCATTTTTGGCAGGCTCTGCAGTCTCTGGAGGGGTCTGGGGCACTGCCTGCCCTTGCCCATCTGGGAGCTAAGCCATCCCTGGCATTCATGTGCAGGCTCATTGGGGGCTTGCCCCCAGCAATGTTTCAACCTTGAAAGGAGCATGGCATGGGGTGGAGAGATACTCCAATGCCAAGGAAGAGGAGGGGCATCTATCCTGTGTGACCTCCAGTCTTCCCAAATGGGCATCTGGGGACTCCCTGGATAGGCTGCTGGACATGTTTGTGCTCCAATGCCCAGTTCCCCCTCACGTCTCTCATCGCCACCAGGATTCCCTGCAAAGGACTTTGGATTTAAGGGAAGCCGCATGGACAGATGTGGCCCAATGATTACCAGCGGCTGAGCCGTGCTGGAAAAACAGAAAAGTCAGCTGAGATGAGCATCCATTTGGAAAGGAGGTCAGGAGGGGGTTGGGCAGCAGGGACAAGGGGCAGCGGCCGCACTGCAGCACCCCTCGGGCGGTTTGGGGGCTTGGTGGCCCCCACAGCTTTGACAGGGCTCTCTGGGGAGGGGTGGGAAATGAAGGATGAGTGCCCACAAAAACAGCAGAGGGTTTTCCTGGCATGTTTCCCTTTCAGGGTGCCAGGGTCTCTTTCTTTGTGCCATCTACATAGAAAGCATGGAAAAGGAAGAGAGGGGCTTTAGGAGACTCCTCCAGCGCGTCGCAAGGACACATGAGGGGGGCAGCATTGTGGGGTTGTAGAAGGTACAACCCTAATGCTCATAGGCATTTGGCATTGGATGCATTTGCCTGGGAAGGCACAGGACAGCGCCCTGGCATTGATTTAGGCATACAGTCTGCGCATGTGAAGTGGATTTTTGGACAGTGCGCTCTGGTCGTATCCAGCTGGCCACAGCGTAGGCAAAGCTGCACATCTGGATCTGTAGTGCAATGAAGTACGCAGAATAGCCTGAGAATGCAGATTGCCTCTACAGATGGCCTTTGCCCATTGTGCATTGCAGTTGTGCAGTAGGGTTGACAGCTGTGCGCTTGGCCATTGAGCCATATACCTTGTGCTACATTGGTATGCAGTATAGGGATTGTGTAATGTAACTCCATGGCAGTGTAGGATTTTGATGGGTGTTTGAGTGTGTGTAAGGCTCCTGTACAATAGAAAGGAAGAGAAAGGACACTGGGGCGGTTCTATAGCAAAGGGGAATCCTGCAGACTGTACTTGGCACTTGGGGTCACCATAGACCCTCCCATCACCCCCACCCATCAAAAACATTGCAGAACCCCTTCCCATTTAATGCCATAATTGCCAGAGAGAGAAGATGTGGGCATCCAGCACCCTTGGCTTTCCGGCATGTTCAGTTTGAGCGCTGGACTATGACTCTGGAGACCAAGGTTCAAATACTGACTTGGTCATGTAAACCCACTAGGTGACCTTAGGCAAGTCATACACTCTTAGCAGCAGAGGATGCCAATGGCAAACCTCCCTTTGAAGAAATTTGCCAAGAAAACCCCATGATAGCCTTAGGGCTGCCATAAGTTGGAAGCAACTTGAAGGCACACAGAAACAACAAACATGAGTGGTCCAGTGTGATGTGCTTTTACATGCAGACACACACGAACATATATATCCATATCTGGATCACAATCTGGAGCCAGCAGCCCTGGGTGTGTCTTAGCCTCCTTGCCCAGGGAGGGTCCTCCAGTCTGGGCTGGTAGCTGTGTGAGCTGGCTTTGCAAACGCGCTGGGCCTGGCACCGTACGGAGCTGGCTAGCTTCCCTATGCAGCAGATGGCTTCCGCCTCTTTCCCAGACTCCTGATATCCGGGCCATCTGGAACTCGGGACCCAGAAAGAAAGAGGAGGTGGAGGCATTGGGGAAAGACTCTTTCTGGCTGAGACCGGCCTGCAGGAGATGCCGCATCCCTACTTTTGGGGCCCTGCCCGGTCCTCTCCCAGGAGCGTGGCCCTTCACTTGGCCCCAGGAGTCTTAGCAGGACATTGCCTCCTCCTCCTCCTGCCATCCAGATTTCTCTTCTTCCTCCTTTTTGCAGGTTACAAGATCTGACACACGGGACGCAGCTCCCACTACCTTGCTTCTGTTTCTGATTCTCCATCTCTCTGTGTGTAGTGGTGGTGGAAAGCATATTTCCAATTATTTGAGAAGTGGGTCAGGAGACCTTATGCAGAAAGATAACAGAGCAGGAAGGCTTTGTGCCATTTCTTCCTGGTATTTGAACATCTTGAGATGTGGCTGAGGAATTATTGTGCAGATAACAACACTTGGATCCCCCCCCCCTTGTTTGAAAAAAAAATGTTTCCTAACAGAATTGTTTGCACAGAAAACATGTTTGTTAACACTTTGGGACAGTTGAATACGATACTGTGGGGGAAATGGTTGTTTTCCCCTCCGGTGGGGAGAGGGGTGGGGCAATTGTTTGTCCTTGCAGGTGAGGTTGGAAATAGCGCCAGATTTACACCCTTCCTTTTTGGACAGTTGGGTGGAGGGTGTGCCCTGGAGGCGTCCTTCTCCGTCCCCCTGAGGGGATAATGGGTTTTCTCCTCCCCTTTCCTTTCAGGAGCCACAAGGGACATCGGCTCAGCCCTCACCCGGATGTGCATGAGGCACCGGAGCATAGAGACCAAACTGAGGCAGTTTACCAAGTAAGTGTAGCTGACTCCCTTGGAAGTTGTTGGGTTGTCCTTTTCTGGAGATTTCTGAGGAGAGGCTGGATGATACCCAGCACTTGGGAGTTCTTTACCAAGTGACTGACTCTGCTGGGAAAAGGGGGTTGATCTCCTTCTGAGGGCCCTCAGGGTCCCTTCCCATCTTTCCACTTCTGGGATTCTTCCACATCCCTTGCCCCCAAAATGCCCCTTTTGGGTTTGTTTGTTTTTTGGGGGGTGGGGGTGGATAATTTCAGTGGATTTCCTCTTCTGTCCTATGGGAGGTGGGGATCAGGGTCTGTTTTCCCCTATGCCAGTTGTCCCAGATCAGATGTGGTGGGTTGCAGTTTCCAGCATCCCGAACTAGTATGGTCATCTTGGGAGAGGCTGTGTGACGTGAGGCAATACAGCGCCAGATGCTGTGGGTGTTACACAGTGTGTGATAGCCATAGTTTTTTCCTGGCCTCCTTTGCCACATGGGAAGAAGAATATTTGCCAGTCTCACTTCTTGGAGGCCCAAAGACTGGAAGGTTCAGGGGCACAGCAGGGCTGCCTTGAAGGAGCTGTGGGGCCCAAAAGTGTCTTGTATGGGCAGAGGGCTTCTCTTCCTCCTCACCTTGCCTTCCTGGCATCTTTCTTGTTGCAGTGCCCTCATGGAGAGCCTGATCAACCCCTTGCAAGACCGGATCGAGGACTGGAAGAAAACTGCCAACCAGTTGGACAAAGACCATGCGAAAGGTAAAACTAGGGCAGAGTTTGGGTGTCCAACTCTGTTTGTGTGTTGACGTGCCCCTTGGGCAGCTAGCACTCCTCTCCCAGAGGCCAGCAACAAACTGGAAACATCTCCACTCTCCAGAACGCTGCTGGAGAGAAGAAGTAAAGTTGGGGTTCCATCCACAGCTCCTTGGATCAATTCCCTGTCTTCCCAGCCTTATGAGGGTCCCTTTACCCCCTTGCTGACCTGTGGCTGTGGCATGAGGAGAAATGAGATGGGAAGGGGGTGGCAGGAGGAATATTCTGCATGCCAGAAGAGTAGTGGGACTCCAGCACTCATCTCTCCTGGTTCCTTCTCCAGAATACAAGCGTGCCCGCCACGAGATCAAAAAGAAGTCCTCTGACACACTGAAGCTTCAGAAGAAAGCCCGCAAAGGTAAGATGATCTGCAGCTGGTGCCGTTTGACTCGTGATGACTGGCTGAGCTGGATGCACAGTTCTCCCACATCTTCTGCCTGTGGCACAGCTATGGACAGCAGCGGATGTTTAGCCTGGGAGAACTGCACCTCAGGCCCTGTCCCCCTTCCCTGGGCATTGCTGGAGTAATTGTATGTCTGAATGCACCACAGTGGGGTCTCAGACACAGTGCTGTAACCAGCGGGGGAGATATTTAATGGATGTAAATGGGGTGCTCAGGTGTGTGTGTGAGTGAGCGGTGTACTTGTTTTGTGGTTGCGTCCAGAAAGAATGGTGGTAGCTGGGGTATGGGGGGGGCACTTGGAGGTCCCATCTTGAGTGAAAAGATGGATCCTCTGTACATCTGCCTGTCTTTCATACACTCTTCTTGTTCTTTCTTTCTCTTCTTCCTCCCTTTCTTCCTCTCTCTTTCTTTCTCTTTCTGCCTTTTCTTTCCTCCTTTTCCACATTCTTCCTGTAGAACTACTTGGTAAGTCAAATGCTGCTATCAACCCCGCTTCATCCAGTCCTCAATTCCTTCTTCTTCTTGCCCCTCTGTGGCCTTGGCTTGACTTCTCTGTCATCCTAGCCACCTTCTTCCTTTCTGGTTGGGCTTGAAATGAGATTCGGCTTCAAGGGGGCCACACTCCAAAGGCATGTGTAGGCACCGTCCATGCTGATAGGCAGCCAGTCCTTGGCCCCACATGGGGTCTCCTCCTCCTTCTGCTGTCTGTGGAGCTGCGGAGATCTCATCTTCCATCTCAACCTTCCTGATTGATCATGACACATTGAATTAGCAGCATGGGGCAGGATGCAGACAGTAGCTCAGGAAAGCTCACAACAAGTGGCCCCCAAACTGTTCCCTTTAAGAGATTTTGGAAGCCTCAGCTATGTTGGCCATTAGTCTGGGATTCTGGGAGCTGAAGTCCAAAATCCCTTAAAGAGCACAGTTTGGGAACCACTGGGAAAATGCCTTTTATTTGCTTCCATCTGTTCCAGTCACAGCTGCAAAGGAAGTGGCCTCCGAAATCTGGACTGGAGAAGTTGCTCCAGAGTAGTTGCTTGCTTTACAAGAAGGCTGGGTTTTCTTCTTGTGCAAACATCTAGGAGCAGCTGTTCACCTTTTTACATTGATGACAGGGTTTTTCTGCACTTTTAACATTCTATCTTACTAAAAATGGCAGTGTAGGCTGGCAGTGGCCCATGTGGGTGCAAGTTGGAGGAGACATAGCATGGCCCTTCTACAGTCCCCCCCCCCCCCATAGGAAGAAACAGCTGTAGGGAGTGGGCTTTGGTGGGTTTACAATGTGCCCAGATCCACTTGCGGAGCTATTGTGGGCTATTCAGCCCTGCAGGATTGGAGCCATAGGCTGATGGCAGTCCTCCAAATAACCTGGACCCAAATCACACAGGGCAGCACTCTGAATGGTGCTTGTTGTGAAGGTTTTGTACATCTCTCCAAGGGCTGGTCAGTACTCCTGGGTCTCATTTCAGGCCTCATCAGCCCCCTCTGACAGAGACACCCCTCCCATCCATCTCTTTCTCTTCCTGAGGCTCTGCTCTCTCTCCTTGGATGGCCAGGGGTCCACTGCTGAGATCCACCCCTAAATTCCTCCCCGGGAGGGGAAGCTCTATGTTTGGGGGTGGGATGTGATAGGGAGAGCCCCCTTAACTGAACTACCCTTTTGGTGCTAGCCTTTGTTACGCCTGGCACACTTCCCCTTCCTCCATCAAAAAGCCACTTCCCAACCCACTCAGGGAACACACCTCTAACCAGCAGCTGCTGGGGGCTTAACCACAGTGGTTCCCTCTCCTGCTGAGCCCTGCATCCAGGATCTCAGCCTTGGTTCCCCCAAACCATGCCTCCACTGCCGCTGCCTCAGCCGCTTTGGCATTTCTGGACCTTTCCATGGAAATCAGCCATCCTCCTTACCGTCTCCACTGCTCTTCCTCCTCCTCCTCCTCTTGGCTGCTCAGTCACTTCTCGCTTTACCTTCTCTGCATGGGGGCTTGTGGAAGCAGTGGTGGGACCATGACTGTGGGAGGCATGCCCAAAGGACCACGGAGCCAAGAGCTGCCAGCCTCCATGCTGGGTGCCTGGCGGAGGCTTTTGTCACTCACTGCAAATGCCACCCACAGCACCTCTTGCTTGAATGTGGCAGAAGCCCTCTTTGGTGGCAGCTGTGCTTTGGCAGACCCTTCAAAGCCTCTCTTGATGCCCCTGCCTGGATTGGCCCCTGGCCATCCACTCTCACGCTGCTAACCAGAGGTCCTTGCAACTGGGACCCAGCTGCTCAGTCACCCCAAATCTGGCACTGGCGGTGGAACTGGGAGGGATGCATGTGGGGTGGGTTTAGAGTCCATGTTGGGCATTCTGCTGCTGGGGATGGCAACCAGGGAGGGGTAGCGCATTGGGAGAGCCATGGAGGGTGGTTGAATTTACAGAGGTACTTGACAGTTGCCCAGAAGTAATAAGGCAGAAGACAAGTTGAGTGTCAGCACAAGCAGTGGGGGTGAGGGGACCCCCAACTGCTCCAACGACCCCATGTCCTGTACGTGTCCAGCTTTCTGCATTTGAGCTTCTTGGTGCCCCTGGCAAGGTGCAGGAGAGACCAAATAGGCAGTAACAGGGGATATCTCAGAGCCAGGATCCAACTCTGGGGATGCATTCAGAACATTCTGTATAGCAGGAGAAGGAAACCCCCCTTCCCCCCCCAAAAAAACCCTTCTGTGTCCAGTGACTGCCTTTAGGTTTCCCCCCTCCTTGCAAAGGGTCTGTGGCTTCCTGGGCGAAGAAGGGAGAGGCTGTTGGGGTCATAGAGTGGGCATAGTAGGAGATGCCAGGCAGAAAGGAAGGGGGAGAGGAACCAAAGGCAGGAGAAGAGAGAGCTTGAGTGAGCCAGAAGAAAAGAAGGTATATCGTGCAAAGCGCACAAGACCAAAGGTGGAGAGCATACCTGTCTGTAGTAGAGATGCAGTCAGGCCTGCCAGCCCAAAATGGAATCTACGTTTCAAATGAGTTTTCTTAAAAATTAAACAAAGGAGAGGCCACACCTGGTGTCTTCCAGGCCTAGAGCCTCAATGCCAACATCCCCGGTTGTCAAAGAGAGCTCGTTCTGGGCTGGGTCAGCAGCTACTGGTGCTTGGCTCCCCATCTTGCAGGCTGGCCTGTGATATCCTCCACCATCGCCACCGCAAGCCCCCTCCTGGGCACATTCAGTGGTGCTTTTGGTTCTTGGGGGCTATTGGACGCCTGCACCCCTCCAGCAATAGGCAAGATGGGATGGAAGCAGATGGCTTAGGTTTGTGACTGAATGATGGAAGTGGAGGCAGACCGTTGGTGGGAGATGGTGCTAGATCAATGAGAATCACGCAAGGTATGGGCAGTGTCCTGGGCTTTTGGCCCAAGGTGCCCTCTTGGTTTGCCCCAGTGAATAGGTATATCTTGACAGAAAACAGGCAATGCTACTCCTGGAAGCCCCCAGAAGTGGCAGTTTTCCCTCAGTGTCCCCGAGACTTTGTTCTCCAACCCAGAAGACTCACAAATCTGAAGATGGACTTCCATCCAGCTCCAGATTTGTTTAGAGGAGCTGGTGCAGCTCACAGCAGGTCCTGGGGGCAGAGAACTGGCCCTTGGGCCCCTGGTCCATGAGCTTAGAGTCCACAAGAGCCCTTCCCCACCTGCTGCTCTCCCTCCTAACAACCCTTCCCCCAGGTCCTGGGGGAGACAGGCATCACCCGCATGAATCGCAGGGAGGTCTGGCTCCCTTTTAACCTGAGACAGGATCTTCCTGGAAGACCTCTCCATGGCAGACAGCAGTCTGTAAACCAGGGTGGGTGGGTAGTTGTTGAGCCCTTCAGTGAAGGATGGCTGGTTTCCCAGGGGAAGGGATCCCCCATCTTGCACCCTGGTCTCACTCTGTCTTTTTCAGGGAAGGGGGACCTGCAGCCCCAGCTGGACAATGCCCTCCAGGACGTCAATGATATGTACCTCCTCTTGGAAGAGACGGAGAAGCAGGCCGTCCGCAAGGCCCTCATTGAGGAGAGAGGGAGGTTCTGCACCTTCATCGCTTACCTGCAGCCAGTGGTGGTACGTACTACCCCGACCCCTTGGCCAGCCACACCGGAAATTGGGGAGACTCCCAGAGGGAAGGACCCACCTCCCCCCCCCCAAAAAAAAATCCACAGTAGATCTTTATTGGCGAGCCTAGGAATGAAACACTCCCTGCTGCTCCCCTCTCATGTCAGCCCAAAATGATGCATGGGTCTATTGGGATGTAAGTTCCAACAATTCAGCAGGGATCATGAGATGATAGTTCAGAATATCTGAGTTAAGGAGCATGACAGCAGGCACTGGTTTCCTCTGGATCTGCACTGCAGGGGCCCAGATGAAACCATGTAGGATGCTTCGGCACACTTTCGTTCTTTTTCTGCAACCTGCTTTGCTACAAAAACATAGAGTCTTTCTCCCAGCGTGATGTAATGGTTTGGGTGATGGATGGTGACTCTGGAGATCAGGGTTCAAATTCCTGCTCATCCATGGAAAGCCACACTCTCTCTGCTCCAGCAGAAGTCAAAGGCAACCTCCCCTCTGAACAAATTCTGCCAAGAAAACCCCATGATAGGGTTGCCATAAATCACAAATGACTCAAAGGCACATGACAAAAGCAGCAACTCTGTCCCCCTCCCCAAATTGCTTCTTTTGTTGCCCACATACAACTGCTAGATTTTCTTGGACCATCAGCCACCAGGATGTGTAGTTAATGATCAGGTGATAAGGATGATATTCCTTACTTCATTTCAGTAATTTAACTATCATCCTATTAGAGTAATCTGGATTAAGTTCTGGGCCACCACCACAAGCCTGGATTAAGGACTCAGACTGTCATCCCCCTGGGGCTGCCTGCTGGCACATCCTGGCTTGCCCCCCTTCCCAGCAGCATCTCTCTGGCCAGAGGAGTCTCTTGCCCCCTTGTGGGTATGCCCCCATGGCTCAGATGCTTTGGGGGCACTCCCCCAGTTGTCCATCTCACCACCCCAGCCCCTCCTCTGGTGCCAAAGGGGGCAGCCCACTCTCCTTCCAGCCATTCCCTCGCAGAAGCCCCCACCTGTGGCTGGCAAGGTGGAGAGTGGTCTTATTTACCCCCCCCCCCCCCGCCCACAACTGCCCCTCCACAGATGTCTGCTGGTGTTAGTTCTTTCCTCTCTCTCTTTTTCCAGAATGGAGAGATCACCATGCTGGGAGAGATCACCCATCTACAGGGCATCATTGATGATCTGGTGGTCCTGACTGCTGACCCTCACAAGTTGCCCTTAGCCAGCGAACAGGTAGGAGAGTCACAGTCGTGGGTCAAAGCAGGAGAGGGCATTTTGTCCTTACTGAGACCCCTTAAAGAAATACGCCACTCCTGCACACACACACAAGGTCCTGACCCCAATGCCAACTCTTTTGCAGGTGATCAAAGACCTGAAGGGTTCTGACTACAGCTGGTCATACCAGACACCCCCCTCTTCTCCCAGCAGCTCCGGCTCCCGCAAGTCCAGCATGTGCAGGTAAGACTGGAAGCCACAGAACCATGGCCTAGTGGGCTAGGGGCCGGCAGGGGCTTCCTGGCCTCTACCACCATCCTTCTCATGGTGCTGTGATCCTCCTCTTGGTGGTGATGGCCTTGCGGGTATTCTGAAGGCCTCCTTTTACTTGCACGATGAGGGCATCCCCCCTGTGCTGTGGCGCTGAGCTAGCATGAGGGGGCTCACAAGTACCAGCAAATTTCCTGGGAGATCACTGGACTGGCGGCCTCCTGCCTTTCTTTTTGGCTGAGCTCTAATCACAGGGAGAAGAGCAAGAGGCTTTTTTTTTTTTTTTTACTTAGTTGCAGCTCAGAAATACTTCAAATGGAATAAATGGAAACAGGCCTGCTTGCCCTTTCAGAACATTATGGCAGGAAATGCATAATTTAAGGCTCTGTGCACCCTCTCCCTCCCCTTGAGAAGAGAAGCTGACAGATCAAAGGCTGTTCATCAGCTGTGCCCCTCTCCCTGCCCCTTGGATTAAGAGGAAGCCCAGGCAATTGGCTGAACTGGCACAGAGGAAAGGGTCGGCTTGGAGGGAGAGGGACCCCCAGCACAGCTCAACCCCTTGATGCCAGTCCTCACAGTCACGCTGGGGGAAGGAAGGAGGGGTCTTAGAAAACTCTGAATGTGACAGCGCAAAAAGGGATTTGTGAAGGAAAAAGCATTGTTTCTGGAGCAGTGGAGCCAAGGCACAGGGGGAGGGTGCAGAGGGACTTGAGCCTCTTTTCAGATGGATGCTTGGCAGCCATGGAGAAAGAGGCTGCAGTGGAGTGGGATGAGGATCTCTTTTCTTCATTAGAAAGCAGCTCTAACACCCACCTCTAATTTTAAGGGACAAACTCTGTGCAAAATTGCACAGTTTTAGCTGCCCACTTGAAGCTGGGGTGGGATGGTGGAGCCAGCCTGACCTCCCTTGGGAGGGAATTCCACAGTCTGAAATGCCTGCTCTCAACTAGGCCAGAAAGTGGCAGACAGGTTGGGTTGCTGGTCTTGCTGGGCTCTTCTACCACCAAGGATGGTTGGGTCCCATTAGGAAGCAATGGGACACCTTCTTTCAACACACTTTTTTCCTTTCCTGCCTCTGGCACAGTTTGTCCCCTTGTTCCTGTGACTGACTCTGCGAGGGACCACCTTGGCACCCTTTGCCCCATCTGTGTCATGAGAATACACTCTGTCTCTCTTACGAGGTCTTTCCTGCCCCCTTCCTATTTTCCCCCCTTTTGCTGCCCCCCCATGGGTCCTCAGTCTCAGTGACCCAGTGCCCCCTGTCCTTGCCTTGCAGTCTGGCACAGCCAGTAAATGCCAACACCCGCTTGTCCAGCGTCTCATCACACGACTCTGGCTTCATCTCCCAGGATGCCATGTTCTCTAAGCCACCTTCGCCCATGCCCTCGGACATCACAAGTCAGGTAAGCCCAGGGCTTCTTTCCTGACAGCCATGTAGCAGCACATGGTACCTGAAGGAAGGCAGCGGCTGATCCTGGCTGTTCTGTCAGCAGCCTGGATGGGTGATTGAGTCCCCCAGTGAACCCCTTTCTGATTCAAGGAGCACTGGTGGAATGGGAGGCCCTGGCAGTATCTGCCTCTTCCCTGGCCAGCTTTCTGCTAATGTGTGCTTCTGTGCACGAAGCACGTTTCACCAGGATTGGTGCCGCTGGTCATGAGCCGATTCCTGGGGTTGAGGCGCCAAGAGCCTGGCCACTTGCTCTGTGCTGGAGTTGTCAGTCCTTTGCCTCCACCTGCCTGTTTCTGCTGCTGCTGCTGCTGCTTTTCCTTCACCGACTGCATAACCTGCTGTCTTCTCTTCCTTCTCTGCACATGTGTCTGTTTTGCTGCTGCTGGTGCCGGTTGGACTTTGGGCATGGCAGAAGTCCTCCAGCTCTGCGTCCTCCGAGGCCTCAGAAACCTGCCAGTCTGTTAGCGAATGCAACTCCCCGACCTCGGTTAGTTCTAGCTCAGCCAGGGGTTGGGGGGGGGGCAGGTGGCCAAAAGGCGATGCTTGAATCAGTGACCTCCTCCTCCCCTCCACCTGTTCCTCCTCCTCCTCCTCCTTCCCCTGCTGCACCCCAACCTCTCACACCCAGGATGCTGGGACTTCCACCACCACTCAGCGGCTGTTGCATGCCACAAATCTCTTGGGAAATTGAACTTGTGCAACCTGAAGGGCTGTTTCTTCCATTTCCACTCCTGACCTGTGCCCCCCCACCACTCTACCCCCTGTTGGCTGGCTTTCTGCTTTTGGGATTGGTTTTTCTGAGTCTCTGGCTTTCTCTACAGCTCTGCCCAGCAGGTGACCATCAGCCCCTCTTCTCCACCAGCCAAGTGGGGCCTAGGGGTCCAGCAGTGTCGGCCTGGGCACTGGGTGGATTTCTTCACTTTGGTTTCTTGGTGTATTTCAGTGGAAACCGCTGAATGTAGCCCAGGTGGCCAGGACTGAAGGAAGCTCCCGAAGAAGCCTTAGCTTGGTGTGTATCCTGTGGGGCACATCTGCCCAGGGGAGCCCAACTGGGGGGAGACTGGACCGAGGGGCAGCCTTGGCACCCCTGGTTCCGGGACTGTGCACCTCCACCTCCCCCCACATTGGCCAAGAGAAAGAAGTGCGTTGTTCAGGGAAAGGGTACCGCTGACCAAAGGATTCTCAGCAGTTGTAAAATGTGCTCCTCCAGATGTTTTGGACTTACTTTCACAGCAGCCACAGGAATTCTGGAGGCTGAAGGCCCAAACTCCTGGGAGGCCAGTGTTAGAGGTCCACTATGACTAGACCAGTGGTTCTTTTCAACCTTTGGCTCAGATGCAGATGCAGTTGGACATCTTCAGCTCCCAAAAGTCCCAGCTGCTATGGGCCTATATTTGGGGATTCTGGGACCTGAAGTCCAGAATGCCTGGAGGAGGGTGAAAGGGTGAGAGCCACTGGTCTTCCTGGACATCCTGACAGCAGAGGAGTGGACCCTGCTTTGCCCTCAGGCCCCAAGAAGGACTCCCTGCCAATCCATCTTAGTCCTGGGCTGGACAGAATCCCATGCGGAAAGCGGCGCATGACATTCCTGACTCAGCCCTTCTGCCTCCGGTCCCAAAAACAGCACATGTTTAAGCCCAGCGGGGAGTAGGTTGGCTTTTGCTTGGGCCTTGTTTTTGTTTGGGCAGCCCAACTTCCAAGACAAATAATTCTTCTGAAGGGCTCCACAAGAAAGCCTTTGCTTGGCTCCTGTGCCAAGGATTTGCTTTGAAAGAGGGCTCTTGTGCATTCGCAGAATGCACTTCTCATAAGGGAGATGATGAACAGAATACCCTGGATTGTAGGCAACATGGTCTTGATTCGGCTGTAACCCCCCAACTAGAGCAGACCCACCAAATCCATGAATTTTAATCTATCTGGATGTGTGGGGTGGGCCATGGGTCCAGCAGGCGCACTTACTGGGGACCCAGTCCACTTCTGATTGAATGACTGATCAGCTGGTGCTAGACCCAATCCCATCCAAGACCTAGCACCAGCCTTGCTCCCAGTCAACTTGGAGCAGCTGCAGGAGGAAGAGCCTTAAACTCTGGTATGGAGTCACTTTAGTTCTCCAGAGTATGGCTGGTGGGGTCCCCCTCTTCAGGCATCCAGATAAGTACCCCCACTTTTTCAAAGGTGCAGGCCCTGAGAAGACCGGGGTCTCATGCTGCCTCTTTTGCCAGTCCAGCCTCCCCAAGTGTTTAAGTGATGGTGGGGAATGGCTCCATCAGTTGTCAGCCCTTCAAAGCAAAATGGTTTCCGTGCCATTTTGTGCGATCTTGGCAAGAGACCTCCTGTCTCCTTTGTGATGCTCTTGTGCCAGTCTCCCCTCATCTGACCCCTTCCCATTCATGCCCCCCACCCCTGCCCTGCCCTTCCCTGCCCTGGCACTTCCTGGTGGCAGTGCCGAGTCCCCAGCTGTGCCATCCTACCGGGCTTCTCTTGGCTTTTTCAGGACTGGTCCAAGGCCAGCCTCTATGAGCAGCCGGTAGCCAACACCCTGCAACGCCGGAAGGACCGCGTGGACCATGTGCGTGAGGCAGAGTTGGGCTCCTCACCGCTAGTGTACCCGGGCCTGAGCTTGGAGGAAGGGCATCGCCCGCGCATGTCCCCAGCCTCCATCGCCGCCAAGGTATGGAAACCCCCAAGGCATACCGGGACACAGCTTGGGCTGGACGGCCCTGGCCAATGGTGCTCTTAGCTTGTGTGCCCAGGAGGTCCAAGGCCCCGTTGGCTTTGTGGCAGCCTGGCTCGACTGAGGAATGTGGGCTGCAGACACCGTTGTGCTGCGGAAGTCCTCAGAATGGCTCAGGGCAGCAAAGGGAAGTTCTGCCTATCATTCTTTGATAAGTAGCCTTCCATAATGTGCAAGGAGGAAGAAAAGCCTCCTAAAATCAGGGAGCAAACTGTTGCCTAAAGCTGAATTCCTAAAACAAATTAATTCCATGTGGCTGCAACCTTAACGTGAACAGACCAGCTGCCAGTTTGGATACCCCTGTCTTTGCTTGCCATCGGTGTCGGGTTGGGGGGTGGGTTGCCCGGCTTTGCCCTGAGGCCGGCTGCCTTGTCAGGGCCCTCTTGTCTCTGCTTCTCCTGGTCAGCATGGGGAAGAGGTGTCCCCAGCCGCCAGCGACTTGGCCATGGTTCTGACCCGAGGCCTCAGCCTGGAGCACCAGAAGAGCAGCCGGGACTCCCTGCAGTACTCCAGCGGCTACAGCACCCAAACCACCACCCCCTCCTGCTCCGAGGACACCATCCCCTCCCAAGGTATCCTGGGCCCTTGGCTTTGGACCAAACAGTGTGTCTGGGTGGGATTATGGGGAGAGGAGGCTATGGGAAGAAGGAGAGGAAATCCCCAGCCACCCTTTTTTATTACAGTCATTCTACATTTGAGAATTAGGTTTGGAATTACTCCTTTAAAACCTTAGTTCCTGCATGGAACAGCAACAGAAAGTCTCAGAAGGCAAACTGTTTTATTTAAAACACGTACACAACCTCAAACTTACTTTAAAATCTGTCTTCAGTCCATTTTGTCAGACTGTCTCTTACCCTAGTGTGTGAAGCGCATTTTCCCATGAGTGTTTTATTGTATTATATGGATTTTACTGATGTAAACTGCCTGTCTTTTTGAAGAGGCAGGATAGAAAAAATTATTATTATTACAATGGGACCAATGGTGCAGTGTGGCATTCCCATCTCTGCTGTGCCCCCATGTTGTGGAGAGTGGCAGTACCTGTGGATTGTGCAGCTGCTGGTTCCAGAAGCACCAACCCTGTTTCTCTTCCCCGCAAACCCCCATCCCATCTCATCCCTCCTCAGGGTCCGACTACGACTGCTATTCGGTGAATGGGGACATTGAAGGGGAAAGCCAGAGTGAGTTTGACAAGTCCTCCACCATCCCTCGCAACAGCAACATTGCCCAGAATTACCGGCGCATGATCCAGACTAAGCGGCCCGCCTCAACCGCCGGCCTGCCTACTGGCACCACCTTGCCTGCCGGGGCACCCCCTGGCGTGGCCACCATCCGCCGCACGCCTTCTACCAAGCCCACTGTCCGCCGGACCCTTTCCAACGCTGGCCCAATTCCCATCCGGCCACCCATTGTCCCCGTCAAGACCCCTACGGTGCCGGACTCTCCAGGCTACACTGGCCCCACCCGGGTGGGCAGCGAGGAGTGCGTGTTCTATGCTGATGATGCCTCTGCCAGCGCCATGGACTTTGCCAAGGCCTCGCCCAAGCGACTGAGCCTGCCCAACACAGCTTGGGGCAGTGGTGGCGGTGTCAGTGCCATGGAGATCTCGGTGTATGCAGGCGCAGGGAAGCACCTCTCCACCGAGGAGGAAGAGCAGCAACTGGCCGCCAACCGGCACAGCCTGGTGGAGAAGATAGGTGAGCTGGTGGCCAGCGCCCATGCACTGGGTGAGGGCCAGTTCCCCTTCCCCACAGCCCTCTCTCACACTCCGGGTCCCGGTCCTGGGGAGGAGACGCCCAGCCCTCCACCCGCAGCCTCCGACGACCCTCCCACCGAAGACATGCTGGTGGCCATTCGGCGTGGGGTGCGCCTCCGCAGGACCATCACCAACGACAGGTCGGCTCCACGTTTTTTGTGATAAAGCCGGGATCCCCACCTCCTGCTCAAATTCGACACCCACCGCGGTCGGAGAGCAGCACCGCGTCAGGATGGGGCCGGGAGGAATGGAAGAGAATTGTTGAGCCGCAGAAGGCGAAGAAGAAGCCACTTTATGGAGATAGCATCCAAGCGTAGTTTTACAGAGGAGATTAAACTTTAAAAACGTCTTTGCTAACCAACTCGCGATTTGGCACTGACCTAGTTTTGGACCCCGTTTTCTACGGTCGTTTTCTCCGGCTGTCTGCCAGGGGCACCTTCCCTGTCTGCACCTTGCTGACCCACACAGGTCAGTTGCCGCCCCCTACCCCCGTCTCCCCACACCCCAAATGCTAGAGAGGGGCCATCTTGCCTTCCTGTCTGTGTCTCTGTGTGTGAAAGCCAGGACTTGGTTCAGCAACGACATGGCGTCACCCACCCAAACACACCCGTTTGTGGGCTGAAACTTTGACAGACTGCTCGCTTCCCCTTCCCTAGACTCTGGATGGGACCACAAGCCCCTTCAGTCCTCCACCGGGTCCTTCCTGCCCCCGTCTTCTCTCTATCTCATCAGTGCTTTTCTATTTTTCTGTCTTTTGTATGGGCTGCTTCAGTGGAAGGCTGCACAAGTAGTCACCCCAAAGAAACAGCTTCTGAAAGTCAGGCCCTGTTGCGAGGGGGGTCTGCAATGCACTGTTAGGTGATAGAAGGGAGGCTCAGAGAAAAGGTTTCTGAGCAGGAAGAGTCTGGGCTCCATAGGCCATCTTGCATAGTGCTGTTCCAAAGCAAAGGCCCAGGTGTTGGCTCTGGGAGCCTAAAGGATGGTGTGGGGATGTCTGAAACAAAGATTTGTGACTCCAGGTCTGTTGGCAATTGTGCAAGAAGCCAAGGACGGGTTTCCAGCGTCTCGCCTTTCAAGGCTGCCTCACTGCCTGGCTTGGACCTTTTCCGAGAGCCATGCCCCTGGCATCCTTGCTCTGGCAGCGGGAGCAGGCTTGGCACCGCAGTGGCGCTGTATTGGGGCATCTCTAGAAAGTGCATAGTGAAGGAGCATTCAGATATGCATGTGAATTTATGGGGGTGAGGCATCTGTTCAGAGCGGCCTTATAGATTTGCAGACTGGGGGGATTACAGAGTCACCAAGGGCCTGAGAGTGTTGGCCTAACTGGCCAAAGAGTGTGTGCGTTGCAAAGGGAAGGTCTCAGGGCTGAGGTGGATTCTCTGCTGGGTTAGGTGGACTCCATAGAAAGCAGCTTCCTGGACTCCTTGTTCAGTGTTCACCTTGAACAATCTGGCATGAATTAAGACTAGGGCTAAGCCCTAAATGGTGTCCTCCACGCGCACTCAGCAGTATCCATAGAAAGTAGTGATGCTGAAAGGTCAATACTGACAGGGGACATGATGGAGGGGATCAGAAGTGTCTGCAGTCAGGAAATTTCAGAGTGAGAGTCATTGGAAGGGCGGCCAGCTGAGCCAGAGGGCTGATGGCACAACCTTCAGTGGCACAGTCTGCCAAGGTGGATGAGCGGCTGGCGTGGGCCTCCTGTGCCATTTACTCTGGGGCTCCCAGAGGGGCGAGTCTGGGAATGTGACGTCTGCATCCTCCCTTCCTCCTTCACATGGAAGAGGCAGAAAGTGGGGCTAGGAGGGCAGCATAGGTGACTAGGAGGAGGAGATTTGGGGTCTCTGCTTGGCCTGCTTCCTCTGTCTTGGGAGTGAAAGAGGCATGCCTTGAGCACCCAGCAGAGCCAGGAACAGCGAAGGAAAGAAATCAGACCATTCTTGCCACCCGGGGACTGAGAGCAAAGCACTAAATGAGAGGCCCAAAAAGTGAGAGGAGATGGAGGGGAATCCTGTTTAGGGATGGAGATAGTTGCAAAATCAGGATCGTTCAAAAGTTTAGTGCCCACGGGTCAGAAGACAGAAACATTTTTGCACGTTTTGGGTTTCACGTGTTGGGACTTTTTCTTGCCAAAGTCATTTGCACAACAAACACTGTTCTTGCACAGAAAACTGCATTTTGCACAAAGGAACACAATGTTTTCTGCACAAAAACATTTTTTGTGCAAATGAAAATTTCACACTTGAAATGTGAAAAAAACAAATCTCTTGGTGGCTAACCATTTTTTCTCATGAAGGACAAGGAAATGTGTGAATATCCTTTACTCTTTGGCCGGTAGTCTCCAAAGGGGCTGTCTGAGCCCCTCTGCTGGACACAGCTTGTGTCATGGCCACCCCCTTCCTTGGTTTGGGCCACTCTTCCAGGCTTCTTGCTCTGAAGGGAGGCCTCCACGGAAAAGGGCAAGCGGGTCCTGAGCTACTTGCTGTGTCCATTCAGTTGGTCTCCTCACTCTTTTGCTTCCATTAGTGTTCTGATTTGGAACATCTTCATCTGTTTTATTATCTGGCAAAGAGCTATTATTTGGGCAAAAGTTATGCTGAAGGTAAAAAAAGAGTTTGCTTAAGTTAAGCTTCAGGTCCTGTTCTTCTGGGAGATATGTGGGAAAGGAATCCACTGAAGTAATAAAGAGAGGCAGAGTTAGTTTTTTTGGTGTTTTTTGGGGCTCTGTGGCCATGTTCCAGAAGAGTTTATTCCTGATGTTTCACCGGCATCTGTGGCTGGCATCTTCAGGCAGCATTCTTCAGAGGATGGACAGAGGGCTAAAGCTGAGCTTTTAGTCTCTCTGCAGCCCAGGCGAATGCCCCAAATTCTCCTTGGAACGGCCGGGAGTTGGGTCTTCTGTTGGCAAGAGGAAAGTGTTGATGGGAGAGAGGCTGGAGGGAAGGTTGCAGTCGGAAGTGGGGATGGAAAGGCACGTGGCACAGACGAAATAAGATGGAGGGGAGAGCGGGCCTTTCCCTGCATGACTTCTTTGCAGAGAAAAGGAAGACTGCAAGGAGGAGCGGCGTGGCTGGATAGAGTGATGGTGGTGGGATGGCATCCCCTGACCACCCTTTGGCACATGGCAAAGAAGCAAGGGAGACGGAAACCGAGCCAGACACCCAATGGCTTTGTACCTGTTGGACCCAGCCAACCTGGCCACCGCGCAAAGGTTGCTGTGCATTGCAAAAATGAGCTTGTGGGTATCATTTTAACCCACACATACTCTCTCTTCTGACACCCCATGTTTTATCCAACTGCAGGACTTCTGCGTGTTGTAAAGCACTTCTTTTGGGCAAGGGCTTCTCTCCATTGCGTCCTGTGGTTTTTGGGAAAGGTGGCGGTGGTTTCTTTGGGGTGACGGTGCTTGGGGGCTGCTGCCAGAGAGCCAAAGGAGGCTTGCAAGAGGGGCACAAATGCCGTGTGGAAAGACTTCCCCCAAAATGCCTTGGAAAAGCACAACTCCGCCAGCCGCCTCTTCCTCCCTTGCCCGCTTGTGCACTCCCTTCTCCCGTCCAAACAGAGCGCAGCAGAGCCTCCTCACGTTGTACATAGCGCCACGGCCACGTCCTCCAAGCCCAGTCGCGTACGTACATCTGTGTGTGTGTGTGTGTGTATCAGGTGTAACTCTTATACTGTGGTAATGATTATTTAGTTCCAATGTCTCAGCCCTTCTGTGGGTGCCATGCCTCCATTCCTGCCATGACCAGAAACGACAGTGATGGCGTGTGACAAATATTTGCAATTTGCTTTTTATTTTTCATTTGTTTTTTTGTACAGAGGGAAAAACAAAACCCTTTAAAATGTCTTTCAACTGATGTAACAATTCTGGTGCTGTTAACTTGTTCCTCTTCTTTTACTCTCTCTAATTTATTTTCTCTAGCAGTCAAAACTGTCCTGGCCTTTTCCACAACTGTCTTTCTTAAAAAAATGATTATTTTCCCTCCTGCCTTCATTTTAAAATAGTCACTGCTACAAGTAACAAATGCACTGTGAAAACTCCAGTATTAATAAAAGTTGTACTGTACTTAATACAAAGTGGTCCTTCTCCCAATGGCGCACGCTTCATTTCTTGTTTGCTCCCTTGCAACTGTTTAATCTTTAACGTGGGAAAATACCTGCATTTGTATGACAGTTTGCATCCTGTGGCATTTGCTTTTTTTAAAGCTTTAATCCACTGCAACCAGGAAATTCTTTTGAAAGAAGACTTTCAAGGAAGATGGCTCTGTAGCCCAACTGGGCAAGAGAGCGAGAAGGGGGCACAGCACCGTTTCCTAGTTAAATGGGGGGATTGTGTTCCTCGCAGCCAAGAAGATCCAAAGCTGTAGCCCAAAGAATTCCTTGGCAAGAATTCCCTAGAAGCCACCAGCCACCTAGAATGATAGAATCGTAGAGTTGGAAGATACCCCAAGGGCCATCCAGTCCAACCCCATCCTGCCATGCAGGAACTCCAAATCAAAGCATCCCCAACAGATGGCCATCCAGCCTCTGCTTAAAGACCTGCTCTGATGAAGGAAAAGAAAAGGCTTTTTAGAGCCAACGGGTGGAAAGAACTGAGGACTTAAGGCAGTTGCAGCCAAACCACCAATTGTTTTTGCCTGCCTGTCTCTGGGCCGTGATGGAGTGCAATCAAGTTTGTTTGGGCTCACCAGGTTTACTCTGGGAGGAAAATGCCAAGAACTTAAAAGTGTTCTGTTTCCTGCAAGGCAGGCCACTTGAGCCTTTCCAGGAGATGGCTCTCAGCCTGCTGCCAAGGCAGACAGTCCAGAAAATGCAGCACACAAGATGCCAAGAGAGAGACAGATGTGGCTCTGAGTACCCTGCAGTTAAGCAAGGAGAAAGGCAGCTTCTTGCTTTTCAAGGAGACAAAATGTTCACATTCAATTCTTTGGACATCCTTCACCTTATGCACAGCTGAAGTTTCGGCTTACCTGTGGGCCAGAGAGACCAGAAAGAGTGTTTGTGTGTGCTTGGCCAGTTAAAAATAAAGTGGGAAAAGGCAGGGCCATGTGCTTTGCTTTTGGTAAAAATTCAGCCAGCATCAGATTAGGTCTTGAGTAATACTTGGCTATTTTTATAACCATTACTTCCCGCTCCCCTTCCAACAAGGCCAGACGACAAGCAGAAGTAGGACAGAAAACTGCCTTGCTCAAGGCCTTTTTTCCACAGAAGCCTTGCTGCTCAGAGAAGAGGCTGAGATGGTGGCCCACAGAAGCCATCTTGGGACCCTGGCCACCAGGAAAGGGACGGAGCAGCCACAGCCACAGGGTGCCTCTCAGCGCCCAACTGAAGAAGGACTTTGCATACGCACAGAGGCTGCGTCGGATTTAGGGGTGGGATGCTCTCCTTTTTCCCAATTACGTACAGCCAGGCCCCAGCCAATTCTGCTAGGCAAAGGCGGCATTTGCCTACCAAGAGTGATCTAAACGAGGCCAGCTGAGCAAGCGGGGAAGGAGGAGGCTTCGAAGTGCTTTTGGGGGGCAAAAATCTGGGCCGCCCTCCCCAAAGCGTCTGCATGGCTCTTCCAGTGAAGAGACCCAGCAGCTCTTAAGTTCATGCTGGCACTTCTCCCCACTTGATCCCTCTCTGTGAATGGGTATGTGCAGGATTCTTGAGAAATACCATTAGTCTAAGAGGTTTGCTGCTCAAACTTTAATGCAGAAGCCATGTTTTCTTCTAAAAATGAAAAACAAAATGCTTTTGGGTCAGATCACAGCTAGTAAAGACTAATGTGGTATGAAGACTATATTTACAACACAGAGGTAAAAACAGAAGCCTTCCCTGGCACTGGCCGGGGAGAAGGACCTAGGCCAGCTAAAGCTGCCGGAGTCCCATCCCGCCTGGCCCCCTTCCACCCTTTTTGTTTCTTCACAGTCTCAGAAAAGGAGTGCCGAGGGGGGCAGCTGTGCAGAGACTCTCTAGACATCTGGGCCAAGGAAGGCCATGAGGGCATTGTCCAAAGGGGCAGGTTGCCAAGTCTCTGCAGAAAGGGTGGAATCTCCGGGCTCCTGAAAGGGGTGAGGCCTTTGGGGCAGAATACGGAAGGAATTTCCATAGCAGGCGCAGAGGCACCAAGAACAGGGAAGGGACGGGTGCAGGGGACCAGATTTCATCAAACCATCTCTGGAGGAAGAGTCTTTGCCAAAGCCCTGCAGGGGCCCTGCTCAGAATGCATAGCGAGTGCGAATGTCCTCCAGCTTTTTGGAGACCTCTGGAGGGGTCCTGTCCAGTTCTTCAGACACGTTTTTCTGTTTGTTGGGTTCCATGGAGTTGAACTGTTCACAGAGGTCTCCGTCAATGACGTTCTAGTGGGGGAAAGGGAGCCAACGTTAGAAGCCTGCCACACAGACCAGGGATTCTAGCAACTGAGAGAGCAGCCCAAGAGCAAAAAAAGTGAGAGAAGACCCTATGTTGCCTGCAGATTGCTCAGAGCCTCTCGAATGATTTAAGAAATGATCTATTGGGGGGAAGAGAGCAAAAGGTAAGCCTCTTGAAAATAGTACCATCTGCCCAGCCTGTTTCAATGAAAAGCTCTCTTTCTGAGAAAAATTCACAAAGGGCACAAGCGGAGCTGCCCTGAAAGCAAAAGAGAACACAGCCAGCAGGAACTGCATCTCTGCTGGAGAACTGGAAAGGGAAGCATTCCCAGGATTGTGCCTTCTGCCCCAGGATGCCTCCTTTTAACTAGGTATTAAGAAGTCGTGCCCTCCCGCCAGTCCATCTGCCTTGGTCCAAGCCTCAGAGGGAGAGAAGAAGCACTGGACCTCATCCCCTTCCCACCACCTTTCCCTTCTTTTGTGTTGCCTCTTTTAGACTGTAAGCCTGAGGGCAAGGAACCGTCTAAATATAAGATTGTATGTACAGCACTGTGCAAATTTACAACCCTATATAAATAAAGGTTAATAATAATAATAACAACAACTGGGGTAGTTAACATTCCCACAAGCAATTTCAGTGAGAAACGTCAAGAGGATTGGTCAAATTCTGGAAATGATGGCATTTAGGCGTATACACATGGCTTGCTTAGAACTTCCTGGCTTGAGATCTCTAAGGAACAGCCCTGAAGCCTGACAAGGAAATGTCCTGGTCTTAGGATGGAGAAAGACAAAAGGCAAGGACCAGGCAAGGAGACACTGGCCTTTGGGACAATCAACTGGGAACGTGGCAGAGGAGAAAGCAGCCCTACCTTGACGGGGAAGTAATAGGAGCGGAAGCTGAGATGGTCTCGCCCGCAGAGAGGAGGGTGCTCAGACCTGAGGTGCATCTCGACGTGCTGGAAGAAGTCATGGTCCTGAAAGAAACCGACAGCCATTTCACTAAATTATCTCCCCAGAAAAGCCATGCTGGACAACCAGCAACACAACCAGATCGGGTCCAAATTTGGGCTCTTGCTTCAGATCATTCTCTCCACTCAGCTGGCCTCTCCCCCTTCCGCCTCCCCTGGTCATTCAAGTGGGGCTGGGTAAAGCCAAGAGGGCAGAAGCCCCCACTTCTAGCTCGGTGTTTCTCAACTGAGTAGTTCCTGTGGGGTTGGCTTCTAGCAAGAAAAATTCCCAGGGACTGGAAGCCAATGGATCCTTAGCCCAGGCTGGAGGAAGTGCAGCACAGGAGCCTCACACCTGTCCCAGGACACTCTCGATATTTTATTTTTTCCAAAACGTGTTCACTCTGTTTTTTGCCCAGAGGATGCCCCCTAAGGAGCCTAAGAAGCAATTTCAGAATGTTTCTGTCAACATTTGACCAAGAGAAAGAGCCTTTTTTTTCAAGAGAAGTGACCCAGGAGGCACTGGGGGCAAAAACTTCTCCTAGAAAGCAAACCAAGTTCAAAGTCTCCAGAACACACAAAGTACCTCTTACCTCATGTGACGTGAATGGGACCAGGATGCCAATGCCCCCAGACAAGGTAGTGTAGACCAGGGATTCAGAGCCTCCAGGGATCAAGGTTGTCTTTTGGAGAGAGAGCACTGTTTCTCCTACGTGGTAATTCATGATCACCTCTGCCTGGAAGTCAGACAGAAGCCAATGATCCAGCAGCCAAGCTGGGCTTTGAATGCCTTTCAGAAGAAGGAGGCTGTCCCTGTCTCTCTCTTGCACACAGGCAAGCAGCACTAGTAGGTCGCATTACTCTCAAAGGGAAGCTGCTGCAATAACTTTGCCACTGGGCCAGCAGAAAGTGTTCTTCATGTTGCAAAGCCCTTTGGGGGGTTCTGTCACTAGGCAAACTCTTTGTCTTCTACTACCTACAACTGCTGCTGCTCTGGGTTTTAAAAAACCATTCTGTGCATTTCAAGCACTATATCTTAATATGGCTATTTGCTTTTTTAAAAAGAACACTGCAGTTGCCTTGAGAATAAATGTGAGCCTGGGAAAAGCTCACCCCAAAGATGGAGGGAGACTCTGAATTCAAGTTACCTTCTGGGAAGCGCCATTGAGAAGCCCACGGTCCCACAGGGCCTTGTTACCCGTTGGGTCTTCGTCAACCTCATCATTCGTGTTTGGTGGCAATCTCACCTGTAGCGGAGGGGAATGGGCGAGAGGATCAAATTCACTGCATGGCCCAAAAGACACCTGGAGGACTGGGGCAGATTCAACCCAGAGGGGCATCTCTGTAAGTCATGGATTCAAAAGAGCAAAGGCTAAGATGCCCCCCCCCCAAACAACAGTTCAAGAGTAGGACTCAGTGCCAGAGGCTGCACCGTGACATAGCCCAGAAAGAGGAGGAGGAGAGGAAGGCAGGTGGATAATTCCAAGCAAAGTCTCAGGTTGGGACTCCCCTGGCACTTCACGGCAGGCTTCTCCAGTGAAATGCAAACAGGTTCCCTGGGGCTCTTCAGACCAACTCACCACGCAGATGTTGCCAAACTTGTCTGCCCCGGCCACAGTGTCATAGTCCAGGAGGCAGGCGGTGGTGACCCAGCGCGGGTGGGTGTCATCCGCAAAAATGATGAGCTGATTCTCATTCCTCTTGTAGCGCACCCAGATGAAGCTCTCTTGGACGTCGGACACAATCACTCGGTGCCCGATGGTCTGGATCCCACAGATGTAATTGGCAATGTGCTGCGAAGGCGCCAGAACCAAAAACCAGGTAAATAAAGAGGGAGAGGCACAGTGAGCTCTAGCAGAAAAGGCAGAGTTTATTTCTCAAGATCCTCCCTGCACCATGAAGCCTCAACACAAACGAAGCCTCTGGCCTCCCTGTCTCCCACGGCCAACAGAATGGGAGAGCAGGGAGCTGCATCGGCCGCTCTCTCTGACCAAGGGGAGGATGAAAGGCAGACAAGGCAGGGCTTAGCCAGGGCCGCTTGCAAGAGGACAACGCCTCTTGGGAACTCAAACCCTCCACAGTCTCTCTCTCCTCCCCACAGAAACAACAAGGTCAGCAGTTCTGAAGGGAAGCAAAGCAGAAAAAGAAAGAGCTCTCCAGGCCCCTGGGCAAAAGTTTGTTGGCCAATTGCGAAGTTAGCATCAGCTGCAGAAAAGCCCAAGAATTTGACCTATGTCCAATGTTCTTCACTGGGAAGTCACATATTGTGGCTTGGCATCTTTGCTGCTCAGAACCTGAATCCTGTTCCCTTGAGGTGGAGCAAAGGTAAGAACAGGAATTGCCCTATGCACATTTTATTATCAAGTTAAGATGCCTCCAAGTCTAAAGAAAGACTGAAAGAGCACCAAAGGCTTTGTTTCTGAAGTACTCTTGTATTCAGGGAAACCAAAGTCAGCCCAGAGCTTGTGTGCAGGGCATGGTGAAGTGTGCCCCCAGGGATCTATTTTAAAAAAAACCAAAACTCTTTGCCACTAAAGGCCCCCAAGAGGCCTTTCTCAAAAGACAGGAGGTGACCAGAAGACTTGTGAACTTTTAAAGGTGGCCTTTCCTGGGCCTAAAATGGCCCAGAAGGAGCAAGAAACATTAATCAGAACATCTCCAAAAGTTCTGAAGGGGTAAAAAATGCATTGCTTTGCAACAGATATAGCAATCCAAGGGGGGCCATTGGGGCCCCTAACTGTCAACACTTGCCTGCTCCTGCTGCCAGCCCCCAGAATATGCCCATCTTTGAAGCTGCAAATACCTTATTCTCACACTTTCGGAGCAGCTTCTTCTTGCCCAAGTCATACACTCGCAGGAGTTTCCCCACGCCAATGAGAACCCGGCCCTGGAAGGGAGCAATGGCTGCTGGCACCTCCTCCACTGGGGTCTGAGAAAAGGGGGCAGAGAAAAGACACCCACTGGAATCCTCATCCAAACAGAAACGGCAAAAACGTTAGCAAAACTGACCTACAAAAGCAAATCCTGAGTGTGAAAGAGCCTGCTCCCTGGAACAAGACACACACTACAGAAAGACCAGCAGGACAGATGCAGGAAGCCCTCAGGTCATAGAATCATAGAGTTGGAAGAGACCACAAGGGCCATCCAGTCCAACCCCCTGGTTGGTCATGCCCAGTCTGGGTCCGACAGGGCTTCTGGAGACCAGGGGAACCCAGCAGGCCAACTAGGCTGAGCCCTAGCCTCTGGGCAAGTCTGGTTCTGGGGAGGCACACCTCTAACCCAGGTCTTTCAGGAACTGGCATGCTTGAGAACTAAGAGAGAAGTCAAAGGTTTGCAGCCCTGCACATGCAATTTTCTCTACGGCCATGGAAAGCCACAGACCCAGGGAACTCACCTTGTGGAGGAACTCAAGCTTCTCGCCATTATTCACCAGCTTGTAGGTATATACAAACCCTCCAGCTACAGAGCGTGGGTTCAGGATCAAGTCCTTGGCTACGCCCACCAGAACATGCCAGTCATCCCCAGTGTTGGCAAACCGGCACACTGCCACACTGGGAAGAAGAGTAAGGAGAGCATCACTGGGAGGGCCATGGGGTAGGCTGGCCTTGCGGGGAGGAGGTGGAGGAGAGCCTAAGCAAAAGATGCCCTTGCTTCAGAGCAACTGAGGAAAGAAACTTTGGAAGGAGGCAAGGAGATGTGCATCACCTGGCTGGGTTAAACATTCCTAAATGACTTGCCAGGAACAGGTATTTCCTCATATTCAGCCTGCTGAGAGCCAGCCATTGTCTGAACCCCCACCTCAGACCCCCAAGAACATTCCAGCTATCGAGCAAAGAGCCTTACCTGAAGGCGGCTTCATTCTGCTCCAGCTGGACAAGGTCCAAAGTATTTCCCTGGATGGGGTTCATCACCCTGACAACAGAGGCCCACTGCCCATTCCCTGCCTTTGGGGCACCAAAGATGGACTCAGGGAGGTTCTCGTTCAGAAAAGCAGCTGCCATCTCTGCAGCCAATTCCCGCTCGTCTTCCCCTGCAGCTTCCACCATTTCCTGCAAAGTGCCAAGTAGCCAAATGTTCAAGCCACATAAACATCAGAGGGGTTAAATCCTGACTGTTCCTTGAGGACATCTGGACATCAGCTGCTCTTTGGCCACACCACCCCAAAGACCTCTCTGCCGGAGACAGAAGCACCTGGCAGTGCTCTGGGCCACAATCCCTGTCCTGCTCAGAAGGAACTCAGCCCCAGGGAACAGGCCCATTGAAGGCAGGTCCCACTTACCTCTGCCATCTGCTGCTTTCGCTGGGCTTTGGTTGCTTCCGTATAGGCGTTGTGGTCGGTCTCAATGATGATTAAGTTGTTGCTCTCGGGGTGGATGACAAACTTCCTAGGGGTGTACTGAAGTGGGAAGGCAACCTGGTTGAAGACGGCGCCCAGCTTCTCCAATGCCAGAATCCTGGGACCCAAAGGATGTCATGTTAAGACCACTACAAGAGCCCTCTGGCACAAAGCTCCTGCTCACTGCTTCCTATTATCAGAATCTTCACACACGTATACAAATCTGACACCTGACCACCACTAGCTGCCAATAGAGTACTCCATGCTTTGGGCACAAGGAGATCGTCATGCCAGGCAACCCTGGCACAGCCACTTCCTCCCAGTCTTGGTAAGGTACCTGGATGCCTTTAGAGCTCAACTGCTTGGCTGCCTTGCCCTATGTGGCCACACATGGTGTCTACACCAGTCTCACCAACTGAGCCCTCGCTCACCCAGCCAGCCAGCTGCAGCAAGAGAGCATTTTCGCAAGTCCTGGCATGCCAGGGATGAACTGTCCCTTCGGGGAGGGGGGTGCCCTATACAGCATTTTTGTTTCTTCCCAGACAGAGAGAGATCAAGCCATGAAGCCCTGGGAGTACAAAAGGGATTCCAAAAGACTCAGTGGAAGCCACCAGGAGCAGACAACCCCTTGCCCTCCTCATGTAGGAGTGAACTCAAAACCAAAGGTCAGCCGAGAGCACTGGACGTCAATGCTTGGCTTCTCTTCCCGGCACTACCCACCCATACCAACCTCAATGTGTTTGTGGAGATGGCAACAATGCCTTCTGGGCACTGCTCAGAGGCAAAGCCAGAGGCAAACTCCAGTGTCTCGTATGAGAGGGGGGTTAAGTGGAAGCGCGACTGATAGGAGTAGCTCAGCCACGAACGACTCGACATGGCCAGCACCTGGAGCAGGAGGGGAGAAAGCAAAGAAGGGATGGTCACCCAACTGGGCAGCGAGGCTTCTCCTCCTCTCTCTCTGCAAAGCCCCCTTTGCCACACCAAGATGAGAGAGAGAGCACAGCAGAATCCAGAAGCAGAGACTCCATCTCAGAGTCTGGGACTGCAGGGAGGGAAAAATTCCCAGGGGACCCTAAAGGTCTCCCTCCACAACAACTGGGAGCTACCCAGCATTCTTCTGCCCTGTTACACTCCTCCTGCCACCTCCTCTGTGTACCAGCATCAGATGGCAAAGACAGCACTCGGCAGCAAGGGCATGAGTGCTGATTCCACCAGTCAGTCCACAAGCTCGACATGTTTGAAAACTTTGGCAGCCAATTAACTGGGGTGCTTTGATCTTGGTGCCCCTTCAAAAAACCCAGCCTCCCAGCCCCCCTCTCCCTTAGGGAAACAGCCCCTGCTCAGTATCTCTCCCAGCTTCCCCCCCTCACCGCTTCTTGGCCTTGCATCCGGACACGGAAGAGCTTCACGGGGCGCGACCCAAGATACCTGGTCCGAGTGTCAGAAAGGTCTCCAGTGACCGGGTCAAGGACAGTTCGGAGCAGTACACCATTCTGGAATACAGGCAGAGAGGGGAGGAGGACAATGTAGATTAATTTAGGAATACCAAACAATCTGCATCTTTTGATTCCCAACATCATTCTTGCTGGCAACCAAGCCCTGATCTAGTCCTCCACACTTAGCAGCAACTCCCTCCTGGCTGGGAAAGCTCTCCAAGGAGAAGCCAGGCAGTTACCTCTCACCTGCAAGCCAATGTTCAGGTACAAGAATCCAATGGAGCCTCTCTCTCCCAGCTCATCCTGCTTCTCCGCACCCCCCATTTCCACAATGCACAAGGATTCTGGCTGGGCAGGCAGGGCCTGCATGCTGAGAGGTTGCAGACAGTCCTGAGGAGGAAGAAGAGACCAGTCATTACAGAGCTAGGGAGAGTAAGAGCACCGACGGGAGGCAGAGAGACAATGCCCTACTCCTTGCTTTGCTCCTTGCTTGCCTTTTTTTGCCAAGGGAGAGGTTTCAAAAGAAGCCAGCTGTGCAGCCTCCACCAAAAGGGCCCCGTGACACTAGCAGCCCCCCATAATTCCCAAGTGGATGAGTGAGAGGCACCAAGAGCCCACCTGGCTGCTCCATCTTCTCTCCCCAAGGCAATGAGGGATTTGAAAAGCAACCTCTGCAGGGCCGAAGGGGGTGTGAGGGCTGGGCTTTTCCCGTGGCTGCAGGGCGCCATCCCTATAGCTTCCCACCATGAAGGGAAGGAAGGCACTTTTGTTATCGGCACTTTAATTCAAAGCAGCCTTTCAGACTCACAAGCAACTTGCATCAGGCACTTACGGAGGGGTCAAGTGAAATGATGCGAACGGTGTTGTCCACCAGACCAACAGCAAGGAACCGGGACCGCTGCTCTCCAGGGGGAACGTTGGCCAGGCTCATGCACACCACATCAGCCGACATTTCCTTCCTCTCAGTGTATTCATTCAGCTGGCCAGACTAGTGTGCAAAGACAAGAAGGGAGGCACGTCCAAATGGGCAAATTATAAGCCAAACAGAACTGTTACTTTAACAAGAGCAGTAGAATGGTTCCATTCTCAGAAGCACAATTACAGGGTCACCTCATGCATTTCAGCTGACCTCACAGAGATCCTGAGGCACCTTTGAAACCACCTGGTTTACTAAAGAAAACAAGGGCTTGTTTCAGCAATTGGCCAGAGCCTTGAGGAGGAGGATGCTTTGGAAGTGACTTTTGCCATGTCCACCAGGTCACACAGAGACCAATCCACATTTTCCCACCCTGGGGTACAATCCACCTGAACTGTTCCCAGCACAAGTCCCAACAAAATGAACCGGAGTGACACAGGGAAGAGAAGCACATTTGTGTGCATGTCTCCTCCGTTTCTCTTGGGCTTGCACTGGAGAGCTTCCAAGCAAACTGGTCCCCAAGTTTTTCCAAGACAGTCCTAAGTCTGGGGATCACGTACTGGGTCCATTTCGAAGTAGACCAACTCTCCTCCAGTCAAGGCAATCACCACCTGTCTCTGATTCACAGCACACTTGACAATGGTTTTCTTCCCTGGTGTTTTCCACTCATTAACTCGCTTGTCCGCTCTGATGTGCCGGATGCCATCAGGATAAACCTGAAGGGACACAAAAATTCAACTGTGACTTGCTAATACGTTTTGTCAATCTCCATTATGTGCTAGTTAGACTTCCTCTTGCCTACGCATTATACCTCACCAGCCTTCTCACCCAGACCTGTGAAAAAGCAAAAAGTGTCTAGCCTGAGGGATTTTAAAAAAATACACATGATAGGCAGCACAAAGGATGAGATCTTCTGTGAAAGCCAAACTGCACACAAATGGGAGAAGTGGTGCCCCTTACCTGCACCAAGGCATCGTCCCCCAACAAGGAGCAGGACAACGTTGGGGTAGTGCCAAGGAAGCCAGAGTCAGTCACTTCCTCTACTGTTTCCCCGATGGACAGTACAAGCGTGGCATTGACGAAGGACACAATGATGTAGGCATCAAACTCATCTAATTGCAGGGGGCAAAGAGGAAAGGCATAAATGTCAAAAAGTTTTGCAAAGCCAGTGTAGCCCACAGAAAGTCTCCCTCCCCTTCTATCAGCATAGTAATGCACATGCTCAGAAACAGCTGCCCTTGTAAGTAATACAATATTGTATTGTATTAAATGTAAATAAATATGTATCTAATAATAATATGTTAATAATAATATATGTATGTGTGCAAAATATCAAGGCAAAACAGTGGCAACTGTGTCCTAAGCAAAGAAACCTCATGGCCCATCCAAATCATGCTGTAGCCCTTGAGGGCTGGTGACCAGGCAGACTGGAGGCTTGGCCAATTGGCTGACTGGCTCCAGCCCATGCCACCCATCCAGCTCCCCACAAAATTTGTGGCCTCGATGATGCCCATGATCAGAAGCCAGCAATACCATTTCTGCCTAATGAACAGCAAGTCTCCTGTGAAGCCCTGGAAACCCAAATGGTCTCATCTCAACTTGCACAAGGGACTGTGTAGCCCCTGCAATGGCCTGACATGATACAGTTTGCTTAAGAACAGGTAGAAAGCCATCGTGAAAGGAGAATATTTGAGAGACAATGAGCATACGGATACATGAGAGGGCTAGCCCTCTCTTAAGAATCTCTTCATTTGGGCTGCCACCCAAACCGACTATCATCTGGGATGGATACAGCTGGAGCGAAAGCCCTTGCGGCTCCTTTCCCATTCATCTGAAACTGTTCAGGCAGGACAACTATGCCTCCTGCCAGCTCAGGCTCATTCCTCCCCATGCGCCGCATCGTGATTACAATAAAAGAAACCAAGAGAAAGCCTGCAAGGCAATAAACTTGTACCAACCTAGACTTACACTTGGGTAAAGCAATGCAGATAAAACACAGGAGGCTGCTAAGATACCTTTTTTAAAAAAGATGAGGAGGGGAGAACTACAGTAAGCCAGAAGGGCAGAGGCAGAAGAACAATCCCCTCCCTTGCTTACATCCACAGAGAGTGGAGACCAATTTAATGAAAAAGCTGAACGCCTGGCCTCCTGGTTTTGAGCCAGAGGCCACTGCCAGCCACAGAGTGCCACCAATGCCCCAGGCCCAGCAGCCCTGACTTAGCAGAGGATCCAAAACCCAGACTTGTCCTAGTCTAGTGGAGCAGCCAGGATGCTGGAAAGCATTCCTTCCTGAGAGAAATCTGGGCGTGAAGGTGGGGATTTTCCCATTTAAACCAAATCCCAAATGCTACGAATCGCAAGGGAGGGATGCCAAGTGTTGCTCAACTTTCAACCACCCGCCAGCGGTACTGGGTTGGCAATCACCTCTCCTCTGTCTTCACTTGCACTGCCACCACGTTCCACCAAAGGTAAAAGGGCAACACTGAAAGAAAAGGAACTTCTTGTTCAAGAAACTAAGTGCAAAGCAGAGCTGGGCCTTGCATCCCAGGCACCAAAAAAATCCTTTCTACTTCAGCTGCACCCATTTCACAGAAACCAAGCTGACAATGAGGCCGAGAGGTCAGTAACACAACCCCTAAAGGAGGGGGAATCTGAGCCCCAAATATCAAGTCACATATTTGCCGAAAGTGCCCACCCCCTGAAAAAAGTCACAAACAACACACACCTACTAGTGGAAACACACATCAAGATGACCACCAACCCCTTGCAGATATATTTTGTGTACGTACATACATACAAAATCTGGCAGAGTAACTCCCACCCTCATTGCCCCCTCCCCACGGCACGTGAGTGGGCAAGTTAGCATGCTCTCTATGGCAGACATATTATGAATGGGCAAGCCCGCCCGCCCACCCACAGCAGCCACTTTGTTTCCACAGACATTTAGCCTCTACATGCCCACAGTTCCAAAAAGGCCTGCCCTTTCCACCCCATTCCTATAGAGGCCAACTGACCTCAACAGATAGGGGTGGGAGTCACATGGCCCTCCAAATACTCCCAGCAGCCCCAAAGCCAGCGAGCCAGTGATGAGGAATTCTGGGAGGTGGGGCTCCACTGTTGTCTGGAGAAGGGCCACACGATTCAGGGGCCAACCCTGCCAAGTGGTCCAATGGCCAGGAGGGAGCCGTCCTGAGGAGGCCAGAAGAGGACCCTCCCCGCCATCCCTCCTCTGGCAAACAGAAACTCTCCTGCCCCACAAAGAGCACCGGGCTTTTAACAGCATGTGCTTTTACTGACTAAAGTCTTCTAAGTATTTGTAAGAGCTTATCACTGTATTTCTTTTAATTTCTAAAGGCGCTTTGAGTCCTCTGGGAAAAAGGAAGGAAATTAGTCAATCAGTCATAAAATGGCCAATGTCTGCGAAGGACCGCATGCAAACCACTCCATTCAGAAGACTTACTGTTATTTTCAGTCCACAGAAAGTACATGGAAGTTTGTAAGCTTTCAAAGTGACACCAGAGACTAAACACTGAGACACTATACACATCTGCAAACATGCATCTTCACTTCCATTTAAAGCACCACCTCAGTCTCATGTTCTGCTTAGAAACAGCCACAACTGCTTTCCTCTCTCCACAACGTCAGGCAAGGCCATCCTATGTCCTTCCAGGCCTCCTCCCTAAATTCCAGCACACAGCTGTTTCACTCCTAAAAGTCACAACCACCGGACTCCCATAACAAGCGTGATGCACATCTGGTGTGGAGGACAGGCTGCGCAATCCTCTGCTTGCACTGGTGCACTCAGTAATAAGTGCCACAATGCTGGCACAACCACAAAACACTATGATGGATCTGCTGCCACTTCCTAGCTTTGCTTGGACTTGGGGGTAGGAGGACCCCTGCCATTATCCCTGTCCTCCTGCACCACTTTCTTCATCTGCAACCCTTCCAATAAGCTGCTTCCCCCATTTAATCTACACTCCAGCTTTTCTCCTATAAGAGTCCCAAAGTGGCCACCACTAATTTGGTGCCATCTGCAATTTTGAGTTTCCAGTCCAGCATCTATTCTGAGTCAGTTATAAAGATGTCAAATGACACCAGGCCCCACATAAAACCCTGAGGCACCTCACTGGTCACTTCTCTCCATAATGAATGGCCACTGCGGGTGAGCACTCTCTGGATTTGGTCTGCCAACTAATTCCAAAACCACCTGACTGTAACCCTGTTTAGTCCATACTTCCAAACTGAGTTCTTGCAGACCCCTTGCAGACGTTTACAAGAAATGTGTCCCACGCTCCCAGCCCACTCCAGCTAACACAGCAGAGCCACCAGCTTATAGGTACACACCTGTGGGAGGGGGTCAGCACCTCCACCACCAGCCACCTGTGGAAGAAAGAAGAAGGCTTGGTATTGGTAGGATCACAAACCACATACCAGCCAAGGTTAATATTTGCCATGAAAGGGTTTATACAAGAGCAAGAAGAACTGCCCAGGAACAAGCCTTCCTGGGTTGAGGGGGGGGGCACTTTATAACAATCTAGGGACCCAAGTCTGCTCTTTTGGAACCACTGTTATCAACGCATCAGAGCCACAGATGTCAAGACCTCAAAAGAACCAGGAAAAAGAAAATCACATCCCCTTCCTCCAAATTTGGGGCTGGGAAGAATTATACACTGGCACAGTAAAAAAAAAAAATCTCCTCATGCAAACCTTCATCTAGAAGCCCATCATCTAGAAGCAAAAGATCTGGGATTTGCTCAGGTTATTAGGACACTTAATGACAGAATGAAGCCCACCTGGAATAAATTTATTTTCACACAAGTTCTGCTCCATGAAAATTCAAACTGGTGTTATCAGAGAAAACTCAAGCTCACTTGCCCTGAGTGAACAATGAGCAATCTTCCCATGTCAGAAAATTTTAATTCAGAATATGTCCTGAGAAAATATTCCTGTATATAGCGGCTGCTCAAAGATGATCCTGGGATGTCACAGCAGCCACAGCTCATCGAGCCCTGGACTGGAAGAGATGTCAAGAATAGCAAGGAGATCATATCTGAAGATCACAGAAGCAAGACTCTGTCCCAGAGCATTGATTTAGGCTTGGAGAGGTTCCTCCCACACCCACAAGAGAAACAGAGAGAGGAAGAGTGTGGCAACCACCAGGACATGCAAGGCAGGAGAGGTGCTTATTCCCTAGTGATTTCCTTCAGGGAGAAATCATGATAATCTCCCACTATTACTTATGTCACTCATGACATTATTTCTACGGTATGTTGTATTTTGGCTTAAAATTGTTTTCCAAGGTGAGATATAATTTTAAAATATTGAAGTGTAATGAAAAAAAATTCAAAAGGAGATAGCCATACAATTTAAAAGAGCTGATTACAGTTGACACAATATATACAACGGTTTGGCTATAACTGAGGAAAGATGGAGCCAATTTAACTTCACCTGGAGGAGGTTCCACAGCCAGGAAGCTGCTGCAAGAAAGTCCCTCTGCTTTATCTCCACCAACTCTGTATTTCTCAGAGACGGCACAGATTATCAGGCTGGAAGCTACAAGAAGGTTCATACAAGAGGAAGTGGCCTGACCCCAAACTTTTAGAGCTTTTAGGAACAGATCCACCTTTTTCCAGGAGAAGTGCAAAGGGAAAGGCAGTCATGGCTAGGAAAAGATACCAATCCCCCACAGCCAACAGTCCTTCTGGAAATGATTCTCATACCCCCAACGGCAAACCATTGCCTGCCTTCAGAGGAAGAACAACCCTAGCCAGAATCAACTAAGACCCAATGCTAGATTAGTGAGTCAACAGACAAGACACACCTCCATCTAGCGGCTAAAATGAGTCTCATTTTTCTAGTACTGTACACGCATAGTTCATTCATCACTTGAAAACACAGAAGCGTATTTTTTCCAGAGCTAAGCAGCAATGTATTCTTTCACACATCCTTCAAAAAGGTAAGCAGCCACCACATTAAAACCCAGCTCAGCAAACAAGACAATGTAAAAGCCAACACCTGGCTGCACAGAACCATCTTTCCCTACCGGCAGGAGAACACCAAAGACTGGCACTAGCCTGGCCACCGATGCCAGGGGCTTTCAGAGCCTGGAAGCAGCCACCAAAACGGCCCCTTCTCTTCTCCTCCCCCAGGCTCAGAGGAAAGGGCTGCCCGCAAGGATCTTAAAACCCAGGGAGGTTCATATGGGGGAATGTGGCCTCTAAGACAACCTGGCCCCAAATCATAGAGGGCTTTATTACTGGTCAAAGCGAGCACTTTGAATTGTATCTGGAAACAGAGACTGGTAGCCCAGAAAAGCAATCTCCCCTACACACATAGATTCTTATGGACGGGAAAGATGGTATACAGCTTAACAATGCAATCTCAAAGTCTCCCCCACACTGCCAGCCCCAATGTATGCTGGCTTGAGACAGCCTAGCCCTCAAAAAGGCAGCCTATAAGTGCATGAAAGTGATACATAAACAAATAAAGGAGATTTGCCATAGTCCTGAAAAAACCGAACTTACAACCTCCATCACTTCCAGATGCACCAGAGAAGTCTTCCTTACCTTCAACATGCCTCCTCACTGTCCACACAGCATTGGGGTTACCAGGCAACTCTGAAACGGCCATTTCAGATACCTACCGAAACAGAACATTTTTCATTTATACAGCAGTTTTGATAGTTTCTCCACCAAATGATGTTACTAAATGTTCAGCCATCCTGAAAGGGGATTCTTATTGAGTCAGATCACCTGTCCATCTGTACACCTCTCTTGGATCATTTTTGGAAACAAAATGCCAGTTCCTTTAATGGGCCATAACGGCTTAGCATAGACCAGCTTACAGAGTTTATGCAGTTACATTGACTAAACTTCATTATTTTTATGATTCACAGGTTCATTCTTCCCTCAACTCTCATCCAGTTTTTACAAACTTGTGAGCCTGGCTATGTCACCTGCTGTGATTCAGACACTGCTCTCCCCAGTCTTCATCTGAATCAGCCACTGGAAACACTGCCTTTCCACCAGCCTGGCTTTTTCTGACTGGCAGGGGCTCTCCTGTCCCAGGCAGAGATGCATCCCAACCCACAGCTACCCACAACCCCTTCAAAAGGGCCATGCTTCTCAGACTATCTGATGTGAGGCACCAGCAATATCCCACCCCCTTCCCCAACCATATGCCAGTATCCAATACCGTATTTCTGCCCACTGGCTACGACTTTCTCTTTCCTGGGAACTCTCTATGGACCATCCCTGGTCCACAGACCCCCACTCTGAGCAGCACTTGGACACAGAAACTGTCATACATGCCTTTTACATCCACCAGGCCTCCCTCCCATCAGCCCCTAACTCTTCAGGAGCCAGCCAGGACCCTTCCTGCCTCGACTCTGTGCTCCTTTGGCTCATAACAAAAATAAAGCCATAGCAGGGGGAAGACAGGCAGTAGCAGTATTCAGATGGGACAGACTCCAGATGTGGAAACCCAGCTTGGTTCTTTCTGTCAAGCACTCTGTTCTACCCATCCTTCTCTTACCTCGAGTCCATGCCTGAGGACCCTGAGAGATGACCGGGGGCCCCTTCCACAGGCCACATATAACTGAGGTGTATCTTCATTTGCAAGATCAGCTATCTGCACAAACAATACCAAGGTACAAAAAGCAAGAAATTGAAGGATGTACAACTTAAAATGCAAAACCTGTCTTAAGCTTTAAAATCTGGGTGGGAGGGCTTCTCTCAGTCCCCCCACCATCACAGGAACATTTGGTGAGGAGGAGGCAGCAGAGTGTCTTCGTGGTGGCTGCTCCCAGGCCATAGAACTCCCTTCTAAGGATGTTCAGTTGGCCCCTCTCTGCTCTTTTTCCATCAGCAGACAAAAGATCTTTTTCATTTAGGCAGACCTTTGGTATTTAAACTAAGAGACAGAAAGGTGTTCTGAATATGATGTTACCAATTTATCTTTTAATTGTAAATTAAAACTGTTTTACATACGTACTTTTTAAATACAACTTTAGCTGGACTAACTTTTACAGTTCTGCAAGCCGTTCTGAGTCCCTTTCAGGGAGACAGGCAAGGCATAGTTGAAATAAAGGTTGCTCAGAGTTCTTCATTACAGCAAAACTGATACACAGCCTTGATCAATTAAAATGGTTAAAATGAAAAAGTCTAGCCTGCTTAGCACTTTGGATCTTCAGTAGCAGCCTGTAATATCAACTCTGGGATTATTCTCAGGGCTCAACGGACTACACACAAGGCCTGCAGCAAACCCAAACTGTGGTGCCTGTCACAAGGCAAAGGAGTCAGTCTGCAAACTGAGAGAATAAAAAGGCAACATTACCTGGCAGCACAAGATGGGAGACAGGCTATCCAGCTCGTCCACCAGCACCAGGTTCTTGAGCGGCCGGGGCTGGAAAAAGAAGGTGTCCCCTTCCTCCAGGGGCATGGCAGAGGAGAACTCGGGCTCCTCGTCGTCGTCTCCCAGGTGAGCAATCTGGTAGAGGTAGCTGCAAACAGGAATGAGGCGGGCTTTAGCAGGGCTACACAGAGAGGGAAGTCTCGACTTTGCCACTTCCTTAACATGGAGGCTTCAGGGACTGCTTGTTTGCTTGAGTGAAAAACTACGAGGAAGGGAAAGAGAGTGCCTGAAAAGAATCCCTTCTCCAGTTCCTGGCTCCTCCCGGCAATTGAGACAAAGAAAAAATGTTGTTTCCCTTCCACAGTGTCCGGAAAGGAGGAAACCCTTTTTCCTTCTCACCTGGTCAGTAACATGGACAGCAAAGGCTAACTATTTCACAGTCTGATATTACCGTCCAATCAGAGTGGTTGAGATTTAAATAAACCAGTCTCTCTCAGTTGACTGTTGTCCCTTTTACTGAGTCTTGAGCTCCAAAACAGATCAGACACAGGCCTTCTTTCAAAACACTACCCCAAAGGGTGAACATGAAAAAATACTGAAGAACTATCCTAAGGCCCACAGCATGAGACAGCCTCCAGAGTTACGCCAGTTCTCCCAAGCCACTGAGTTACCAACCAGTCCCCTCTTCTAGTTTACACAACCAGTAGAAGCCAGTAGCGACCAAAAGAGCTGACATAAGGGGCCAGGAACCTGCAGCCCACCAGAAGGTTTGAACTACAGTTCCTCCAGCCCCTCACGCCTGGCCATGCTGGATGGGTCTGAAGGAAGTTGAGGGCCACAGTTCCCTCAAAAAGGGCTTAGAGACTGCAACCCACTGCCTTTGCCTGACAACAGAGTTCACCGCCATTTATTTCTCCAGCACTGCACCATCGTAGCTCCACTCATATTCCTTCGCTCAGTCTCCACTAGCCCTAGCATAGACAGCTATAAAATGTAACCTAACTGTTTGCTCAAGTACACTGAACACATGACACATACCCAACTCTTGCCGGAAAACCTTAAGAAGCTAGTCAGCTAACCGGCCAGCACAGCTGTAACTGTGAGAGGATGCAAAGATCTGAGCCTCACCACATTGCCTCCTTATCACCAGATGCGATAAGAAGCAGCCAGGAATGTACAGATGCCTGCTTGCAGAATGCAGCAGCATCTGCAGAGGTGAACATTCAATTGAATAGCCCTTTCAGAACGGAATGGCAGAGTCTACTTACTGGTTTCCAAACTCTGAAGCCACAAAGAGGAACCCTGTTTTCAGCACACACATGGCAGCGGCTACTGGAACAGTGTCAAAGTATTTGAGGCGAATTTCTGTGACCTGAAAGCACCACAAAGGAGTCCCTGCATGAGCCAGAGAGCAAGGCTCCTTTATACTCACACCAGTAAACTAGCACTTGCCAGTGCAACTGGATGGCTTACCATGTCCTCATCAGTCTCCAAAGTGATTTTGAAGATATCACCCTGCTCTGTCTGAGCCAAGAAAAAGAACATAGACTTTGTCTTGTGTGTAGCAGAGCAAACGAAGATCATGCCTCTTTCGGGGTCATCCAAGTCATTCTGTCACAGAGAGGAGCAAATCAGAGACTCAGTCTTACAGGCATTTTCTTTGCAAGAGTTGCAAATCCACAGGGCCACTTCATCCCTCTCACCATCTTCCTGGCAACATCCCATCTCCTCTGTAAAGACTCTGATCTACCTGGATGCCCTGTGTGTCTCCCCTCTTTCCAGAAAGCCCTCCTCTGCGGACATACTCCGCCAGAGACACTGCCTCTTCCCCGACAGACCCTTCCTGCTTCTCAGATCCACCACCTCCTGCCACTTCATCCGTTCTGCACTCTCTGGAGGACAGCATGCCTTCTCACTACCACTTTCTCTCCTACTACACATCTTTTTATCAAGGGGCATCCAGAAAATGTGCGTTCAGCACTGACAGTATGGGTCCCACTCTTTGTCAAATTAAGGCCTCTAGTCCTTTTTTACAACTCATGTTTACCATCTAATCCATGTGATCCTCCAGCTGTCCTGCTAGCCAGAGGAAAAGGAACTCATGAAAAGTCCAAGTCTACTTTATCTGTCCCTTATTCTTTGTCATAACAACTGAACCTCACCACAATTCTATGTGCGAAGAAGGAAGTGCTCTAAAGTGACCCAGCTTCAAGGTATGTTCCAGTTCCAGTTCCAGTCTGACATCCAAAACCACACCACTCTGGCTCTCTATAAAATGGTCAAGTCCAGACCCTTCCATCCGTTACTTTGGTCAGGGCTGCATTTGTCTGTCCACCTACATACCTACAGAATAACCCATTCCTCTTTGTGTTTGCTAACCAGGATGAACATTTTCCCTAGCTGCCCAGAGAGAGTTACCAGGATATTCATTCAAAATGACAAAAGGCCACAATATTCTTACCCGTCTTCTTGGAATAGGACATCGAATATCTGGTTGGTCACCAAAGTTTTTGTAGGTGATGTAGTTTTCAGAACAAATGAGCACCCCACTGGGACCATCAGAGCCTCCAGGTACTGAAAAATAACAAGGCTTCATGAGAAACTGAACACCTGCAGGTACAGTCAAGCTCAGGCTCACAAAATACCACTTTCCCCACCTGAGTTGCATGTGAGAACAAGTGGCACAAAGGCTTTCTTCATCATGCTTAACAGACATTGGGACAGGGCAGACCTACAACCCACATCTGGAGTTTCTTCCAGCAACATTGCTTATCTCCTGGAAAAGTCAGTACCAGCTGCCTCAGGTTCATTTCTGTCTCTCTGGTCCCTCAAAGCAAGTTATCGCATTTGTTCACAATGATTGTGCTTGAACGCGTATTGCAATAATAGTGGGGACAGGGCTGGGCAGCAACAAAAGGCACAGGGGCAGAAGGAGAGAAAGGCAAGCAGTACTCAAGGGAGTGGCTGGATCGGATGCTAGCTGCAGGCTGCCTGCTCCAGCAAGGTGTGGAAATACTTGTTGCTCTTTCCATACAACATAATACAAGAGCAACATTGTAAAAAAATAAATAAGTCATTTTTAACTTTATTATTAAACAATAAAAAAAATTACATACAAACAAATAAAAGGTTACATACAAAGAAGTTACATACAAAGAGATAAATAGGAGATACATATTTTCAATAGATTCTTGTGATTGTAATAAATAAATAATGACATGACTAAATTAGGGCAGAACCCCTTCTCCCTAAGAAGACTGCAAGTGGTGGTACCTGTTATAAGGAAGTTGCCATGCTCTTCCAAGGGTTCACTGTACTTCCGGACCACGTGATTCAGACCCAGATCTAACTCGTAGAAGGTCAGCGTCTGTTGGGTGTTGGCTGCTGCTTCTCCTGTGGGATCACTGTCAGCTTCCTAGCAAAATAACAAACAAACCAAGACAGACACACTGCTGTGAAACCGGCATCACATTTTGCCTAGTAAGAGAACAAGCATATGAACAAGTCAACTGCCTTGGGAGTTACCACTGAAGGGCAGAAAGGTAAGCGATACGCAGCTGCCTCCCTGGAAATTGCTCATGAAAAGCACTGGAACAGCGCAAGGAGCTGATCTGGCACTTATCTGCTCATCTTGAGCAAGGAACAAATGGCATCCAGACAAGCAGCTGCAAAATTAATTATTTCTAGGAATTTCATTCCTGCAATGTGGAATCTATTTGAGGGTCAGCATTGTTGGATAGTATTGCAAAAAGACATACTGTATCATCCATTCTTCGGTGTGCATTCAATAGACATAAATTTAAAGAAAATTTATTTTTGAAAATACATTCTGTATGTTAACGCAATGTACGTGCCTCGTTCATGCTCATATCTTATGTGCTTTCCCTCTCTTTTTCCTGTTTCATTCATTCTTATAATCATTCTCTAAAAATCCAATCATTTTTTAAAAAAGAGAACCCAGTCCCTCGGTACCTCATAATCCATTTCCAGGCATGCAAACATGGGGTTTTCAAAGCCTACGTCTACTCCAACCACATGGTAAACCAAGGTGTTGGCCTTGTGGGCCTCCAAAGGTGAAGAAATGGTGAGGCGGGCTGCAGCATCTCTGTTCAGAATGTACACAAGCTTCTGCTTCTCAATGGCACCTGCGCACACACAAACAGGGAGGGAGGGAGCACACCGTGAACACAATGAAAGGCGGGGACAACGCCAACCCTTCAATGCCATGGCAGCCCAGTCTGCCTGGAAGAAAGGCAAGAGCAGCTGTGAGCCCTATGGAGACCTTTAAGGGAATCCTTTCGCACGGTTTTCTTGGCAAGATTTGTTCAGAGGGTTTTTTCTCAGTGCTCCTCTCTGAGTCTGAGTGAGTGTGACTTGCCTAAAGTCATCCGGTGGGTTTCCATGGCAGAGTGGAAATCTGTACCCTGGTCTCCAGAGTAATAATGCAACACTCAAACCACTACACCACACTGGCTCTGCATTTTAGCCAAGAAGTATTTTGGCAGCTGTGTATCAACAACCAGCCATCCACTATAACAAGAACCTGATCAGAAATGGATCCAAGTGTCTCCATGGCTTCTTTCAGAGAAGAGACATGAATTCTAATCATCATTTCAGGCCAAAGGAAAAATATGCACTATTATTGGCAAATGCAGAAACCGCAACATTATTTTAGAACCAATAGAATTGATGCGGAAAAGAAGGTTCCATTCATTCCAGAAAGAGGAAGATAAAACTTTGTTATAAAAATTCAAAATCTGCATGTCAGTCTTCCCGTGTGAGCTCACTCCCTAC
This sequence comes from Urosaurus nigricauda, assembly GCA_034509955.1. Classification (NCBI taxonomy): domain Eukaryota; kingdom Metazoa; phylum Chordata; class Lepidosauria; order Squamata; family Phrynosomatidae; genus Urosaurus; species Urosaurus nigricauda. The sequence continues at coordinate 25,062,302 of JAOEGL010000013.1, forward strand.
ACTCAACTCCTTTTCCCTTTACACCTTCTGTACCCACCCAACCCTCTCAAAACTGTATTTCCCTACTACCCACTCATCTGCAAACCTCCAACACCATCACCAATTTAAAAATCCTCTGAGATCAAGACCAAAATGGGGACTCAAGAGTTAAAAGATCCCCTGAATGTGTTTAAGTTGGTCTAAGGGATCCTGCCTCAGTTCATGAAATCAGAGACACACCCAGCCTGAGCAGAATAAATAAATAAACCCTCAGGGTGCAGCTACACTAGAAATAATACAGTTTGACTCCACTTTTAAGTGCTGTAGCTCCATCCTATGGAATCCTGGGATTGCAGTTTTACAAGGTCTTTAGCCTTTTCCTTAGATCAGAGAACACTAACCAGTCTTTTCAACTGAACCCATTTCTCTTTCTCAGTCCATCTCCACTCAGCTTCCTCTCCTCTCTCACAGTCCCATACACTCTCTCCAACTTACTGATCATGACAGCTCTCCCCTTTGGATCCACAGCCAAGTACTGTCCGGGGACGATCCTGCGACAGCCGCTCTTGCCAAAGGTTTCCTGGTGAATCTTCTCAAACACATTTTTAGAAGGCTGGTATTCCAGAATGACAATGCGGCCCGAATCACTGCCCACCACGATGTAGTCTTTGGTCCCACCGGTTAATCTGAAGGCCATGAGGGAGCGAATGATCCCAAAGACTTCGACTGTCAGCAAAGTGTGAACTTTTCCAGTATTGGGATCGGGGCGAAGTAACTCCAGGATCTTGCCTCGGGAAACAACAATTTCTTGCTGCTTAGTACCTAAAAAAGAAGAACCGTGTCAGATGACGACTGGAAAGAGAAAGCACCTCTCAAAGCAACAAGATGCCTTCTTCAAAAGGGCCTTACAGGCCGATTCTCACAGCCTGAAGCAATTGTGACTGTTACAAAATAAGTTAGAGAATTCACGAACCCAGGTGAGCCACAAATCTGATTTGCAAATCTTGTGGGTCAGGTTTAATAGTCAGTGGGGTCATCACCTAACTTTTCAGAAGGTGCTTTCAAAACTTTGCTTTGGCACCCATACAGTATGGATGACCCACCCAGCGGCCCACCATTCACCAACATGCAAAGCCTTCGGCAGCAAAAACGTTGCCCACGTCTGCTTTAAATGTATGACAAAAAAGGAACGTAGCAAAGCCGAATCTTTCCTTCCTTCCTCCTGAAAAGGCCTGAGTTTCTGTCTGGTGGTTTGTGCAGAAAAATACGGCAAAGCCAAGAACTTGTATTCCAAGGGCATGCTTCTTCCTCTCCATGAATCTCTGCTCCCCCACGACGGGAAACGCAGGCACAGAGGCTTATGTGAGGTGGGCACAGCATCCAGTAACAAATCCTGCATTGACGGGAGATACAGGTTAGCAGGGAGAGCGGCACTTACCTGAAAAATTGCCGTGGATGGCATAGCTGATGCCGGTGGCTCTCTGCAGGGTCAGGTTGTAAAGGAACATGGCGCCGGCTGACGGTGGGCCGCCTCAGAGACCCTGCCAGGAAGAGAACCAAGCGGTTAAGAGACACCGAGCGGGACACGGGCTCCATCCACGGACGCTGAAACCGAGGCTCACCGCGGTGCTCAGGAAACGGGAGAAGTCAGGCCAAAGCACTCTGCCTTGCAAGCAGCCAAAAACGCCTCGCGCAAACGGCCCCAAACGCCTTTTAACACTCCCCAATGCAGGGGGGCCTTATTATCGGCTGGGGTTCGGTTCCAGCATCCCTCGTGGAGAACAACGAAATCCCTGGACAATCCAGCTCCCAGAATCCCAGACCACCGGCCCACGCGGCTGAGGCTTCTGGGAGATGGAGTCCAGGATCCCTTCAAGGGCGGAGCACCGGATCCCCATCGGGCAAGCGCTCTCCGAGGGATCCCTATGGGCCACTATGGGCTCCTGTCCCCAAACGGTGCCTTTTGGACTCCAGCTCCCAGAACCCCACGCTATTGGCCGACCTGGCTGAGGCTTCTGGGAGATGGAGTCCTAATTCTCTGATAAGGAGGCCGTTGGGGGCCCCTGCTGTGCCAGGCCGAGGCTCCTCCTGCGGGGCCTGAAGACTTCATTTCCCAGAAGCCTCGGCCAGCTGGACACAGAGCCAGGGATTCTGGGAGATAACGCTCCGGAGGCCCAGCGCTCGGCAAGGAAGCGCCCCGCCCGCCCTTCCGAACTGCGGGGCCCAGCACCTACCGGCCTCGGTCGCCCTCTCTCCCTGTCCCTGGCCCAGGGGCTTCGGCTGCAGAGGCCTCGGGGCCGCCGGCGGCGCGGATGGCGACGGATCTCCCTCACGGCGGGCCTCCCTCCACCCTCCACCATGAAGCCCGCGCTCCCTGGGGTCCTTCCGCACAAGCGTCGCGCGACGTGGCTGCCCTCGGCGCGCCTGAACCAATTCGGCCCCGCTGAGCGCCAGCCAGCCTGCCTACCTTCTCCTCCTCCTCCTCCTCCTCGGGTGAAACGGGGACACGTTCTCCCTGAACGCCGCTGCGGAAAGCGCCCTCTTCGTACCTCCGCCGTTCAGGCACCTTCGCTGGACACCTATTCGTCAAGACCCACTCGAGAGGGGCCTTCTTCGTTCTCAGGGCGGAGAGAGAGGCGGAAACCGGAAGTTCCGCTCCTTAGTCCGCGCGTCTCGATGGTCTCCTTCCAAGATGGCGGCGGCGGGGTCTGTGGGTCGGAGGGCGGCCGGCGCTGCTTCCTCCTCCTCCTCCTCCTCCTCGCTCTCCGCGGAGCGGATCCGGTCCCTCACCGACCTCCCGGGCCTGGAGGACGCCTACAGCCGCCTCTGCGCCGAGGAGGTAAGCGGGGACCCTCAGAGCCACAGCCAGCCCTTCGAGGGGGTGCCCTGGCCCTCCTCCTCCTCCTCCTCTGAGGCTGAGAGAGTGTGACCCTGGACTCCCCAGCCCCTAAGCCAAGCAGGCTCCCCTCCATTGCCCTTGACTGATACACTGCCTTGGTTTTTAAAATGCTCAAACCATTACATTGTATGTATACAAGTAAAAACTCATCCCCTTGCCTTAAATAAAACACCAGCGTCAAAATACGGCTAAATCAAAGATAGCAATGGCACTCGCGGATTCCGGACGCTGGCGGTGATCCTGTGAGAGCGACGCAAAGGGCTGCTCTCGTGTGTTCCTGCCTCAGAGTCTCCGCAAACGGATCCGGTCTCAGCCGGTGTCCTGAAGGGCCTGGTCTCTAACGGAAGGGAGTTCTGCAGGCTTCGGACTTGAACCCGCCTTGAGCCCCCGTTTGGGGAGGAAGGCGACGTATAAGGAAATAAAGCAATGAAAAGGAGTGGGGTGCCGCCGCTGAGAAAGCCCTTTAAGAGGCCTGGTGATGGTTGGCCGCTTTGTGACGCTGCTTCGCTTGCTTTGCTTTCAGAAAACGGTGGAGGAAGAGCTGGAGACGCTTCTGGAGCAACAGGGCACCATTGAGGGCAAGATGGCTTCCCTTCATCGCATGGGGTGCGTGACAGCGGTAGTAATGATAATAATAATAATAATAATAATAATAATGGGGCTATGGGAATAAGACGCCAGAGATGCCAGGAAGAGACGGTGCTGGCAGGAAAAGAGATTCCAGCTCAATATTAGGAGGAGCTTCCTGACAGTAAGATGGAGCACAATTTCTCAGAGATTTCAGGGGAGTCTCCTTCTTTGGAGGTTTGTAACCAGAGGCTGGATGGCCCATATCTGTCAATAGGGATGCTTTGATTGTGAGTTCCCGCATGGCAGAAGGGGTTTTGACTGGATCAGGCCCCTTTTGGGGGTCTCTTCAAACTCTACAATTCTGTGACAGAATGCCAAAGTGGCTTCTGGTTGATGCTGCTGCTGCTTTCCGTCCTTTGCTTCCAGTCCCAACCTGCAACTGATCGAAGGAGATGCCAAGCAGTTGGCTGGGATGATCACCTTCACCTGCAACCTGGCCGAAAATGTCAGCAGCAAAGTTCGGCAGCTTGATCTGGCCAAGGTAACCACATGAAACAGCAATCGGATCGTTTTCAAATCCCTTTCTAGAAGCGTTCTGCATTTATTGATCTTGTGTATAAAATGTATTTCATTCCGATTAATGGAAAGCAGCCCAGGGTCAGAAGGGTAAGATAAATTGAACAAATCAATGTGTGTAAGCATATGACCAGAGAGTAGGCATCTGCTCTGTTATGGGCTGGATGGTGGGACTGGTTGGAGGGTTTGCAACCAGGAGGAGAGGCAGAGTGCTTCTTCTCCTGCTCTTTGCGGACACCATGAGCCAGTCTCCTCCACTTTCACCTCGCTTGCTTGGAGAAGAGGTAATCTTGTGGGGTGCCCTTCTTCTTGCAGAACCGCCTCTACCAGGCCATCCAGAGGGCAGACGACATTTTAGACTTGAAGTTCTGCATGGACGGAGTTCAGACAGCCCTGAGGAACGAAGATTACGAGCAGGCAGCTGCCCACATTCATCGCTACCTTTCGCTGGACAAATCAGTCATTGAGCTGAGCCGACAGGGCCGAGAAGGTATCAAATTTTATTTATGTATCGTGTTGGAATCGATTGCAGTAAACCAGATGTTTGTTGCGCCGATGGGTTGGACAGAAAAAATCAGAATTGTTGAATATGTTAGTCAGAAGAGCTCCACCTTCTTCTGCTGCCGCTTGTGGAGCAACAAAAGAGGGCACTGCAACTGTCTCTCTCCCTCGACAGGCAGCATCATTGATGCCAACCTGAAGCTCCTGCAAGACGCGGAGCAGCGGCTAAAGGTGATCGTAACAGAGAAATTTGATGTCGCCACGAAGCAGGAAGACCTGCCCCAGGTGGAGCGCTTTTTCAAGATTTTCCCTCTCCTCGGCTTGCATGAGGAAGGACTGAGCAAGTTCTCCGAGTACCTCTGTAGACAGGTAAACCCAGAGCAGGGCTTACCTGTCCAAGTCAGGATGTATCCTGAGTTGCTCTGAGCTGGGCAGTCCCTCTTATTGGGTCTAGGGCCTCACCCACCACCACCTGCAAAAGATACCTGCACTATGAGGAGGGTAACCACACAAACTGAAGACAGTTCTTTTTTCAGGTGGCCAATAAAGCTGAGGAGAACCTGCAGCTGGTGATGAAAACGGACATGGCGGACCGTCGAGCTGCAGTCATCTTTGCAGACACCCTGACTCTCCTCTTTGAAGGTAACTAGCCCCTGTAACCTTCCTTCTGCTTCACACACACACATATATGTAATGGGGTGAAAATGCAGTCATTGTTCGGTATGATCCAAATCCTTATGCTGATGCTTTCCTGGTGTCATGGCTAAAATCAAAAAAAGTTGTCTTTCTCTGAGTGTGCCCAGAAAGAATGAAGGAGCAAGGCAGATTTCCTCATGTTGCTGTAGAAATTCCACACAATTTTGGTGACTTCAGAGGAAAGGCCATGTCCATTGTTGCTATCTGACATATGATGGCTGTGCCAAGGTTTTATCGTCTGGTTGCTCTTGAAGAGATGGCCATGAGCACAGCAACCTGAATCCTATTGGTTAGTCCCAGCTAACATCAGCCCACTGAACTAAGGGTTAATTGGTTATCCCAGAGTTAGGTAAATGCTATGAATTCAGCAGGTCTACTCTATCTAGAGCTGACCAATAGCATTTAGGTGATCTTCTTGGCACAGCATTACATAAGTCCAGATATGAATTGCCTTGATCTTCATGGGACCCAGCCCTTCCCAATGGTCATGCAGGTGGGAGGTGGGTTCTTCCAGGTCAATGATGGAGCAGGGTCACTTCTTGTGCTTCCACACTCTTGCAGGGATTGCCCGCGTTGTGGAAACCCATCAGCCCATTGTGGAGACCTACTATGGGCCAGGCAGGCTTTACACCATGATCAAGCACCTGCAGGCTGAATGTGACCGACAGGTGGAAAAGGTTGTGGACAAGTTTGTCCAGCAGAGAGACTACCACAGGCAGGTGAGACACAAGAGGCAGGACATGCAAGAAAGGCTATGGGCCCCTTCCAGGTGTGTTCCCTATGACTGGCTGCCCTGACTGTTGCCTTGCACGTGCCTGGGAGGGTCTCTGTCTGTCATGGGGTTAATGTGCCAGCAATACAGGAAGACTCTCTTGGCTGCCATCATTTGGGATATGGCTCATAGAAAGGAAAACGTGTGTAGGTGTGTGAGAGAGATGGCAATTTTTCTTTCTTTTTTCTGCTTACAGTTCCAGCAGGTTCAGAACAGCATGATCAGGAGTTCAGTGGCAGAAAAAATTGAACCAAGGTAGGGGGCCAGAAGAGTTTGGTTTGACTTATCTCCTTGTGATAAGATCCATGCAAACAAATTCCTGTCCAGAAAGCTCTTTAGAAAGGAAGGGCAAGTTCCCATAAGTTTGTGGGTCCTTAACAGTTCCGCTTTGGTTCTGTATTTGCTAGGTCAGGCTTTACACCAGAGCTCAGAGTAAGTAATCACAGACCCCACATGATCTGTGTGACCACAGCTAAGCGCAAGTTCCTCCAACTCAACAGATACCTACAGAGGCTGCTGAGGAGCTCTAGGGATTCTTCTGGGCACAACCTCACCCACCCACCCTGACAAAAAACCCACAGCAGTTAGTCTGTTTCCTGCAGGTTGCCCAAGTTTTCCTCCCTGAAGCCTGTATTTCACTTGTGAGCATCCAGTTTTTTCAGTACTGCTGAGCCAAAGTGGAGCCATAAAGGGAAAGGACACCAGCAAAGCTCAGGGCTGAGCTTACAGTCACAGTATGGTTCTGTGGATACGAGGAGCAGATAGGCACCTCTGACACACAAAAATGGCAGTGCTCCACACCCCAGTGAACATGGCTGACCACTTTAAGGCAGGGTGCCCACTTTTGGGGTGGTTGCAGTGTTGACCCTCACCCTGTCTCCATAGGGAACTGGATCCTGTTTTGAACGAGGTCACCCTGATGAATGCCCGGAGTGAGCTGTACCTGAGGTTCCTTAGGAGGCGCATCACCGCCGATTTTGAGGTGGGAGATTCCATGGCACCGGAAGAGGTGAAGCAAGGTGAAAAGGAAAGCACAACCCTCCCATATTTGATTCTGTAGTTGTTGCTGCCACTGCTCAGGCTCCCCAGCCTGGAGACTGGTTTGATTTGGGAACAGTTCGGTTTCCTCCTTAAATGGCTGGGGGCTCCTTTTCCAGCTCTGATCTTGAGCCAGGCAAGCTTCTTCCGAGAGCAGGAGTGGGCGGTCAAACAGTCTCTCTCCTGTTGCCCCAGCCCCCTGATCCTCTGCCTTGGTTCTTGGTTCTCCCACTCAGAGCATCAGAAGAGCCTGGACAAGCTACTCCACCACTGTCTCTTGAGCTGTGCCATGCAGGAGCTGATCGGTTACTACATCACCATGGAGGAATACTTCATGAGGGAGACAGTCAACAAGGTGGGAGCTGCCCCTGCAGCTACATTACTTTTTCAAGACACAGTAAGCCCACCTAAAAGTGCAGTGAGGAAACTGCAGGCCTCTGGAGGGTTTTCAAGAGGCTCTGGCTTAGCTGTGGAGAAGGCCTTTGAATCATAGAATAGGAAGGCACCGCAAGGGCCAACTAGTCAAGCCCCTCCCATGCAGGGATATACAATTAAATCACTCCTAAGAGATGCCCGTCCAACTGCTGTTTAAAGACCACCAAAGATGGAGAGTCCTCTGAGGCAATCTGGGTCACTGCCAAACCATCAGTGTTTAGGTGGGATCACTTTTGTTGTAATTTGAATCCATGTGTTCATGTCCTAGTTTCTGGAGCAGTTCATGGGAGGCTCGAGGCTTTCTAGATCCCTCTTCGTAGTGGTTGTGCCTTGCAAACATGCCATTATGTTGGATGAAGGGACTCGGGACTTCCCTTCAAACAGGAGAAGCCCTCCATTCTGTGGCCTGGAAGGATGTTGGAGGTGGGGGTAGGAGACCTAACTGGGCAGCATTGGCTCTCTAGAGAAGAAGGGGCGCCCCACAAGCCTTCTTGGTACATCATTGCTGGGTGTTGACTTGTCCACCAGGCCGTTGCCATGGACACGTGTGAGAAGGGCCAGCTGACCTCCAGCATGGTGGACGATGTTTTCTACATCGTGAAGAAATGCATCGGGAGGGCCCTCTCCAGCTCCAGCATCGACTGCCTCTGTGCCATGATCAACCACTCCATTACTGAGCTGGAGTCCGACTTCAGGTGCGGGCTGGGAGAAGGGGGCCTGGGGGCTGGCAAGGGAACCCCTCTGGAAATGACTGGTATGGAGGAGCACACTGGGGGCAGGAAGGGGCTTATCACAGGAAAGGGGCGTTTCACCCAAAGTGCTATGCCTGCAGAAGGCAAGCTGGAATCTAGTCACATGGCTACCACTAGAGAAGCCAAGCCCTGGAACTCCCAGCACAACGCTTCACCCCATCGCCACCTGCCACCATCTTTCTGGAGAAGCCACAGAGCCCTACTGCTTGTCCCCGATAACCCTGGCTAGCTCTGCCCTGGATCCTTTCTTTGCAACCTTTCTCTCAGGCCTTCTTGCCTTTTGCAGGGAGGTCCTGTGCAACAAGCTGAAGGTGGGCTTCCCAGCCACCCCCTTCCAGGACTTCCAGCGAGGGGTGACAAGCGCCGTGAGCCTAATGCACAGCAGCCTCCAGCAGGGCAAGTTCGACACCAAAGGCATTGAGAGCACTGATGAGGCCAAGCAGTCCTTCCTGGTAAGGACGGCTGGCTCGCTGCCTGCCATGCGCCTGCTGGGACGGGGCAAGGGGAGGTCTGTGGGCGGAAAGCTGAGCAGGTGATCTTAGACCTTCGGAGGGACAGGAAGGGGGTGGGAAGTGGACCTCCTGCCTGTCCAACAGGAATGCCACCCAAAAATATGCACAGTTTGGGGTTCTTCAGCTTCCTTCATCAGGGTAGGTGGTGGAAGAAGGAGGAGGCAATTGGAGAAGAAACAAAACAGTCCAAAATCATGTGGCCCTGTGGGGTACAATTTAGATCCCATCTCACAATGGGGCTTAGTGGATGGAAGGAACTGGTAGATGCTGCCAGTTTTAGAGGACATCTAGCTGTTTCTGCTGGCACTGAGCGGCAATAGCTGAGCTCTTGTTCTGAGAACCAGGAGGCCCTCTGCGACATCAATCTGCCTCTTTTGACATGTACTCTGTTCTCTTCTATCTCTCCTGCCACTGCCTTCGTTTGAGCACTTGGTTTCTGCAGCCCTCACTCCCACGAACAGCTTCTGTTGGAGGAAGGCACAGTGAGTGGAGAGTGCCTTCTCTCTTCCTCCACTTTCAGCCTTCCTCCTCCTGCTGCCTGCTATATTGCTCCTGCTTGTCCATCTTTTGGGAATGGGAAAATGGGAGAGGGGTCAGAGCCTTTCCCTCTGTGTTTTGCTTCCAGGTGACACTAAACAATGTGGAGGTCTGCAGTGAGAACATCATGACCCTAAAGAAGACCCTGGAGGTAACTTTTGCCAACTGTCTGCTCTGGGTGAAAGAGCGAGGTTTCGGGGTGGGGTAGCTTGTTTATTAATGCATTAGTTTGCTCATCTTGAGCACTGACTTGCTTGGCTTTCTGCCTCCTTTTGTGCTCAAATGGGTAATAGGATCATTTTGTCTAGACTGGAAGTCCTGTTTTGTCACACTGAATTTTGGTCTGTCCTGTCCCCTGGACTTCCTGGTACGTTTCTCTGCTTCTGCACCAAGCCATATCCTGGATGATTGGCCATGCAGAAAAAATAGGATGCCTTTTGTGCTCCAGATTAAGCCCTGGTACACTCAGAATATGTAGGGTCTGCTATCCGGAAACTGATTTTGCAGCAGGAGCTGTTGTGGCCTTCCTCTTCTTCCCAACAGCTCCTGGGTGGAGGGATAATCCCATGTCTGTTTTATATGTTCCCCTCTTGGTGCCTCTGGGAAGTCTCCCCTGAGACGTCTTTTCAGCCCTCTGCAGTAAAAGGAGGGCCACGTTCTCTCCCTCAGTCAGCTGTAATTCATTAAAATCTAATGCTTTCTGCTGAAAGAGTGCTCCTCATTCCTCCCAGCGCACCTCACCATCATTCTTGTAGCTCTGGCGATTTTTATTGCTTCTGTATAGAGCGACTGTGCAAAGCTGCTCAGCCAAGGGTTTGGAAGGGAACAGGCACAGGCCAAGATCGACAGCTGCCTCTCAGACATGGCTGGTGTCTCCAACAAGTTTCGAGATCTGTTACAGGTGAGTTTGTGGTTTCTTGAGATACTTGTTCAATAGGACGGATTTCTCTCAAATAACCTGGCAGTTTGTTCCCTGGCAGTTGATTCCCAAGCTGAGCAGAGCTGTTAAGCTGATGTGTCCAGCTTGGACTTCAGAGGGTCTCTCTGTCACCATCATTCAGCTATATGGAAAATATTCTCATTTAAGCAAAAAGTAGAAAAGAGGCGAGAAGTAGTGTTACATTCTTAGGAAGTACAAAGTGAAAACCTGAAAAGCCAGGTCTAGGTGAGGCTAGGTAAGGCTCCCAGTCACTTGTGTGTTCCCTTGTGGACTATCGACAGAAGAGGACTCTGTTAAGCAGGCATCTGATGCTTGTCCTTTCCTCACCAGGACGGTCTGAATGAACTCACAAACTCAGCCATCAAGCCCCAGGTCAAGCCCTGGATCAACCTCTTCCTCTCTGTCTCCCATAACATTGAGGAGGTGAGTCCTGTCATCTGCACAGAGGGGGCTGCTGGGGGACAAAGATTTTCTTGCCTGTTGCAGGCAGCTAAATCATGAGGCCAGTTGACTAGATATCAAATATTTGAAATATCAGAGAAGCCCCCTCTGGCTGTGGGGCAGAAAGTGATCTTCCTGACAAAGTGGGAAGGCCAAAGTGTGCGGGCTGTTGTTTAGTATATGGGAGGTGCCTTTAGGACCCAGATTTTTCTCTTTTCCAATTTTTTTTTTGGGGGGGGGGTGTTCTTTCTGTTTTAGGAAGAATTCAATGACTACGAAGCCAATGACCCTTGGGTCCAGCAGTTCATCCTCAATCTGGAGCAGCAAATGGGGGAGTTCAGGGTGCGTTTGGAAACAGGAATTCTCTCCTCTCCTCTTTGGAAACATCGAATTCTCTGAGGGGAAGAGATGGAGCATCATTCCCTGAACAGGTCCCTGTTCTGGCTCCACTGTGATTCCCTTTGGGCTGTGATCATAGCTTGCTGGCAACTCTGCAGTTTGCAAGAGTGACCACATAATAAAAGAGCCCCATGGAATTGATCTTGGCCATAGTTGGGGGCTTCCTCACCCAGGAACCTATTGGGGCCACACATAGGGGCTGGGGACCTCTGCTGTGTCTGTTCTGGGGAAAGGAGTTGGGTTGTCCCTCTTCTCTTCCAACCATCTTGCCCCTTTGCTTGCAGGCAGGACTGTCGCCAGTCATCTATGACAGCCTCACCAGTCTGATGACCAGCCTGATTGCTCTTGAACTGGAGAAGGTTGTCCTCAAGTCCACCTTCAGCCGGGTAAGGAAGGGCTACATGCCAAGCCACAGCAGGGAAAGCCCAAGAGGGCTTGCAGGTGGAATCTGGGCCATTTTTCCACATGTTTAAACTTTTAAGCATTTGCCACATGTTTGAAAGCTTTGCACTAGTCTCAGCTTTTCTGCCTTCCTCCTTTATACAAACATCTTGATCTTTTATTCCAAATCAGTTACACAAAGTGGTAATCATAACCCAACTTACATCAACATAATGTGCACTGAAACCGCCCGCCAGCTTGATAAATTTCTCAGGCTTATAGCAACGGTGGCAGTGAGCTGCTTGGCTCTGGGGTTTGCTCAGCAGACCTGCCACCAAACTCTGAAGAATCTCCTGCCCCACCATCACCACACACATTTTTTTTTTCAGCTTGGTGGGCTGCAGTTTGATAAAGAGCTGCGTTCCCTTATCGCCTACCTCACCACAGTCACCACCTGGACCATCCGTGACAAGTTTGCCCGGCTATCTCAAATGGCAACCATCCTCAACCTGGAACGGGTGAGCAGTTCTTGCTCTTTGGTCCTGGAGAAGGTGCTGCCAGTTGCATGCCCTAGTTCCTGGCATGTTGGCCTTGGCGGATGGGTTCCTTCCCCATTGAAAATGCTGATGGGCACATTCTTCTTTTCCCTTGTGGAACTTCAGATCAACACTGTGTCATGTTTGTCTCCTTGCAGGAGCAGAGTCACTCTCTGCTCCTTTGAGGGGAAGTCCTTAAAACAGCTCAATGATTCCTGTTTTCACTCTTCTTCTCAGGTAACAGAGATCTTAGACTACTGGGGGCCAAACTCAGGACCATTGACATGGCGTTTGACCCCAGCTGAAGTCCGTCAAGTGCTGGCACTCCGGATGGATTTCCGCAGTGAAGACATTAAGCGACTGCGGCTCTGACTGCCCAGGCAAAGCTGTCTCCCCCTCTGCTAGCAGGAACTCAGCTGGGTGCTCTCCTCAAAGGGCCAAGTGAAAATCTGTGTGACTTAAGGCTCTTTCCCACTACAGTTGCTTGGGTTAAAATTTGTGGGATTCATAGGTACATTCCTCTGGGCAGATACCTAAACAAAAGTGCTTCTGGAGTTCTGCATCTTCCCGGAAAACGTTCAGAGAGGACCGAGTTTTTGAGGTCCACCCAATGCATTTTGCGCTCATGACTTTTTATTGAGTCCTTTTGGTCCTCTCTTCCACATTGAAACAAGTTGCAAAAGATAAGAAGTCTTCACAAAAAACAACCAGCTCAGACTGAGAGTAAAATGTCGAGAACTTGAAATCCCCATTGCTTTTGCACAGCTGAAATGTGCAAATTTATCTTTTATCTGTGAATAGACATTCCTTAACCCCTCCAATCTCTTAAGTCACAGTATATACACAGCCATAGTCACTGTTTGCCAACCATTCTGACTTTAGCCCCCAGTCATGGCTGGCTGAAAAGATCTTGGGTTGCTTAGAACAGAAGCCCCTCCAAGAGAATGGCTGCCAGTCAGTGAAGAGTCAGTCCTGGGCTAAAGCAGCCAAAGGGCCAACTTAAATTTAAGGACAGGAACTGACCCGCCTCTGTTGCTATGAGCTGTCTACCTGTAGGACAGCCACCGGGTGTCATTCTGGGGATGATTAGCTGACTGCCAGCATAGAGGCCCATCCCACTCTTACACTGATATCACTCATTGCATTCATAGGGGCTGCCACCAAGCTGTGTGTGTAGTGAAGAAACAAATGTAACAGCAGGGATCTGGTCCCCAGCCAGACCTGGTCTGGATCCATTGAGCTGCTGCAGGAAATAAAGTTGTGTTGTGCTGGTCCACTTTCAGCTTTACCTCATTCTGTAAGACGTGCTGGACTCTCATTCAGGGACATTCAGGAACATCTGCCCTAGACCCCCAAAAGGAATTGGGGGAGGCTCTTGTGCCCCTGTGAGGGAAGGGGGCTTCCCTGAGGTACCATTTAGAAAAGAGTGCTGGATTCAGTCAGGCCTTTCTCCTCTTCTTGCGAGTCTGGGCAGATACAGGTAGAAAAGACAAGGCTGGCTTTGTACAATTTCACTGACAAACCCTGGGCTGCCATCCACTTACATCCACCACTGCCCCCAACCCATTTTGAGAGAGCCAGCTTGTAGCCAGGGGTGTCTTGTGCTCCATTTCCCCCCAGCCCAGAAAGCAGAAGATCTGCCACAGTCCCTTATCAGTCACCCTGGGGGAGCGCTCTGGCCTGGCCTTCCTAGCAGGTGGTGGGCAAGGAAAAAGGCAGCCCTTCTCCTGGCTGGACAATGCCATCCTTGTTCTCCTGAAGGTGCATCTGGATGCCGGCCGTGTCTACCTCCACCACGTGGATGCTGACATTTCCCAGGCCCTAAAAAGAAGATGCAGAGGGAGCATAAACCTCCTGCCGCAGCAGTGCAGACAGGAACACTCCCTTCTCTCCAGGAGAGATCTGGTCCGCACTGAAATCCTTTTCCCTTCTCCCAATCCTGAGAAAAGGTGGAGGGGGGGGTGTTGGCTGACAGATGGGAGACTCCTCCCTCTCACCTCTGTTTTTGCCAGAATCTTCTGCAGGAGCTCTTGCTGTCGGGGCTCCTGGGTTAAGATGCAGAGGAAGCCCCCGCCTCCTGCCCCAGTCAGGCTCTGTCCATAAACCAGCGGCTCCAGCATCTCCATCATGTGCCGGACAGCCAGGGGTTCACACCCCGGCGCCATGGTCTTCTTCTGCAGCCAGTAACGGTTGAGGCACTTGCCCAAGAGAGAGAGATCTCCTGGGGTGAGAATGAAGACAGGCAAGAAACTCCCAGAGCTCAGGTGCAACTGCACGGGCCTTTCCCCCAATGCTGGAGAGGGGCCACAAGGCATTCAGGCACAGGGCAGAGGGGACCCCCCCTTTCTGTGGGGCAGCGCAGAAAGGCAGCAAGACACCCACAAAGGGGAAGAGATCCCCTACAGTCCATTTTCTCCTTTCGCCCCAAAAGGGGCTTTGTACCCTTCCCCCTGCGGAAGGGAACAAAGGAGCGCATTTTAAGCCACGGAGGGATAAAGTTCAGCCCTTTGGATGTTGTTGTACTGAAACTCCCATTGGGTGGGCTGGACAGGGCTGATGGGGGCTGCAATTCAACAATAATACTTGGAGGCCATTCCTGCTGCAAACCTTGCAGGGCAATGGGGTGATCCACCAGGGCCTCCCAATGAAAAGGCCAGCTGCCTTCCTGCTCCAAGCGCACATCTCATGGCCTCTTTTCCTCTCCCTTCGCCCAAGTGGGTGGCACAAGATCAAGCTATGGGTCTGTACCTTGTTGAAGGGCCTGGGCACACTCCTCTGCGTTGTCCACCAGAGCATCAGTGTTCTGCACGATGGTGGGCAGCCTGGCATACCAGTTCCTGAGAACATCCTGCAAAGGCAGGAAAAGGTGCCCATAGTAAAAAGGGGCCTCTGCTAGATATTGCTGGCTGGCTGGTTAAGCCCCTAACTGCCCAACAGTGTCCTACGTCAGGTTCAAAGGCAAGAAGGACCTGGGCTTGGCCTGAGAGAGCGCCGACCGAGGCCAACAAACAGCCTCTGCTCCCATGACAATCCTCTACTCCGAAACGGCTGCCCTGTCTCTGCTCATACCTCTTGAGAAAGTACTAGATGAGGAAAGTGGGGAGGTCAGCTTGTGTCCCTCCAGACACTGCTGGACTACAACTCCCATCAGCTTTAGCCAGCACAGCTGGGGCAAGCTTCACTCCCTGTCTAGAAAGAAAAACCTTTCCCAAGTCTAAAATGTTCCAGGAGGGTCAAAACACAGCAAGTTAACTTGGGGGCAAAAGAGAAAGGCGACTATAAGTTTGGAAACATCAGGCAGGTTGATGGCCTTGGTGCTGTGGACCAGTCCAAAGGGCAGAGAACCTGCCCCTGGGTACACTGTGAGACCCCACCCCACCCCCCGCAGCTGGCCAGGACCCTCTGGACATGTCCTCCTCTGGTGGGACTGTACCTGGAGCAGGTTGCGGGCAAGGCGGGTCTTCCCCGTGTAGAGGAGGAGGAGATGCTCATTGAGGGTCTTTATAAAGCCCTCCGGGACGGAAATCTGCTTCACCTCCACCTTCAGTGGCAGCTGAGGCTTCGAGCGCCCGATCTTCAGGCCAGGAAACAGGCCACCCACCTGGTCCTGCCACCCTCCACCTGCGCAAGGAAGACGGCCATTGAGCCCCGGGGAGCATCAGCCCTGCTCTCTTTTCTACTATGACTACTATTGCCTTTGTCATTTTCTGTGCCTTCAGGCACTTTCCAACTTATGGCAAGCCTGAGGCAAACCTATCACAGGGTTTTCTTGGCAAAATTTGCTCATAGCAGTTTCCCAGGCTGGCCTTTCTCTGAAGCCAAGAGAGTGTAGCTTGCCCAAGATCACTCAGGAGTTTTCCAGGGCTGAGCAGAGATTCGAACTCAGGTCTCCAAGGCCAACACTCTAACTACTGGCTCTCCCTCCACATTGCTGCTGCTGTTGCTGCCACTATTCTAGTTCATTTATATCCTGCCTTTTCCCAGGCATATAAATATTAAAATATCATTTATTCATAACAACAAAGCAATTTTAGAACATATATATTAAGACACCACCAGTTACAGGGTTTAGACATCACATTGGAGCGAGCCTCACTTTAAACCAGAGCCCGAACTATAGCTCCCAGGATCCCAGACCCAAGGGCAGTGGGAACTGGGAGAATCCAGGGGCTTCAGCTCTAACAAGTGAACTCTCCTGGGCTACAATGCCAATGCTGGGCTTCTTACCTGTGGTGAGGACTTGTTCCAAATGCAGGACAGCGTGGACCAGGGACTGGACAGAGGTGCAGCGCCCGGATGCCTGGTACAAAGCCGCCATCACAGCACCTGCCAGGATGCTACTGGTGCCTGCCAGAGAGAAGGGTCAGGATGGCCAGGAGGCCCCTGTGCCCTTCCACAGCAGAGTAGGGGAAAATGGGTCCCAGGGCTCATCACTGGACCCGCTTGGCTGAGCCCAGGTGCAGCACATACCCAGCCCTGATCCATGGGGCAGACAAGACCAAGTGTGGAGTTCGAACCCTCCTCCAAAGCGCTCCGTCAGCTGTTCTCGTAAAGGCTTCTGCGAAGAGAGGTCAACAATGTCCGTACAGATGAAGGCTGCTTTCAGCAAGGCTCCTGGAAGGAAAGATGGAGCAGGAATAAAAGGTGGACTCTGCCCAAAGGAACTAACCCCCCCCCCAAATCCCCCCAGGCTGCCCTCAAATGGCACTGGGAAAGACCCAAGTAAAGACATCTATGCCCCAGTTCTTGGGCAAGGAGGAAGAAGAGAGTTTGGAGGGGTCAAGGCTCACAGCCAGGACAAGGAGAAATGTTGGAAAAGGATGATTGGACAACCCCAGCCCATGAGTGGCCCCGTGACCCATTCCAAAGAGGGGCAAAGGCACCCCTTGCCCTCAGGAGTTCCTTTGGGTGGCTGCCCAGCAGTTCCAGGAGGGCATGACTCCATCAAGCAAGAGGGTCACTTTGGGCCAGCTGCCCCATTGCACCCACCGGGGGCATGGGGCTGGCAGTAATCCCTCAGGTCCTCCAGCTCCCGACACACCAGGTCCACCACCAGCTCTCCCTCCAGGCTCCCACTGGCACTCATCAGGCGCAGCTCCGGTTCCGCCAGGCGCCGGGCCTGGGCCCCGATCGGCCTCTGCCCATCCACCAGGACAGCCACATCCACCACTGCCCCTCCATGCTCATAGGTGATTGGGGGGGTGTCACTCCAGCCGCCTGGAAGACAAGGGGGCAGAAAGGAGGTCCCCTCGCAAAAACAGGCCCAACCAGGCAGAGCAAGGTCCAAGGAGACACTGACTGGATCTTGGACTACGTATGCCCACCACACTCTGGGACGCTGCCAGGGATCTTGGGGCACAGTCCTTTCTGCAGCTGCTGACCCCACTGACTTTCTCTCCACTCCTCAACCCGCAACCTCCAGCCCTGCTTCTCCAGCTGTCTCCCCACAGAGGAGTGGACCCAGAATAAAGGGAGAAAGGGTCCCTAGTCAAATGCAGTAGAGACCTTGGCATTCCCTTCCTGCTTTGCATCAGGGATCCAGGGCAGCCGCTCACCTGAGAGGTCGATCCGGGCCGGACACTCCACAGTCACCCAGCAGCCTAACGGGGGCAGCTCCGCTGGTTGAAGGCGGACAAACTGGCAGGAAGACATCACAGCTTGCCGGATGAGGATCTGCTCAGCGCCTTCGTAGTGCCGGGCGGCTCGGACCAGTAGAGCCGGCCTGCAAGAAGATGGAGGCAGCAATGGCAGGCGGGAGAGGGGGCAAAAGGTTGCACCTGCCTTGGCATCGTCTGCCAGCCTTCCCCACCTTGGCTGCTTGCAGAAGGCACTCTGCTACCTCTACCACATCTGCAAACCAAACTTTCTCCTTCTCACTCCCCATTATGACTAGCATATTATTATTCTGTTTCTCCGCTTGAATCTTAAAAGTCTCTTAGGATTCTTACTATTCTGTTTCTGACAACCACAAAGCATGCCTGGTGCTCAGACCTTGCCTTGGCCCAGCAGAGTGTGGGGATGGCATAACACAAAGGCACCCAAGGCCCACCTGGGAAGCGTTCCCTGCACAGAGAGATGCTCTTGCACCCCTCTGTCAGCTGTATCCCCTCCCGCATCCCCATGCGCTCAGATGTACCTGTGGAGCCAGTTTTTCCTCTCCGTGGCAAGGGCCCTGACGCCCTCCGAAATGTTGCCTCTCTCGAGGTGCTGGAAGGCAGGGGCCCAGGCTGGGTTGGCTGCTGGTCCACTCCGCAGGCCCCCTTTCCCCTTCGCCATGGAGGCCAGGAGGTCAGCAATGCAGGCCAAGGCCCGGGCTGCCACTCCGGGGTCGCTGGCGCTGGACGCAACTGCAGGGCAAAGAAGGCACGGCTGCATCAAGGAGGGAAGACAGTCTATGCTTATTCTTCTGCAGCCACTGGTGTACCCTTTTGCTATTGTGGGGGGCACATGCTCACCCACCCACCAACACACAGAGGCACTCTGCATTAAAGGCCCCAATGCTGTTGGCCTAGTGAGCCACAGCAGCGGTCATGCCTTGCCAGTGGCACAGAGGCTGGCTCCCTGCCCTGCCCACCTGACCTCCAGCCAAGTCTCACCCTCATCCAGCGTGTCCAGCATGGCCTCCTGGTATCCCTCCAGGACAGCCGAGCGGAGGAGGGGCAGGAGGCTCCGGGTGCTGCCCTCCATCAGTGCCTTGCGGGCCCTGCTCTGCCCCTGGCAGAGGAAGAGAGCTGTCCGAGAGGCCAGCTCTGCCTCCTGGTCCAGGCAGCCCCGCAGCTCCTCCCAGGACATGCGCCAGGCTGCCTGCCACCGATGCAGCTGACCGGGCCCCGGGGTGCCCAAGAGCCACAGTAGGTCCCCCAGGCCCAGGGGCTCTGAGGCATGGAGCACCGGGAAGAGGTGGGCATTCAGGAGGCGCTGGCAGTTGTCTGGGATGTCTCGGCTCCATAGGTCTTGTCTCCTGGTCGGAGGAGAAAGAGACAGTAGCTGAGAAATTAAACTAAAAGACCACCAAAGAGGACTTTTTCTCCCACAGGCATGTGGCGTGTGGCGTGGCATGGAGGCCACCAGTGCAGACAGGGATTTAGGTGCTTACCGTATTCCGGTCCTGAGGAAGAGTGCAGCCCATCGTGTGTTCAGGTAGGTGCCATTTTCGTCTGCCAGACCCTGGGGAGACAACAGAGATTTCGACGAGATGTCATCAGGGAGCAGGTGACTTTGTTGTGTGGCTCCCTTAATTCTTTTAAACATTTTTCAATCTTCAGTTTCTTAAATGGCTTCAACATTAAGCCACCTGAGGTTTTTATGACACAGGACAGGATACAAATATTGGGATAAGCAAAACAGTTAACAAGGTCACATACCTCCCACTTATCGTGACGCCCGCTCAGGGTGAACACCTTGCAGGTGATGCCCTTGAGCCGGACAGCATGACCTTGGATGACCACGTCCTTCAGGTGGTGCCCGCGGAGGGCCTCCGAAGATGCCACGTCCAGCCCAGTGAGGAGGCAGCCGGAGCGGATCTGCAGTGGGCCCTAGAAAAGATTCAGGAGGGGGGGGGGGGCAGAGGCTGAAAGAGGAGCAAGGATACCCTCCGCCTGCCCTGCTGAGACTCCACAGCCCTTCCTTCAAGGGAACTGGGAAAAGAGACACCCTCTTCAAATACCCATAGCTTTTCCAAAGACCATTGACATGAACCAACAAGATCAGGAAATTATCACTAAACAGCAGGAAGGACTTCCTGAAGGCGAGAGACATTTGGGAACAGCATAGTCTGCCTTGGCAGGGGATGGACTGTCCTCCTCCAGCCCCTTGGCCAAGACCCCTGCAGCTTGGGATGGTGACCTTTCCATGCCCATCTCCTGCTCTGGGCAGGATCTGCCTCTGCTCCAGCCTTGGCCCAAAGATCCTGCAAAGAGTCTTTGGGACCAGATCTGACCCTGAAGCAGCTGAAGATTGCCAGGTGCTTATTTTGAAGCCCAGAAGAAAGAGGTACTCCCTTGCCGCGGCTGCAAAGGGTGGCATACCTTCAAGCAGCAGTGCTGGATGGCACTCCCGGGTCCCACGGCCACCGGTCCCTCCAAGAGGCTGTTGGTGACGGAGCAGCCCTCTTCCAACAGATGAGGCTCCTGCGTGCAAAAGGAGGAAGAGGATAACCACTAGGGATGACCACCAGCCATCCTGGCTGAGTCTGCAGCAGTTCTGTCTGCTGGCAAATGTCCCCCACCATCCACAGAGACCCCAGCTGAAGAGCAAAGGCAAGAGACTCTGCATCCCACCCACCCAAGGACCCACCTCTACGTGGGAATGTGCCACTTTGCAGAAGGAGCCTCCGTGGGCAGAGCCCATAGAGGCCGTGAGGTGGCGGATGTGGTCGCTGGCAGACGTGGTCATGTAGTCATAGCTGCCATCAGGGATGTAGACTGCAAGGAAGGAGAAACATGGGAATCCCCCGGACCCACAAAGATCCCCAGCCAGACCAGAGGGAAACCTCTGTCCAGGCTGCTGCAAGGACAAGGAGCAGTAGCCCTGAGGGAGGGTCTCCCCCTCTCCTGCCACTTGAACACAGAGACAGGGTGGTCCTCTGCAGGAGAAAACAGAGCCTGACCTCCTGTCCCTTTCGGGGGGACTCCTCACCTCCTCAGAGAGAGGCTGGGTTGCATTCTGGGCTCCACACTGGAGAAATAACCCGGTTTGGCACCACTTTAAGTGCCCTGGATCAAGGCTCTGGGCTGCAACTTCAGTCGAATGCATACAGGGTCACTCTGCCTGGCCCATCCCTCCTTTGGGGAACCCTCCTTCCACGCCACAGCCTATAGCCATCCATTGAGAGAAATACAAGAGTACTGTACCTCTCACCCATCCCCAACCATGGGCAGCACGTTGCAAGAGCAGAGACAGATCTCTGGGCACAAGGTAGGGCACAAGGAGAGAGCTCACCCATCATGAGTGGCATGGTGTGGAAAGCCTTCCACAGCACCGACCGGGCACTCCTCAAGGCCACCACCTTCTGGGTGTCTCCGCTGCCAGTCCGTGGGCTCAGTCCATTCACAAAGGCCTCTTCGCTCACCCCGCGGGCCATGGAGAGGAGGATGTCGAAGAAGAGAGACAACTAGCGACAGGGAAAGAATAGCAGGTGAGGGCAGAAGGGGGCACAAGGACCTCCTGACCCAAAGGCCAAGCACCAAAACCTCCAGTGCCAAGCCAGTAGGGAGTTTCCAAGTTGTATGATGGACTATCCATCAAGTGCTTTGACAATAGCCACAGGAGATATTTTGGTCAGGAAAGGCCTGTCGGAGGTTGAACCGGGAGGGAAGCAGTCTCACCTGGATGGCAGGGGCTCCTGAGTCCAGCCCCAGGTAGGTGCAGGCGTTGAGGGGCGGGATGACGTGGGTGGCAAGGAGCTGCTCTGAGGCTTCGGAGGAGAAGAAGACAATTCCACACACCTGGGCATCACCATTGATGGGAGAAAGAGGAGAAGAGAAGGAGAGTAGGAGAGAGTTACAACATGGAGGCCCCTACGCCAAAACCCCACCACTTGCAGACTGAGGGTCCTGTGCCAGATGAAGTGGGGTGGGGGGAATGCAGGGGTGAATGCCACACCCTTGCTGCCACAATGCCCCCATGTTCCCAGCTCATGACCCACACTTACCAGGGGGACCTTCCCATCTGGCCCCACACACTGCTGGATTTGGTCTTCAGGACTTTGGTAGAGAATGTCTTGCACAAACCCCTGCAGAGAAAACAGCAGGATGACACCTCCGTGTATTTAGGGGGAGGAGGTGAGAGAAAGAGACAGCTCCTGTCTTTTGGTGCCCCAGACATCTTTGCTCTTCAGCTGTGGAGGGGGCAGAACAAGAGCGCTGCAAGTGGAAGTGAGCTATGCTTTGGCTGCAGGGGGGTTGGCTGCAGTGAGAATAGCTGCCCCTGGCAAGCTGCCGAGCACCTGCATACCTGATCATCAGCCAGGTAGACTCCATGCTTCTTGGCGTACGAGACGCTGCCAGGAACAGCAATGACTCTAGCCCCCTGGAAGCCATGCCAGTCGATTTCTAGGAAGGAAGGAAGAAGAGGTTCCCTTTCTGTACAAACCTTGGAAAGACCCATCCATGCCCATCTCCTCCTGGCCTCCCCCTCCATCAGCCCCACCACCAGCTGCCACTCTCCCAGTCCTGCCAAGAAGTTTCTGCCCTCTCTTTATTGCCTGTAAATAAGGGTGATCACAGAGCTGCACCAAAATAAGGAAGGGGTTGATTAAAATCCAGGCTAAACCCCGATTAAGACCTTCCAGGCACTTCTTGGAAGAGGCTTCCTTCCCCATCTGTCCACCATCACCTTCCCACACCATTCCTGCTCCCCTTGGCACACTTACTGGGCACAGTGGGCACTGTGAGAAGCATATCGGTGCTGCAAACCCACACACCGGGCGGGGAGCCCCTGCAGACCTGGAAAGAGACGCAACAGATTATGGGGATGGGTCCAAGCCGTTTGGGAAGTCCCCTGAGGTGAAGTCCTCCAACACAGGAGCCAACAGCTAGGTGGGCTTCCATGGAAGGGGTTCCAGGGGGGAGGTTGGAGAGTCCAGCCACATCTGCCTCCTCGCCATCATCCCCCACATCGCTGGCCACGGCTGCTCCTCTGCTCCTCATCCCATCCCTGTTTCTCTCTTGCTCTTCTCCCCATACACCATTTCCGAAGAGAACATCTGGTTCAGGACCAGAGACTTGGGTCTTGGTGTGAACTGCAGATGACTCTCAACCTTAACACAGTCATTCTGGTTTTCATTTTTATTTTTTGGCTAACTTGTCTTTAGCAAAACCTGGATGCCCCCAGACTCTTGTACTGCAACCAGCAAATTTTCAGAGTGGCTTAAATACAGTTTTTTGAAAGAAGAAATAGCAAGACCACAACAGAGATGCAACGCAGTGCAGCCAGGGTTTGGAAATGAGGGGTACCCTGAGGCTGCTGCTTGCCACAGCCCGGCTTTCTGCCCCTGTGGCCACCAGCCCCACTTCCTCAAGGCCACCCCATAGAGCACCCGGCTCCACAGAGCCCCACAAGGCCATGCTGCTTGATAAGAGGCACGGGATACTCGTCTGAAGAAGGGTGACTGGTCTATCATTTCCCACCCCACTGAGAATAGCCCATACCTGGGACCCTCCGCACTGACCTGGCACGTCAAGGTGGCCAGGAGGTTGTCCAGGTTGCAGGTGAGTGCCTCCACCGGGGCAGAAGGGTCTTCCAGGGGGAGGCAGGTGAAGGCTCGGCTGCAGTCGTCGAAGGAGAAATCCCGGCCCTGACAGGGCAGGTAGACGGTGGAGCAGGGAAAACAGCGGAGCAAAACATGGAGAGGGGCCTTCTCTGCCGTGGCACAACAATTGCCCTTTGGAAGCCCCACTGGCACCAGCTTTTTTCTGACAACACTTCATAAAATGGCTTTTAACCAAAGTCTGGAGCGGGTCCAGCAA
Organism: Urosaurus nigricauda; assembly: GCA_034509955.1. Lineage (NCBI taxonomy): Eukaryota > Metazoa > Chordata > Lepidosauria > Squamata > Phrynosomatidae > Urosaurus > Urosaurus nigricauda. The sequence goes on from JAOEGL010000013.1 coordinate 25,085,734, forward strand.
CTCTTCTACAGGTACGTGGCTTTAAACTCTTTTTCACTAAACCGTTAAAATGCTTAACATGCTTTTCAACCACTTAAATGACCCCTTACTGTTTTATATCATGTTAAAATGTTTTTAAGATTATTTTATTTGTATGCCTCCCTGAGTTCTTGCAATACACAGAAGGACACAAATATTTCAAGTCTCCCTCCAAGAAATCTCTTCGAACGTCAGTCCCCGGCCTCTTGTGGGCCTGATCCCGCTCCAGGTGGGAATCCATCCAGCCCCACCTTGACCTGAAACAAGCCGTGACCCCCAACTCACCATGTGCAGAATAAGAATCCAGGCATTTTGCAAGACGTCAGACGTAACCACCTGGAATGCAGGGCAATTCTTAGCAAGAGAGATTAGGAATCCAGCTATGGAATTCTGGGAGTATGTTGTGGGGCCCAGAGCCAACTCCCAGAATTCCATAGCCTTGAGCCAAAGAAAGAGTTAAAGCAGTGCCAACCGGATTATTTTTCGCCCCCAAAATAAAACGTTGGGCTTGTTTTATGAGTCGGGGGGCCATGACTCCTCAGCCAACGCTGAGGTCTTCCCCAACTCAGCCCCTCACAGACTCACCGTGTGTCCGGCCCGTGCGCTCAGGTGCTCGGCCACCACCAGCAGAGCGTTGAGGGTGGCCCCTCCGCTGCCCACCTGGACCTTGGGGTCTTCCACCGTCAGCAGGATGGGGTTCCGGCCCAGGAAGCCCCGCGCATGGCGCACCTCCAGCTCTGTGGGCCCACGAGGAGAGGCCTGTCACCCCACATGGGCCGAGGGAGGGGGGCGCTCAAGCAGGGCAGAAGGGGGGCCCTCCTGCTTTGGCCAATTGTAAAAATAGGACACCACTAAGGCCCCCTCTGCTGCCGTGGCCGCCCTTCTTGCCCCCGCGTCCAGCCTGGACTCCTGGCTCGGCCTCTGCACAGCCCACCCCTCACCTTTCTGGAAGGCAGAGACGCTGTCCTTGTGTTGGCAGGTGAGGACCACCACCGTCCAGTCGACCTCTTCACCAGCCATGGCTGCAAAGCCGGGCGCTCCCCTCCGTCCGGCTGGGCCTGCAGGGAAGAAGGAGCCGAAGGTCAGACGGGGCGAGATTGGCCCCCCAAGCAAGATGGGGCGGCTGGGTCCATCCACTGAGCCCATGGAGCGTCTCGTCCTTTGCCAGGCAGCAAAGCAGCCCTGGGCCTTAAAGGAGAGGCAAAGGGGGGAACAGAGGGACCCCGATCGGACCCCCAACAGAACAAGGAGGCTCAGGGGGCCACCCAGCCTCCCCTCACCTTGTCTCTTCCGGCGCGTCCACACTGCGGAAATAATGCAGTTTGACACCGCTTTAAGGGCTGCAGCCCCATCCTAAGGCCTCCTGGGGTTCCTACTTTTCCCAAAGTGCAAACCCCACGAGACAAGCATCTGCACTGTGGAAATAAAGCAGCTTGACCCCGCGCTCCATGCCGTAGCTCCGTCCTGGGGAATCCTGGGATTTGTAGTTTCCCCAGGTCTTCAGCCTCACCAAACTACAGCCCCCAGGATTCTGTCGGGATGGAGTCAATGTGGGGCAGTCCACGTGGGGTCAAACTGTATGACTTCTGCAGTGTGGAGGCCGTCAGTGGTTCCAGCTTTGGACCGTGGCTCTGGGGAGCTGGGTGCGAATCCCTGTGGGTGGCCTCTTTGGCCAAGAAGTCACACTCTCTCAGCCTCAGAGGAAACTTGCCAAGACTAGAGCCCTGCTGCCTGTGACCCGGATGAGGAGAGCGTTACATTGTTGCAGCCAACATCGGCTTTGAGATTGATAAGGAAAGGGGCGGATGACCTCATAGCCCTTGAGGATGATATGGATGAGGATGATGACAAGAAGGTTGGGGATGCTGGGAGTTGTAGTCCAAGGGAGCCACACTTCCCCAGACTTCCCTCTTCCAGAAAAAGGACTGCATCCACACTGGAGAGAAACAACCCGGTTTTGCACCGCTTTAACTCTTTCTCTGGCTCAAGGCTATGGAATTCTGGGAGTTGGAGTTTGTTGTGGGCCCAGAGGGACCCCACAACAGACTCCAACTCCCAGAATTCCATAGCCTTGAGCCAGGACTGGACCCCACAACAGACTCCAGCTCCCAGAATCCCATAGCATTAAGCCAGATAGAGTTAAAGCAGGGCCAAACCTGGTTATTTCTCCAGTGTGGATGCAGGCTTCCCAAAGACACCCCCAGACCCCCTTCTTACCTCCAGCCTCAGCCTCAGAGCCTCTTCCTCCTCCTCCTCCTCCTCCTCCTGGGGGCGGGGCCTTTGACCCCGTTGCATCCTGGGAAATGTAGTCCCTCCTCCTCCTCTTCTGCCTCCATTTCCCAGGAAGCCCCGCGCCTTTGACCAGGAGGGAGAAGAGGAGGATTGCAAAAAGAGCCCACCCCCCCCCCTCTCTCTCTCTGGTGCAGCTCCTCCCTTTGCCCGGGGTCGTCCTCCATCCCTGTCCGGGAGGGCGTCCTCCATCCTCCGGAGCCAAGATGACTCAGGAGCAGCTCCCTTTGCACCAGAGAGTCTTTGCAGCCATCAATAAAGAGCGTGGTCTCCTTGGGGTCCAGGGGCGAAAAGGGGGGAAGCCTTTAGTGCTATTCCTAGATCTATCTATCTATCTATCTATCTTTAACCCTTCCAACCCCTCCTTCCTGCTGTGATGCTTTGATGGGGAGTTCCTGCATGGCAGAAGAAGGGGGTTGGGCTGGGTGGCCCTTGGCCTTGGGGTCTCTTCCAGCTCTAGGATTCTATGATGCCTTCCTTCCTTCCTTCCTTCCTTCGCCCCCCAACGAGGCTCCCCCCTCTGCCCTTCCTCCTTTGGGGGGGGGACGATGAGACCCTTCCCTCCCCCTCCTCTGCCCTTCCTCTTCCCTCCCCCCCCCTTGGAAGGAGGTCTTGGGGGGGAGCCTCTTGCCTACCGGGGGGGGGGGTGAGTCCTGGGGAGGGAGGGTCCCTTCTTGGGCTCAGCTGGGGGGGGGGAGAGGGCCCCCTGATTCCCTTCCTGGGCTTCGGGGGGGGACTCCCTTTGAGCCCCCCCCAAAGAGAGAGAGAGCCCCGCCCCTGGAGGGGAGGGGCTTGGGGAGGGGGGCTGCTGGGCTGGTCCTCCTCCTCCTCCTTCTCCTGGGGGGGCAGACAGTCACTCAAGGAAGGAGAAGGAGAAGAAGGAAGGAAGGAAGGAAGGAAGGAAAGAGGAGGAGGACAGCGAAAAGAAGGAGCCCCCCCCCGGTAAGAAGGAGGACCCCCTTCCCCCAAAATCCCCTCCACTGGGGGGCACTGTCTCTCTCTGGGGCCAGATTAATGGGGAGGAGACTGCAGGGATCTGAATGATGGGGGGGGGGTCTGGGGGGGGTCTGGTGGGGACCCCCATTTCCTCCTCCTTCCAGATGGACCTTTGGGCGGAGGGAAGGAAGGGGGGCCCTGGTTTTTCTAGAGGACCGCCCCCCCATATCCCCCCTTCCCTCTCTTTGGGGGGTGACTGCTGCAGAGAGGGACTGCAGTTCCCATCCTCCCCAGGGACGGAGCATCCAGCCTTGGGCTTGGCCTGGCTGCAGCTGGCAGCACCAAGGCAGACCTCCTTCCTGGGGGCAAACCTTACAGATCTAGGCTGCATCCGCACTGGGGAAATAACCAGGTTTGGCAGCGCTTTCATTGCCTTGCTTCAAGGCTATGGGATTCTGGGAGTTGGAGTATGTTGTGGGCGCAGAGCCTTGAGCCAGGACTGGACCCCACAACAGACTCCAGCTCCCAGAATCCCATAGCCTTGAGCCAGGGCAGTTAAAGCGGTGCCAAACCGGGTTATTTCTCTAGTGTGAACGCAGCCTTTGAGCACTTGCGGGAGCAAAGCTTTGAGCCATGGATGCCTGCTCAGCCCCAGAAAAGCCTTTCGTAACCATCGAAAATGAGCTCGAAGGACCCAATGTTTCTGGGGCTTGATATGGAGCAACCTCCTGAAACTCTCGCCTCTCCTTTCTGAGCCCTTCCTTCCCCCATCCATCCATCCTTCCTTCCTTCCTGCCTGCCTGCCTGCAAAAGCTTTATTTGGCCTGAGCTCTGGAGGCAGCTCTTTCTGGGACACCAAAATGCTAGACCCAGGGGGAAGGCACCAGGGATCTAGCCAAAGGGAAAAGTCAGTCTCGGGAGACAAAGGGGTTGCAGTGATGTGTTCATCCTTGTCCTGAAGTCAAGGGGAATATTGCCAGCCAGATCCTTTTTCTGTAGCAACAACCCTGTCTTCTCCTGCCATCTGTAAAGGTTTTGAGGGCTGGGGAGGGAAGACATGTCAGAGAACCACACACCCGTATCTTCCCTACTGACCGGGGGGGCTGTGTTTTTGCCAAAGGGGGAAAGAGCTGGGTTTGATATCAAGGCTCTGGGAGAGACAGAGAGGTGGACAAGAGGGCCTGAATCCTGGCAGGCGTTTCAATGGTGGGAGGCCGAGGCTGCGTTCACACTGGAGAAATAAACCGGTTTAAGTGCCATGGCTCAATGCTGTGAAATTCTGGGAATTGTAGTTTGTTGTGGGGCCTTCCTTCCTTAAGCTCCACTCTGCTCTGGGCCCCACAACAAACTACAATTCCCAGAATTTCACAGCATTGAGCCATGGCACTTAAACCGGTTTATTTCTCCAGTGTGAACGCAGCCTGGAGGGAGACTTTGTCTGTGTTGCACGTGGGAACATTGACACACTTGTGCCAGTGAATACCTTTCTAGGCATTACTCTTTCAAAACCCAAGCCAGATTGGTTTGTCCTTGGAGTGCAGCCTTGAATCTGGATAGCTTTGTCTCGGGAGGAAAGAGTGATCTCCCCCCAAAGAAGAAAATGAGGCAGCGGAGGAGCCAAGGGAGACGGAGAGAGGAGGAGGAGGGTTTGAGACTTTCTCAGCAGCTTCAAGGACTTGGGCTTCTTCCATGAAAGCTGGAAGTCAAGTGTTGTTGGATCCGCTCTCTGAACATACAGCTTCCCAGAGACCTGAGAGAAGCCTCCGAATGAATGGCTATTGTCCGGACTCTTGGCGCTCACTCCGGGAGACTCCCGTGCGCAGGCAGGCACAGGACCTGGTTTCCTCCTCGGGGTAATCTTTGCTTGTCACCTTGGTTGGGTGTGTTCTCCTTAGAAGCTTCTCCCTTCCTTTAGCTTTTCAGGTGCCGGAGTGGGCTAAGGTGGCCGATGTGATGGGCAACTGAAGGAGATTTCTGTGTCACCAAAAAGCCAGGGATATTGAAATGTCTGGCCCAGAGAAAAAGGGTCTGCGCATGCCACTTGCTGCCTTCCTCATGTGCCGCTTGGCACTTCCGCTGAGCCTTTGCTTGGCTTTGGGGATATTTCTGGTGGGGGGCCGACCGATGCAGGAAGGCGAGGGACGGGAAGCGGTTTAAGTTGGGACTGGTCCTTCAGACAGGAGAAGGGCTTCCTGGCTCAGCCACATTAAATGCAAGCTGCCATGCAGGAGATCTGCGACAGAGGAACTGGGAAAGGCTGCTGGGGGGCACTGGGGCTCCTGGAAGGGAAGGGGGCCCTTTGCGCTGACCCCAGGAGCCTCTGTGAAGAAAGATCCACAGACACCCTTCCGCCGGATGTTGGTGGATGGCAGCACCCAGCGTCCCGCACCCTCTGACTCCACTTCGCTAGTGGCCGCCTTTGGCCCAAATGCATCTAAAAGAGGAGGACGCAACAAGCGATGAACATTGAAACCCAGTAGGATGCCAGAAGGGGCAGCTTTCATTGACCCCGTTGTTGTTGTTGGACTCTGACTCCCATCAGCCTGAGTTTTCTCAGGATGGTGCTGAGGGTCTTGCCCAGCCCTTGGCTTCAAGTGGAAAGGAGCTTCCTCTGTGAGGAGAAGTCTCTGGCTTCTAAGAGCCTCTCCAGGCCCTCGGACAGCTTGACAGCCCTGGAGGGTGTGGGGGAGGCAGCCTTTGTTTCATTCCTCAGTCCAGCTATTATGGAAGAAAAGGGTCTTTGTTGTCTGCCATTTCCTTCCTCCATCAGTTAAGCAGATGCTTCCCTGGGAGGCTGCTGCTGCTGCTGCTGCTGCTGCTGCCTTCCTGACCAAGGCCTCCTGGGGCAGCTCAGTCTGCTCCAAAAGCAAGTCACAGAATCTTAGAGTTGGAAGAGACCTCAAGGGCCATCCAGACCAGCCCCCTGCCATGCGGGAATACACAGCCAAAGACCCCCGACAGATTGGGGGTCACCCACCATCTCAGCACCCCTGAGGCTGCAGCCGAGTCGGTTAACAGGGTGAGAAGGAAGAGCAAGAATAATCTTGGGAGGCCTGGGAGCCCCCTTTCAGCTGTGTGCTATGTTTGATCCACCACATATTTCTGGTTGCTCCTTCTTCCTTTATTTCCCCTTTCCTCTTTTCCATAGACTTGCCCCCAGCTTGCGGGTGCCACGCGTGTGCCAGGGGTTGTGCGGATGCACATGCGTGCGCAGCTCTTGCCCTTCCAGTCTTGAAAGGCTCTTGCAAGGCAATAACAGGGTGGTTTCTGCTCCAACTGAGGCTCAGCCCTGCCAGCAGCGTCTCTTCCAGGGAGATGGGGCTGGGAAGCTCCTGCCGGCTGCACTCGTCTTGCGTCTTCTGAGCTGTTGTGACACGCCGCCAGGTCTGGGTTATCGGTCTCTGCCTGCTGCCTTGTCTGGGTGACGGAGCGCTTGCCAAGGGAGGGCCTGCAGGAGATGGGCAGAGAGATGCTCTGATCTGATAGCAGCCCTGGAAGGGAGAAGGAGGAGGCCAGCGGTGCTGCCACTGCCCCAGGAGGTGGTTTTTGGCCCAGGGAAGACGGGTTGCCCTGATAGAAGAAAGAGGAGGAACTGTGGAGGGCTGATGCCAAAGACATTGCGATGACAAGGTGAGAGGTTAGGAACTGTTTGTGCCACAGGCTGCATCCACACTGGAGAAACAGCCCAGTTTGGCACGGCTTTCACTCTTTCTGGCTCAAGGCTATGGAATTTTATGGGAGTTGGAGTTTGTTGTGGGCCCAGAGTGGAGTGGGAGCTGGGCAACCAACTTGAGAACGGTCTCCTTTGTCTGTGGTTTTCCTGGTTGCTGTGCTATTCTGCTGCTGACAAAGGCAGGAAACCTATTGTGGCACGTCAATAAATAAATGTGAGTAATAAGCACCTTAGCCTTCCTGGTGCTGGCAACCTTTTTATTTATTCTTTTGATATTCATGGGTTTTTTAAAAATTTGGATGTTGCATCCGTTATTGTTGTTCACTTGTTCTGTTTTTATGGCAATCTGCAAAAGATTGAGAACAAGAGCTCTTGGGGATGATGGGCTGCGGTTGACCCACAAATGGGGGATCCTGGCCTCTTGGGTGAGGCTGAGGACCCCTGCGGGGAAGTCCAGTTTCTGGCCTTGGAGGGTTTTGGAGAAAGAAGGAGTGAGTTGGTGGGAACCTTTTCAAAAGTCCTTCCCCAGAGCTCCAAAGCCTCTCCTCTGGCCCGGCTGGAGCGTCTGAGTTCTCCATTGCAAGTCTTGACAGGCAGAGCGCTGGCGTTCCTCCCTTCTCCTTGGTGCATTCTCTCTCTCTCTCTCTCTCTATCTCTGTGTGTGGCAGGCAGATGTAACTTATGAGTTTGCGTAACCGAATCCAGTTGCACAATCCAAGGGTTTGGAGTTCCATTTGCTGCAGAATGCCTTGGTGGGAGATTCCCACCGCCAGCTTTGAGATGATGCTTTTGGGTGTCTGCTCCCAAGAGCAGAGAGACTTGTTTCCTTGGCATGCAAAGGGGTCCCTGGGTAGATTCTCTGGCAGGGTCTCCAGTTCAGGGGCCCAAAAGCAGCTAGTGTGAATCCCACTCCCTGAGACCCCCTCCGGGGACTCTGGGCTGGATCAGGCTTTGGGGGAGATTGGAGGCCATACAGGGCACCCGGCTGCCCAGCAGTCAATTTGGGAAAGGGACGAAAGGAAGAAAGGCTGCCTGCGTGGGACCCCCTGGAGCCAGGACCCTTCAGCTGGAGCCCCAGAGCAGAGGATTGAGAAGAAAGCCTTGGCTGCCAGGAACCCAGAGGAAGACCCCTTTGCTCTCCTTCCTTTGGCATGTAAAAACCTTTCTTGTTCTGCACTGGCTTCTAGGAACTTTGAAGAGCGTGTTGTTTTTGGCTCACTTAACTGTAGCAATCATTTGATGCCATATTAATGATAATTATTTGCATGATTTTGCTTGTGTTTTTATATATGTTTTAACTATAGTGGTCTTAGGTTTTGTAAGTTGCCTTGAGTCCCACTTTCTGGGGAATAGTGGGGTATGGGTGCATTAATAATATTTATAGGAGTAAGAACAGCAGTGATCGTAGTCCTGCTTCCTTGTCTTGCTTTCTTGCACCTTGGAGCTCAGGAAAAGGAATAGTTCCCCATGCATTTTAGTTGGAGAAAGCTCTGAAATTCTCTTCCTTTACCTTCTTTCAATTGGATTACTTTTATTCACTCATGTTTTAAATTACAGCTTGAGTCTCCCTTACCCAAAATACTTGGGAGCAGAAGTGTTTTGGGTTTGTGGGTTTTTTGAGATTTGGTAATACAGTATTTGCATATGCATGTGATATCTTGGAGATGGGACCGAAATCTAAATAAACCCCAAACTCATTTATGTTTCATATGCATCTTATACACATTCCCTGAAGGTAATTTTATATACAATATTTTTAATAGTTTTGTGCATGAAACCAAGTTTGTGTACATTGAGTCATCAGAAAGTAAAGGGGTCACTCTCTTAGACACACATGTGGACACTTTTGAATGTTGGAATATTTTGGACTCTGGCATTCCAGATAAGGGAGACTTGACCTGTGGTACATTATGGTTAGCCTCTTTGACCACCAGTTCTAGAGAAAAGACAGGATATAAATATAATACATTTATCAAGAGACAGGGTTCTGCAACTCGTCTTGGGAAATGCAAAGTGCTTTCCTTTGCAAGACACTGAACGGTTTGAACATTGTGTTCTTTGGTTCCATTGCCGGAGGCAAGTCATTCCAGGTGGAGAACATGGCAGTATTTTGGTCACCACAGAGATCTTGCACACTGTTGTTTAAGGTGGCATTTTACTGGGCTGGGTATTACGCCTTTTACGCTGAGGAAAGGGTTAGTGAATGGGGGCTTTGGTGTGATCCAAAGGGTCTGAAGCTCCATCTTCTCCAGTCCTTTCCTTTCTTTCCATGGTGTGTCTATCTGTCTGTCCGGGAAGAGAGCAGGAGATGGGGGTTTCCCTTCTGTATTGGCCTCTCGTGGTTTGGAGAGGTTCATCTTCTTTCTCCAGAGTTTGTAAGAGTTACTTTTGTTATGCTGCTTGCTGTTACTGCTAATTGTTACTAACTTTGTTTCTACCCCACCTTTTCACCAAAACTGTTACATACTGACATTGAAAATGAATCATTTTGCGTTGCTCGTTATTTGCGGATGAGGGTTAGCGTTAACAAGAAACATGGGATAGAGTTTGGAATATTCCAGGAAACCTGGCTCCCAAAATGTTGCTTGTTACGCCACAAGAGGAGCATCATTCCCGCCAGACTTGCCCTCATTTTCAAAGCGTAACCTTGTCCTGCACTCTTCTTTGTTTGCTCCCTCCACTCCCACCAGTCACTCATTGCAGCAGCTGCATTTCTTGAAATATGTTCTTTCCAAATTGTGGTGGGAGCCAAAGCCTTGGTGCAAAAGAGATGGGACGGGGACTGAGATCAGTCATTGGAAGTCGCAGAGAGTTAAAGCAGGCAGGAGGAGGCTGAGCTCTGGCTGGCCTCCAGCCCTGGCCTATAATGCGCTGCTCCCACTTTGTGCTGCTGCTGCTGCTGTTTCCGGTGGGAGAGGAAGACCCCCGCCTGGGTTTTGCACTCGCTGCTTCCTGCCAGCTGCCAAAGAGGAGGGTCTCACGGCTGCTGCAGCTGGAGGCGGGTGAGGGTCTCCCTGGCCAGACCCAGCAAGAGACTGGCCTCCCCCTTTTCCTTTGTCTGGGGCTGCCCTCTGGGGCACATGGGCCCCCTCTGTGTGCGCTTCCCCAGCCAGTGCCACGATGCTGCTGACGGGCCTCTTTCTCTCTCTCTGCCTTTCTAGGACTTGGTCGCAGCAGGACCTTCTTCCCTGGGCCGGCGGCAAGAAGAGAGGGATTATGTGAGAGCCCAGCGCGGCTGCGGCGGAGGAGGAGGCGACGGTGACGGCTGAGGAGGAGCCAGGCTGCGGCTCTGGGCCTGGCAGGCGCCAACCGGGAGACTCTGCTGCTCCTGCTTCTGCTGCAAGGCTGAGCTTGTGCAGAGACGGAGCCTGCGCACTTGCGTGCGGCGTATGCATGCATGCATGCAGCAGGCAGGCGGGCGGAGGGGGATCGTGCAGAAGGGAGTGGGGAGGGCCACCCAAGCACCAGCTGCCCACCCCACACGCCGGATACAGATGTGCGCAGCTGTCTCCTAGGCAACAGGAAGCAGAGGCCCTTCTCGCAAGCAGGGTGCTATAATGATGAGAGACTGCAGAGGTGGCAGCCACCGGCTGGGCACCGGGGAGGCCGCGCCGTGGGGTTCCCTCTCCCAAAGAGCCCCGAGGACATCATTTTTCTGAGAGGCGGTAGCGGCGGCTGCAAACGGCCGAGTGGCCCCACTCTGTCTGAGCCGAGGACGGGCGGTGAGGCCTGGGCCCAGGGGCAGAAGGGGCCATGGCATCCTCACCCTCCGCCGTGGTAGAGCAGTGTCTCCCTCCAAGAAAGACAACGGTGATGGTGATGATGACGAAGATGGACTGGCCCAGCCGGGAAAGGAAAAACCTTTGAGAGCGGCTTTCTTGGACTCCAGGAAGAAGGCCAGCCTGTGCCAGCTAGAACTACGGGCTCCTCCTGGTCTTCTCCTGCAGCCGGAGTGGCAGAATTTGCAAAAGGCTGAGATTTCCTGGGGAGGGTGGAGGGTTGATGGAGTGGATGCATGCCCACGGATGGACCTAAGGAAAGCCCAGTAGAATATTGCCTGAACTGGTCCATCTCCAGCGCCTGACGCTGGTTTCTGTAGGGGAGTCGGTCTCTGCTCCCTCCCTGGGACTCTGCGGGGCCCCACGTCCTTTGCTGGTGGGGTCCTTTCCTTCCCTGCCACTGCCCTGCCCTGCGCCCCCTTTTCTCTCACTTCCACCCCTTTGCAGCAGAGACTCTGGGCCCAGGCGTGCCCCCCTTTGCCGCAGTGAGGTGCCCCTCCTGGCTTCCTCCTCTGCTTGCCCACCATGAAGTTTTCCCTGCGCTTCTGGTTCCTCTCCACGGCCTTCCTGCTGCTCTTTGCCATGTCCTTGCTCTTCACCTGCTCCCATCACAGCATCGCCTACCTGGACCCTGGCGGCCTGGGCACCGGCGGAGGCATCCACCGAGTGAAGCTGGTGCCCAGCTATGCCGGCATGCAGCGCCTCAGCAAGGAGGGACTCTTTGTCAAGAGCTGCTCTTGCCACCGCTGCCAAGTGGGCTCCAGTGACTCCACCTGGTTCGACAGTCGCTTCGACAGCCGCATCTCCCCCGTCTGGACCAGAGAGAACATGGAGCTGCCCCTGGACGTCCAGAGGTGGTGGATGGTTAGTCCAGAGGACCAGGCAGGCCAGGGCCAGAGGGCAGGGGTCTCCTCAGGCCAAGGGGGGATGTAGATGGCTGTCGTCCGGTCCAGGGACAAAACAGCTCACCTTCCGCAGAGAGTATCAGTTGACCCTCAGGGATTCTATTAGGCCAAGTAGCTTATTTTGCAGAAGGATGCTGAACTCGCATATTCCCTCCTCTACAAAATGTTAACCATTTTAAAAACAATAACAATTTGGCAATTATTGGTATGTCAATGTGCTTTCTTCAAAATCTACCCTGGGCTAAACTAACATTGTTATTTGTTTCATTAGTTAGTTATTTTAAAAAGCTGGTATCCTTCTGTTCAACTGTAGAACAAGGAGTTGGGCTCTGCCTTTCCTCACATCTCTGCAAAGACCAGGGTTACATGCAGCCTGGGTTTGTTCAGCCATGGCTCCCAGCATTAAAGGAGACCTTCTAGGTGCTGAACCTTTGCCCAAAAAGAGATAAAGCACGTTGGAGCAAAGGAGACAGAGTTCCCCAACACATTGTTGGGGCAAGGGAGACAGAGTTCCTCTCCAACACATTGGCTTTTAGAGAGGGAGCTGTGGGACTTAAACTGGTTTCAGAGAGCTAGTGCAGATGAGTCCAGAGGATGTATTTCCCTTTGCCCTTTGCTTTGCTTTTTGTAAAAAAGAAGAACCCCTGCAACCTCTGGCAACGTTTCAAGGGATTTGAGGGTTGGAGAGCGCACGCCATGCCCGCATCCCTTCCTCCTCGCCTTGGGCTTCCTCCTGGCTCAGCTTAAACCAGCTCCTCTCCTTCCTCCCCAGATGCTGCAGCCCCAGTTCAAGTCCCACAACCTGAATGAGGTCCTGAGCAAACTCTTCCAGATTGTCCCTGGGGAGAACCCCTACCGGTCGCGGACCCCCCAGCAGTGCCGGCGCTGCGCTGTGGTTGGCAACTCGGGGAACCTGCGAGGCTCCGGCTATGGCAGGGAGATCAATGGGCACGACTTTGTCATGCGGTGAGTGAGTGAGTGAGGGGTCGGTAGCAAGGAAGGGCTGGGCAAGGGTTGGCCGGCTGGCTCTGGCATCACTGCCCACATGGTCCTTGAAGGCAGGCAGGTGCTATCCGTGCCGGCTTCAGCTCCGATGTGTAAGGGAGGTGGCCAGAGAGTCGTTGAGGTTCTTTCCTATCAGTATGCCTCTCCTCTTGATATCAGATGGGGGTACACAGAAAAAGGAACTTGAGATTGCTGCTTCTGATACCTGTACATTTGGGTTTTGTGGCCTAGATGTAGAATTGTGCATTTGTCTTAGCTGAGTTTCATTCTATTCTATTAATTTCAAACCAATTTTCTAACTTATCATGGTGTTTTATAATTCTGTTCCTATCTTTCAATGTGTTTGCTGCCCCTCCCAATTCTGACTTAATAAGAATTCTCTCTAATCCATCATCTAAGTCATTGATAAAAACGTTTAGGCACAGCCATTGATGATGACGACTCTTTGGACACAATTTTCCAAGCAGTTGTGGATCCAGCCGACAAGTATCCATAGCTGTTCCACATCTGATCAGTTTGATAATGAAAATATCATGGGGGACTTGATAATAATTTGGGGTAAAAAATAGGGACAAGATGGCTCCTCACCCGATGCCTCACATCAAGAAGTCACTGGATGTAGCACGTGGGGAGATCTGTCAGCTGGGGAGAATATTTTTACAAGGCAAAGTCATATTTTAAGAAGAAAGAGAGCAAATAGTCCTTGGAGGGTCAAAATTAGGACAGTCTTATTGTAGTCTAATAACAAGCTTCCTTAGAGAAATCATGAGCTTGGGGAGAACGCCAAGCAGGTCAATTTAGCAGGACAGAAAAGGGGGCCTGGCTTATTCTGGGCTGATAACAGTGACCCTGAAAGGAGCATTGGGAGATGGTGCCCCCCACTGAGTGGTCAGCCAAGGCCTGGGCCCAAGACCATGGGGGTCACAGGGACTGGGATGAGAGGAGGAAGGGGGCTTGCCCCTTGGCAGACCTGCTTGTCCTGGCCGGGGGGGGGGGGGTGGTGGTTAATGGATGTTGCACCAGGGCAGTGACCAAGGACCTCTTTCTTCCCTGCAGAATGAACCAGGCTCCCACAGTGGGCTTTGAAGCGGATGTCGGGAGCAGGACCACCCATCACTTCATGTACCCAGAAAGTGCCAAAAACCTGCCTGCCAATGTCAGCTTTGTCCTTGTGCCCTTCAAAGCCCTGGACCTGCTTTGGATCGCCAGTGCCCTCTCCACCGGCCAGATCCGGTTGTATGTCTTGGGGCATGGGGAACCGGGAGCAGGGTGGGGGGCGCACAAAGACCTTTCCCTGTTAATGGTCCCTTTTTGAGAAACGCAAGGACTCCCCCACCTAAAGACCTGCTGGCGGGCAGCCGCCTTTCAAGGGGGAGGCTTTGAGCCCTCTGACCAAGAACCCCACTTTCCAGCTGCAAGAAGCAAAGGGCACTGAAAGCAGCAAGCTTTAGCAGATGAAATCTCATTTTGCTGCCATCCTTCACAAAAGCCGAATGTCTTTTTAAAAGCAGGGAGCAAAGCTTTAATGGCAATCTGAGTTCAGCACATGGCTACTTCTCTGGGGTGCTGCTCGATTGCACCTTTTCCACATGAAATCCACGGTTCCTTTGAAAGCTCCCTGGAGAAGAAGGGTGTCTCATTCCCTCTCTCCTCTTTTCCTTCCAGCACCTATGCCCCTGTGAAGCCCTTCCTTCGGGTGGACAAAGAGAGGGTAAGGCTGGTCCCTGCTTGGTGCTTCTGGCACCCGGGTTGAAAGGGTGGCGCCTGGGAGGAATCTAGCCGGGTGTGAGCTGCTGCAAGGGGTGCCCCCTACTATTGCATGGCTCCTCTGGCTTCCAGGCCAAGGGGCTGCAGCACCCACCTGTTTTTTGGTTCCATAAAAGAGGGTGGCAGAGCTCTGAGTTCCAGTCTCTGCATGAGGGGAAGGGGAAGGTGCCAGGCTGTGAAAGGTCCTTCATCCACGGAGTGGAACTGGATGTGGGGAGCATCCCAGCCCCATTGTGAGAGGAAAGGGGGCTCAAAATAAAGCGGTCTCCGGCATTTAGCATCTCCGGGGTTTTAACAATTATTCCATATTCCTTTACTTGGATCATTCCTGTGTTGCCTTTCAGCCAAAGTGGTTCCAAAAAGTGGGTCTACAAACAAAACGGAGGAACAACAGAACCAAAGTTAGAAGCCAGCCATTAGAATGTTTCAAAATGGCATTGATTTGAAAGAGGAATTGTGCCACTTTGTGGTAGCCTTTGGAACAGCTCTGCCAGACCCACAACTGGCATCGTTGGCCCCAGACAATCTAAAGAATTGATTATGTATCAGAGATTAGGTGTCTCCGTAGTTTGCAACCCAGACTGTCCCTCCTGAACTGGAGACCCAAAATTGCCCCCGTTCTGTGGACAGATGGACATTGACAAGGGTCGTGCTTTACACTGTCTTCTCTTACCTCCTCTAGGTTCAAATCTACAATCCTGCTTTCTTCAAATACATCCACGACCGATGGACAGAGCATCACGGACGATACCCATCTACGGGAATGCTGGTGCTCTTCTTTGCATTACACGTCTGTGACGAGGTCAGTTGTGGTTGTGCTTGTTGTCAAAATCACCAGAAAGAGGTCTCTGTTCTGGAAACATCCCCCTATCCTAGACAGAAACACCAGGATTGGGGGGATTATAGGTGTGCTTGCCAGGTTCCCCTATGGCATGTTTGACAAAATCACAAAGTGAACAGGTGCCAGGGTTTGATGCCCCTTCTTAAGGCTCAAAAGCAGAAGCAGATGGTGCAGATTATGAGAGCTGAGATTGTGTCTGGGATTGAACAAGCCACATCTAGGGGACCATTCTAATAAACAGAGTAATAATAACAGGTGCTGTATTTTCGGGAGGAGGCAAATGGGAGGGAGAGCAGTTGGGGGTCTAGAGGTCAGATCCTGTAAAGGAAGGCAGAAAAGGCTGGGATTGCTGGCATGGAGCAGCCAGCCTTATGTGAGATGACCTCTGGGTCAGCTTGGTAGGAGAATGCATGGTCTGCCTTGTGGCCTCTAACCTCTGGGTCTATTTGGGGAGCAGTTAGGATATGCAGCATCTCCAAGGGCTTCCCAAATCAGGGCTCATCTCAGAGCACCCCAAAAGCAGCCATCTGGAGTGCTTAGAAGGACTTGGGGAGAAGGAGGGCAGGACAATCAAGAGGAAGGTGGGAAGGACCTTTTGGGGCAAGTGTGGAACCTCAGAAACAGGGATGGAAATGTTCCTGCAAACTGAGAGTAGCAAGAAGGCACCAGCCCTGTGCCTCTTGCGCTGGGAGCTCAGCACCACCCAAATTTTGGCCTAGAGAAATAAATGGAGGGAGGGACTTATGGAGGGCTGCGTGTCGCCTCTGCTCAGCCTCAGGGGCCTCTCCCTTCCTCTCTCTTTCTGTGGCATTCACAGGTGAATGTCTTTGGCTTCGGGGCCGACAGCCGGGGCAACTGGCACCATTATTGGGAGAACAATCGCTACGCTGGGGAGTTTCGGAAGACCGGGGTGCACGACGCGGACTTCGAGGCCCACGTGGTTGATGTCCTGGAGAAGACCAACAAAATAGACGTTTATCGCGGCAACTGACCCTCCGGAGGTCCGGTTCCTAGCTTTGTCCTGGAGCAGAGGGCCCTGTGGGGTGGGCTCCCCTTCCTACTCTGCAGGTGGGCCGAGAGCGGGGTTTCCCCTCTGCCCCGAGGAGTCTGGGGGACGCATGGCTTTGGGAAGAGGTTCAGTTGAAAGCTGTTCTTTGAAAGAGGACAGGGAAGGAGGACGTGAGGCCGGGTTTGAACTGAGGTGGTCTGCAAGCAGAAGAGACGCTTGTCTTCGGGAGCTGTGCGTTCAAGGCCCCCTTTCCCTTTGCCAAAGGAAGGTGCCGGGCAGGAGGACACGAGAGGCAGTCAGCGGTGGCCAGAGGAGGAAGGAAACCCAGCAGGTGGCGGGTGAGAGTTTTCTCCACTTTCGGGGATGAATTCCCAAAGGCCTGGTGGGCTTTCTTGGGCGTTCCCAACTGAACCTCCCCTTGACTGCTTGAAGAAGCACTTACATCTCAAGAGACCTTTTTTAAAAAAAAGAAAGCAAACAGAATCAGCAACTACAATCAACTTTCCTTTGATAAGTGGCAATTGCCCAGAAAAGTCCCTTTTGACTTTCCTTTTTGTATTTTACTGTTTAAAAAAGCAGAGAGTGGTGTGGGACGGTCTTTGGTTTTCCAGTTGTGGGAACTCCAGAAGATGTTGGGGGCTAGATCCTCACCGGAGAGGGCTCTTTCCCTTCTGTACTTTGCCTCTCTTCTCTGGGCTTCTGGTGGGTGAGAGGATGGACGGGTGGCCATACGGCAGGTGGACACAAGCCTTTCTTCACCCTGGGCTGAGCTGGTCAGTTGGAGTGAGGAATGGGCATCCTCCCCTGCCTTGTTACAAGGCCTGAATGTACGCATGGGGATGGGTGACGCATGCCGAAGCCACTCAAGTGTTCAGACCCTGTGGCTTTCCCTTCCTTTCTCTCTCACTCCTTCCCCAACAGCCCAGGCGGCCACCATCCTGGGGCTGGAGTAGCCAGGATGATTCCCTGCCAGGGCAAACCATTTCCCACCAGCCCAACTCCAAGTCCTGAGATGCTTGTTCCTACTCTCCATCTTCCTCCCTCCCCTTCCTCGCATGTTACTCATGTTATTCAGAGGAAGGCGGAAGGAACCTGATGTCCAGCCTGAGCTCTGGCTGGTGGCCTTCAGACTATCTTGATCTCAGAGAAAGTGGTCCCATAACTTGCCAGGAGCAGCGGGTGGAGGGCTGTGATGGCAGCAAAGCCTCTTGCTGTTAGTGGCTGAGGGACGAGGCTGGAAGGCAGGAGGAGGTTGCGACTGGCATCTCCAGAATCCCTGGCTTTGGGGCTCTTCCTTCAGAAAGATGGAGAGCTGCTGGACTCCAGAGCAGATGTACTAATTCTCTTTTTTCTTTTTGGTCCTTGGTCTTGCCCCTTGGAGAGTTCCAGGAGTCCAGTAGGACCACTAGCAGAGAGTTAACAAGGGCAGCCCTTGGTGTCTCCAGCGGCTGGCCTCCCAGAGAGAACTGGGATCATGTCAGGGCTGTCTTTTGGTAAAGAGAAAAAAGAAGGCTCTCATTGGGGCAGGATCTGGTGGTCCTCACCTCTCCCCCCCCCCCATCCCGAAGCTTCCAGTATTTATGTTCATTGTCTTTTGTTACATTTTGGATGACCATGTTTTCCTGAGATGCTGAAGAGAAGCTGTTACAATTGAGCAGAGGGGTGCCATTTTCCTTTGGGGTCTTTCTGTGCTGGTCCTTTGTTTTGCATTCATGGCACTTCTCTGGGGAGGCAGAGGGTCCAATGAAGTTGGTCATGGGGGGGGGGGGGGGAGGATTCCTTTCCTTTGGGTCTTTGAAGGGAGAAATTGGCAAAGTGATGGACTTCTTTGGTGCTTCTGGGCACAACTTTTGGATTTACAAGGACCAGATTGAGTGAAGGGCTCTTTTCTCCTTCAGAAGTGCAATCATGCCAAACAGTATTGAATAAATATTCCCCTTTTCCTGTTGTTAAATCATCTAGAATGAGGGAGTTTGGGACTGGGGGGGGGGTGTCCCCATGGGTGGCCAGAAGCACTCTTTGCAATAGTGACTTAATGTTTCATGCTCCTTCCTTCCTTCCTTCCTTCCTTCCTTGTCCCTTTGGCTGGGATGAAACCTAAGAGAAGGAAGTCCCATATCTGTCTTGTGCCTGAAGATGAGTGCCAGAGACCCAAGAGCCATTTCCTCGATTGCACTCACAAAACTCTCCAAATGTTCTGCTAGTGGCCTCTAGTCAGATGGCTGGTCCGTCCCTTGTAGTTGCATGTTTGGTCAGATTTTCAAAATGAGCCAATGCACTGAGAATGGCTTTGAGCTGCCGTTCTGTGCCTCTCAGGCCACATTCCTGTGATAGACAGAGCAGGTGGGCTGCTTCGTCCCGTCCCCCATGCAGCCTGCTTTCTCTGCCCTCCAGACCTCTGGGCATTGAAAGGGGACTGGGGCAAGATGGGGCAGGGCCTCAGTCCTCTGGCTCTTTGCTGCCTTGGGCTCTGAAAGTTTTGCTCTCTGGGAGCTTCTCCACTCTCCCTCCCCTGGACCCCCATCTCCATCTCTGCAGTTTAGGCAGCCCCTCCTGCCTCAGTTTCCTTTTCTGTTGTTTTTTGGGGCATATTGCAGGAAGGAGAGGGACCTTTATGTGTGGAAAAAGGCCAGGTGGCATCCAGTGTTGCTGGCGGTTCTTCTGCCCCATAGCTTCTGACTAAGCAGCCCAGCAGGGCTCCTTCTCTTTGCAGTGGAACCACCCGGGCAGGAAGCCATCTTTCCTTCCACAACAAAGGGCACCACCAGAGTGGCAGAAGGTGCCCACTGCACTGTGGGGCTTGGAGATGAAAAGAAACACACTTGGCTTGTCTCTCTTTCTGGAGCATGAGTTGGTCTGTGCTGTGCTGCCCTTTCCATCCTTGCAGGAGCCCAGATGGAGGGCAGGGAGGGGGGCAGTGTGGTGCCAGTGTTGTGAGTTCAATCGAAGTCAGGGGCTCAGGGTCAGCTCAGCCTGGCATCCTTCTGAGGTCACTAAAATGAGCCCCCAGCTTGTTGGGGGCAATTCGCTTACACAAATTGTAAACCGCTTAGGGAGTGCTTAAGTGCACTGATAAGCAGTACAGAAATGTACTTGCTATTGCTATTGAGTGAAAGGCTGCCTCTGGGGAATCTTGGGGGGGGAGTGTAGAGACCGGGGGCAAAAAAGGGTGGGCAGAGTGGTCTCCATCCAGCAAAGGGAAGGAGGAGACTTGCTGTTGGGGGAGAGGAGTACTGGAAGTTGGGCACTCTTGGCTGGGTCTCACCTCTGTCCTTCCCACAGGACCCCCATGTTTGCTTCTTGCTCTGGGGAAGGGTCTGCCATGCCACCTTTCCTGGAGGGCAAGGTGCTGCCAGAGCAGAAGGGTGCTTCAGTGACCAAAATGCACTGGCACAGAGGGCCTGGGGTGCTCTTTGTGTTGGTGGGCACCTGTCGGGGTGCCTTAATTTGGTCCTGTGTTCTTTGTTAGTGGTTTTGCCACCTGCTGTGTCTCTGTGGCCCCTTCTGAGCTTCCTTCCAGGCAAGGAGCCACCTGGAAGGGTGGAGAGCTCACCCTCCAGAGCAAGACGGGGGAAGGTGGTCCCCGAGAGCCACGGAGGGTTTGGACTGAGAGGGAGCCACTCTGGTAAAGAAACCTGGCCCCACACCTCAACAAGAGGGACACTTATGAGGGTGAGGACAGCCTCCCCCCCCCCCTCAGTAATGTCCAGTAATGAAAATCCTGGGTGCCCAGCTGTCCGAAGGGGCTGCTTGCCAAACCTTCCTGCCGCTTCCTAAGCTCCAGAAAACTGGGTGCCTTCTTCCAGCTGCCCTCTCCTCCTCCTCCTCCTTCACAGGCCAAAGCCATGCGATGGCTTCTTCTCCTCTGAGCTGCTCCTCTGAGCCTTTGGCCGCTGCTGCCTTCTTCCTCGGGGGTATCTTGTGGTGGGGGTGGGATGGACTTGGGGGCCGCCTTCCCCTTGCAGCCAAGCAGCCTGCGCCAATGGCCGCCCCCCTCCCCTGTTATTATCAGTATTATGTTCACTTGCGCGACTCCCCCCTTTTTGTACTTTTTAACTTCACTGGCTACAGCTGGGGAAAAAACTGGATTTTTTTGTGTTTGGTTGTATAAAATAAAATCTCTACCTTTTTCCTTCTATTGATTTACCTGCACTATGTATCTCTGGCATGAAGGGCCTGGGGTCAGAAGAACTGCATTGCATTGCAATTGTACCCCGGGACATTTGTGGGCCCAGGTGTGCCCTCCAGGTGCGCGGGTTCAAGGCAGTGTTTGTTGTGTTGGATTAGCCTGGGAACTGAAGCCACAAAACCATGGAACAAATCCTGAGAGGCAAAGTTGGGCTTCTTGGTGATTTTGGCTTTGTATTCAGCACAATGGAAGGAAGGGAAGGGCCAAGGGCATGAAATGCCTGCGTTAGCCAGGATGTCTGTCAGCCACCCATAAAGTTGGATGCTTAGCTTTCACACCTATCTGTATTCTGGGTCCCTCTTGACCCACTGATTCTACCCACCCAAGTAGTGGCTGCACCTCCTGCCATGCAGGGGTTGAAGCGGACCACAGTAATCCATGGAGGCGTCTGCCAAATCAGTTTATTCAGCTTTCAAGGGGCACTTTGGCTGTGATGCTTTTGCTGCAAGAGTCTGAATGCAGCCCCCTGTCAGTTTTCTCCAGGGTCCTTGGAGGATCAGGATGTGGGGCATCTGGGAAGCTGCTGGCAATCAGGGCAATGAATCTCCTGACGAGTGGCGTGACGCTCCTGCCAACCCTGTCACTTCTCCAATGTGTCCTGGGCCCAGATGTTTTGACATGACCCCCCCCCCCCCCCAGTGCACCGTGGTCCCTGCATGCCTCCCTGGGAGGCTGCCTTCCCCACAGCCAGGCCCTCCATCCCAAGGCGGTACATTTCCATGTGCCAACTGGCACCTTTGCATCTTGACAGGGGTCAGGTTTCATCATCAGTAACATGAACTATGGAGGCGGAGAGGGAGGGCAGAAAATTGCCACACACACTGTATTGTTTAAGGAGAGGCAATTTGAAAACCCTAGTCAAGGCTTATTCAATCTAGCAGGATGTTTATGCAGTACTTTGTCACCTTGGATCCCACGGCAAGAGAAAAGCAGGGTATGAGTTCACTGGGTATGACTGCATTTATGACCAGCAGTTTTTCCTCAAAATCATTCCTCAAGGAAGACTCCAGATTTTCATTCTGACACATTGGCCGCATCTTCCCTGGTGGTGCTCTGAACCTCCTCTGCTAGATCTGCCTCCACAACCTTGTTAAAAATGTGGTCCAAACATGATGCCCACCCTGGGAGGCCCCCTGCCCTCTCTGTGCCCCCCAAAGACTCAGGTGCCAGGAGGAGGCCCACAGCAACCCCCTGGAAACAGCTTGAAGGCGCGCAGCAAAAGGAAAGCATCCAAAGGGCTGCTTCTGCCCCCAACCCAGGCATGGCGGGCGTTGTTCCTGGCTTGGTTCAAGGGCCATGTGGCTGGTTCAGTGCAAGGGATGCAAAAGATTCAGCCTCGTAATCTTTTAGATGCTGGCAAGATAATTCTGGGTGTGAGCACTTTGTGTTGTTGGCTTTTATGTGTTTGTTTGCTTTAAAGCAAGGCTTTATGACACTATGCATGACACTATGTACTGCTGGATACCCAACTTTGTGGGAATAATTTTTGTACTTTTTTTGAAAAAAGTGCAGTTGTTGTTTTCTAAATCTAATTGCTTCTAAAGCCAGGCTTGTGAGTCTGGGCAAGGTAACCATCTCTAATTTGGATCACGTTTTTACCAAGGTTGTGATCCAGCAGAATAGTGTTCGTTCACATGCCCTTTGGAAGAGTTGGCAGGAGCCTCAGTAGAGCTCTTTTTGGCCCAAGGGGACTGAAATTTCCAAAACAAGGACAGTGCTATGTGAATGTCTGACCAAGAGATCCTTTAATTCCCTCCCTGTTCTCTCCGCACCCTTCTCCTCGGAGGGCATCAAAGGGGCTTGCATCCTGCCCAGCATCCCCCTTCCCAGGACTGCAGGCGAAGGGAGAGTGTCCCCATCTTCAGTCTTCTGATCCTCTCACCAAGGGATGACCTGCCCTTTCCAGTCCAGGAAGGTGCCATTGTCACGGGCAGAAAGTCTGGAGAGCACCTCCACCATCCCTCTTGCGCTGGATGCCAGGCTCACTTCCTCCTGGAAGGAGAAAATAAAAGGAGGAATCCTGAGCCTAGAAATGTGCAAAGGGCATTGCCATGCCAGGTTTTCTTTTCTTTTTTGGAAGGGGGGTTCCATCGTTTTGAGATTTGTAGAAGGCTTCCTTAGTGATTGGACATTTCCTCCTAAAAACCCAAACACTGATCCAGACTTTATAAGGCAGCAGAGATGCGCAAAAAGCATGGCATGGGACCAGACTGGGCTAGATGCCAGTCACACAATTAGCACCTGGGGAGATTTTTTAAAAGGTAAATTGCCAGCAAGGGACTCTCGTCTCTGGGGATGGAGGGCATTAACCCTTTGCCCCCCACGGTCCAGGAAGGACCCTTTTGCCCCTGCCGATTGCATTGAGAGAGAAGCCCCGTTCCCTCACGCAAACAGGAGCTTTTCCTCCAACAGAAACAGCAGGCAAGGAGTGGCCCAGTCTGGATCTGGGTGACAACAAAAGGGTTGCCAACGGCAGTAACAGCTAAAGTTATGCTGCCACCTTAAGCAGAAAATCAAAATGACTCTGTTTAAACTGTGTAAGGATAGCTCAAAATCAAGACTCAAATACACAACACTTTCACTATTTAGTGTGTTTGTAACCCCATGGAGTTAGCCGTCTATTTGCAATGAGGAGATCTGATCATCATGCCCCTCCAGAGGCATCTCCTGGACCATGCACTCTTTCCATTATCTCTGGTCAATGTGGGGCCTTGAAGGTAGTGGAGGGCTTGCCTTCATTGCTGGGTTTTAAACTGGGGCTGGGAGTGGGTGGCCTCCCTCCTTTGGCATTGGATACCTGCCTGGCAGTGGGGCTGGGAAGGAGGGCCTCTTGGAAGACTTCCCTCCAGCTCTCTCGTCCTAGGAATAGTAGTCTTCAAGGAGGGGCATGCTGGAATCCGCATGGATTCCTCCCTCTTTTGGCTCCTGCTTGATAAAGTCCTTTGTTTTTCAGTACATGTTCCTACAGTTTCATGGTTGTAGAAACTCACAGGGGAAATGGAGTGGTAAGTATTAAAGTTCTCTTGGCCACCTGCAATGCCCTCGTTGCCATCGCTCACCCTCTGCCTACCTGTTCCACCCCCAAGTCGGTCTTCACGCCCCCCGGGTGGAGCGAAACGGAGAGGATCCCACAGATGCCGTAACGCAGGGCCAGGCACCGCGTGAGCATGTTCAGCGCTACCTGCAGAGGAAGCACATGGGACGCAGAGACAGACACCTGAGCACAGTTGCCTCCCTCCTGCCCTTCCTCCATGACTGGCTCTGGCTTCAGTGCTCCAGTGGCACCGGCAAGCACCAACCCTGCCATGCCAGACTTGCAGTGGGTGGCTGGGTGAGGGGTGCCACTTCTGCCAGCTGCCAATTATGGAGACTAATTTAGACCCAAATCAATGCTAGCCTTTCTTAGAGTCTCTTTCTGCTCCTACTTTGCAGGAAAGGCAACTGAGACCAAGGGAGGAGAATGGTACTCCTGGTGACCCCACGCCTTCCGGCTCTGGCCTGGTGGCCTCCTGAAGGAAGCCCTGACCACCCGCTCTCCCTCCCTCCCTCCCCATTCCCTCCAGACCCTCCTGACCCTTACCTTGCTGCAACGGTAGCCAACGTCTTGCTTCCAGCCCCAGCCGTCCACAAGCGAGAGGGAACCGTAGCTGCTGGAGATGTTGACGATGGCTGCTTTCTTGCAGCTCATCTTGCACTGGTTGCTGGTCCAGGCCCCCTTCCTCAGCAAAGGCACGAACTCCTGTGGAAGAGACAGAAGGGGAAAAGTGCATGGTCCCCTCTCCATGTGGCTATGCCCCCAGCTCCTTCCACTTTGCGGGCAGCTTCTTCTCTGCCTAGAAGCCCCATGGCTTCTTCCTAGGCTGCTCCTGTGGGGCTGGAGAACTGCCACATTCTGTGGCCAGCAGGAATCCCAACCTGGCATTGATGCCACTTTCTCTCAGATGGCAGAGGGGCCACGAACTCCCTGCAAGCCCCGCCGGCCGTCCCATGCCTTTACCTGACACATCAACAGGGGCCCAATGGTGTTGGTGGCATAGACAGCCGCCATGTTCTGGGCATCCTCCGTCTCAAGCGTTGTGTGGCAGGCGATGGCGGCGTTGTTGATAAGCAGGTTGAGGCCACTGCTGCCCACCTGCTCCCCCACTTTCTGGGCAGCTGCTTTGATGCTCTCTGGGTCAGTGACATCTGCATGAGGCAAAGCGGGAGGGTTAGCAAAAAGCACTGCAACGTGGTATTTATTGCAACAGAGAAAAAAACCCCACCAAAGGCTGCATGATCCATCCACCCCCTTTTTTGAACCCCTACACTTTCTCAGGCTGTTCGGTGGTCCCCTGAGACCCAAAGCAGAAGAAAAGGGGTAGGTTGCAGAAGCCGCTGGGTGAGATCATTCGGAGGCACGGAGCTCAGTGTCATCAGTACGCTGATGACACTCAGATCTACTTCTCCGTGACCAGATCGTCTGCACAGACCTCTGATGGCATCTCCCCTCTCAACGACTGCCTTGCGGCAGTAATGGATTGGATGAGGAAAAACCGATTGAAGCTTAATCCAGACAAAACAGAGGTGCTCACAGTCACAGGCCCGAAACCAGGTTTGGGAATACAACTTCCAGTCCTAGATGGAGTCACACTCTCCTCTAAGGACTGTGTTCGCAGCTTGGGGGTCCTCCTTGATTCGTCGCTTCACATGACTAGTCAGGTGAATGCGACGGTCAGGAGTGCCTGTTATCAGCTTCGGCTGATACGCCAGCTGCGCCCTTTCCTGGAGAAGAGGGACCTGGAAACTGTGATACACGCGCTGGTAACCTCACGTTTGGACTACTGTAACGCGCTCTACATGGGGCTACCCTTGTGCTTAACCCGGAAACTTCAACTGGTCCAAAATATGGCAGCCAGGCTTCTTGCTGGTACATCTAGGAGAGAGCACATTACTCCAGTGCTAAAAGCTCTCCACTGGCTACCGACCAGTTTCCGGGCTCAGTACAAGGTGTTGGTTTTAACCTTTAAAGCCCTACATGGCTTGGGCCCATCTTATCTAAGGGACCGTCTCCTTCCATATGAACCTCCCCGCACACTTCGGTCCTCTGGGAGGAACCTGCTACAGCCCATGAAGACAAGGTTGGTGCAGACCTCCCAGAGGGCTTTTTCAGCTGTCGCCCCCAAGTTGTGGAACAACCTGCCGGATGAGATGCGTCTCATTTCATCCCTAGAAGGCTTCAAAAAAGCCCTGAAGACGCACCTCTTCCGGCAGGCCTTCCCAGAGAATGTGAGTATCACCCAGCTCCAATCCTGAGCCTAACCTTAGGCCCTAGAATCGTCTTTTTTCCAGCTTTCCTTCCCTTGTACCTTATTCCTAGATGACCTAGGCCTTAGGTCCGTTTTCCCTGCTGCTGTTTTTTATTGCCTATTTTAGCTATTCTATGTTTTAACTGTATTGTGATTTAATTCTTTTTTAAGGGGGGTGGTAAGGGAAAGGATGGGATATTTTAACTGTAACTGTTTTTAACTCTTGTTGTAATCCGCCCCGATTGCTTGTTCAGAGGGGCGGACTAGAAATAAATTATTATTATTATTATTATTATTATTATTATTAATTCAGTAACAGATAAAATACTGACCCAGTTGCAGGACAACAAGAGTGCAGCCTTTTGAATCCCTGCGAGACATTTCTTTTAAGGCCTGGAAAAAGAAGGGAGGGAAGGAAACAGATTGAAAGGAGAAAGTTGTATCATGAGTCCTTACGAAATGTCTTTTGCAAAGGTTATCCACCAACAACCAGAACTGTGTCTCTGGAAACTGTCTCTCTCGGAAAATGTGCCATTTTTACTCCCACATTTGATTTTTTTTTTTTTAAAAAAAAAGATCTTATTCCTTTCTACCCTGAATATAAGGACAGTTGCAGACTTGGCTAATTTCTTCAAAGCCAACATGAAACAGAATACCTCTCGATTTGTGCTGGCCAAATCCCACATGTAAAGCTATCCCACCTCGGATCCACTCCTGGCGTATAAATTTAATAAATAACATAATAAAAATAAATTCCCAGCATGGCAGATTGTACCTGGCTGCCATGAGGCTCCTCTTGGAGAAAAAAGAAGGATCCAGGAAGCCTAATGCTTAAGAGTTAAGACCCTGCCAATCTGGGTTGCCCCCCACATCCATTCTCTCAAATCTCAAGCTGTTTCTATCTTGAATGGGCAAATCTGGGTGAATGCCTATTGGAAGCAAACTGAAGGGCAATCTTCACCCATCTCTACTGCTGATGATCCATGGCTCAATAACCTGCATCCCTCTTCCCTGTGGGGCTGGCCCTGCCACCAAGCGATTCCTGGGGGGCAACCCCCTGGAAGGCAAAATGGGGTCTGGGTCAGACAGCCAGCAAGAGGAGCAAGGTGCCATCTTGCCAGGTTCTCTTGGAAGAGTTTCAGGTGGAGGACCGAGGTGGGCTCGGTCCTCCGGCACATTGGATTGTTACCCCCATGGTTCATTGAGATCTATCACTAGCAATGGATAGCGATTTTGGCCAGGGAGATGATTTAAGGCCACCTTAAAGAGTAAGACCACAGTGCTCAATATTGGTTACTTCTGCCCCCCCCCCCCCCGCCGCCTCCTTTTGCGGCTCTTCCTTAACCCTCCACCATCCCCACCCCATGGGGGCAAAGCACTCTTAGAAAAGAGAGTCCTCTCTTATCTGCTTCACTGCATGTGCTCCAAACGCACTGCAGAAGTGCCATAGGTGTGTGTGCGTTTGATGCACCTGGTGTGCCTGTGCCCAGTGGGCAGAGTCCTCCCATCCCACCCCAGTCATCCTCACCTGGGCCTCGGGACCATCTGGATGCCGGCAGGTGGCAAAGAGGAGCTGAGGGGGATACGGCAGCGCCATGAAGGCCTCCACCAAGCCCAGGCCGATGCCACGGTCGCCTCCAGTCAGGAGCATGCTCTGCACCTTGAAGTCTTCCATGGCTGCTGCTTTGTCGTCTGGAGAGGTCACAGAGGGATCGCCAGGACTTCAGGGACTCTGCCCATCTGCCACCAACCCTTCAATGATGCAAACGCAAATAATCAGAGGTTAATAATCAATAAACATATACAGAGAAAGAGACTGGAATAATTGCAAGACTCTCATCCTGGCAGAAGAAAACAATGTCTCAGCTGCAATTGTTCCAGGCAGGGCTGCTTGTGGGTGTCCTGTGCCAATTTAATGATGCGTTGGCATCCTTGGCAGGCATCAATTGTGGGTGGCACAGCCCAAGCCTCCGGCTATCTTGCTCGCACCTTCCCTTGACCTCCTTTGGTTCCTAGCTGAACCTTCCACCTGTCATCCAACAAACTCAGAAACCTCAACCTGAACTCTGGGTCTTTTTTCAAGACAACTTCAGCATTCTTCTAATAGCAAAGGATCACAAAAAGGGTTCAGAAGGAGGAGTGATAACTCTTTTTTCCAAAAAAAAAAAAAAAAAAGGAGAGAAATCGACCCCCCCCCTCAATTAATGGGCACCTCCAAGCCAATCTTTTCAACACCATTCTATAGGAAAGGACGAAGTGAAGAAAGGTTCAGGTAGGTTCCAGGGGATGCTTGTCTCCTGTTACCTCCTCTGTGTAAAATGGAACCAAATTCCAGCATTAAGGACTGGATCTATGGATCCATGGAGTGCTAACAAGACAAATGGGTGCATCTTAGAGCAAATGAGAGTCAGTGTGGCACCTTGGACAACCTGAAGGCACACCACCACCACAGCCACCACCTGAGACATGCATACATATTTTCAATTATTTATGGACATAAATCTCCTAGGTATTTAAATTCTTACGCAGTCGTATAAACAGTCATTATCATGTAGCATATCAGTTATTAAGTGTTAATAAAGTAACCCGAATCCATATCAACTGCGTATTAAAATGGAATCACCAAAACATGGGTTGGAGCTGGGAGGCAGGGAGTAGACTGTCTTTCCTTCCCTTTTTGATTAGAGGTATTGATTACCGACTGAGCCATTTCTGCTGGAGCTGGAAAGGCGAGGGAGCCAGCAGTGACTTAGCCTGCATGGGGCAAAAGGAAGGCTTGTTGACGTTCGGGCAGTTGTAAACACTTTCAGAGCCCCTCTTTCTGGATTATCCCAAAGTTCAAGGCAGACAGGATTGGGGAAATGAAAGAGAAGATGTTCCCGAGTGTGTAGTTTGTGTGTTCACCCAAAAGGCGAGAAGAAGGGCCAGGCGAGATCGGATGCTTTGCTCGATTGAGGTTCAGTGTGTGAGCAAGTGAAATGCCCCTCTCTAGGGACAGGTTTTTGGGATGATTTTGTCTTTTAAACTGACTGCTCAGCCTGATGAGTTTGGCTGTCGGCTGCAGTGCTGTCTTTAGGCACTACGTGGCAGATTCTGATAACCTTTCTTAGGAGTTTATCACACGATGCCAGTAAAGCCCATTTCCAGTAGGATAAGAGTGCCTTTGGCAGATACTTATCACATGAGTTTGTGTCTCTCTGTTGCTGCTTTGCATTTCAGTCGTTGGTGGAGACCACCTTTTCACTGATAGTTTCCCTGCTGCCATAAGTACCTGCCAAATATAGGATTGTCTCACTGTAATTGTGCTTTACTGGCCTCCTTTGATAACTCCTCCTTGGAGTTGGTGGGGTATTGCTATAGCGTCTCTTTCCATCCTCTTTCCTCCTCCTGCCTCCAGGGAAAGGGTGGGATTGTTGCTGGGATGGCAAACCTGCCATGATAATTTGGCTTTATTCCGGAGCCCAGTGTTGAGTCACTGTCGAAAGGAGGGCAACTGCATTCCTTGGGCACATTTACTCACCAGTAACCCCTACTTACTTGGCTCCTTAAGTAGATAGGTGAAATGCTGTGCTGCTAATGGGGTAGTAACTTCAATGGCACTTAATTATAGTGCTCCAAAAAGAGTCTCGTGCCTGGAGTCAGGACAGGCTGCTGCCGACAAATGGCTCCCAGTTTCAGTCCTGGGGTGCACTTTCCTCCCCAGCAAAGGAAAACACAGCCTCAGCACCTGCCACAGTCACCCCTCTTCCGCCTTCAGTCCCTACAAAGCCTCCCCATGGAGGTCATTCCTCCCACAGGTTTTAGGCAGGGGGCCCAACGTCAACCGCCGTTTGTTATTCAGTCCCAGGAGTCAGTTGCCCTCTTGGGTTCGGGGGTCAAATGCCACCCCTCAACCCCCAATTCAGGCCTGGGCTCTGGAAAACTCAAAGGTTTCTGCATATTTGAATGTACATCCATTGGACCTGGCACCGGCTGGCAGGGCCCTCTGCGGTCCAGTCCACTCCTGCCCTTTCCAAACATTTCCTTTCTCTTAAATAAATTGGGAGACACCAGCTGGCAAATGGACCAATATTCACACGGCAGGTTTAAACATAACCAAACCAACAGCCTGCCAGCAAAGAACTCAAGACAAGAGCATGCACGCCTGATGTTACCTGTCGACTTATGGTTAACCCATGAATTTCACAGGGGCTTCCTAGGCAAGGAATCCTCGAAGGGGCTTTTGCCACTTCCTTCCTCTGAAATAGAGCCTCCAGCATCTGGTATGGTGGATGCCCTTCCGAGTACTAACCAGGCCTGACTATGCTTAGCTTCCAAGGGGATCAGAGGGGATCTGGTGCCTTTGGGGTATTCAGGCAATTGAGGAACTGGTTCCAAGGACCAAAGGCCCTGAAGGGAAGCTCAGCAGGGATGGCACTTTCTTGGTGGTGGTGGTGGGTTTCCACAACCAGGAGCCCCTCCATCCTTGCCCAGGGGCCACTCGGAGCCCCTTTTGTGGACCCCAGATGCTGGTCAGGCTCATACTGAAGGGTGAGGCCTTTCAGATAGAATGCTCCTCCAAACTGTTCAGGGCAACTGAGCTCAGAAACAGGCTGGAAGCCGGAGCAACCGGCTCAGGACCACAGACAGGGCAGGGGTCCCTCAGGGGCAAACCTCTTAAGGTTCAAACTTGGCACCTTCCATTTGCTGGAGCTTCTGAGGCTTTGCATTTGCGTTGCGGTTTCAGCATTGGATTAGGACCCTGGAGACCAGGATTCGAATCCTGGGTCTGGGCACATCGCGTACTTTATGCCTCAGAGGTTGACCATGGCACCCCCCCACCCCACCCCAAGAAACTTGCAAAGAAAACCCCATGATAGGTTACCCTTATGGTTGGTGTATGTCCGAACCAACTTGAAGGCACACAAAAACAACAACAATCACAGTAGTAATATAACTGAGAGGCAATTATATTGAATTTTTGAGAGTCAGAGTCAGATAACACAATGGTTTGAGCGTCAGACTAGGAAAAACTGATTCAACCTCCTTTTGCTCAGCCATGGGAATATGCTGGGTAATGTCACACTCTCTCAGCATCAGAGCAAGGGCAATTATTATTATTAATATTATTCATTTGTAAGCTGCCTTTCTCCCAGAAGGGACCCAAGGCAGCTCTCATTTCAAATAACATTGTGATAAAAACACAAAACAAAATAATCTAAAAACCCTTTGTGTTCTTGCATCCAATTGCGATGAGCGCACGAATGTCAAACTGGCCGAAGCCCTTTGGGCTGAACATCAGATCAACCTGATAAAGGCTGATGGCAGCGAGTCAACGGGAAGGTCTCTGCAAGATCGACAGAAAAGGAAAACCCTGTGAAGTTGTGGGCTGCAGTTGTATGATTGTGAAAGACTATGGCAAAAGTAGACAAAAGCTAAGAGGTACTGTGGCCAAAACCCAGACACACACACAAAAGCCACCCTCTTGTGGTTATATGTTTAATTGCCTGCCTCAATAAGGATGCCTGGGCTTGCTGACGAAGGGAGTTGTTCCAAAGTGTGGCAGAGCACAAAGGTCCACCTCCTCCTTGGGAGCCACAGCCGTCCACATCGAGGCTGGCCAGTGGCTGGGGCGGGAGGCAAAGGTCAGCCGGATGCAGGGAGATGCCCCCTTCTCCCAGGCTGGTCCTGAGGTGCCTTCCCTCCAACAGAGGGGCTGTGGGTGCACCCCCAGAAAGCAGGGGCAGCTTGGCAAAGGAACCGGCGGGGGCAAAGGGCCTGGCTTCTGACATGACCCCCAAGGTCCCTCCAGGCCATGGCCCTCCGGACGGGGCACCTCCTCACCCGCCGGTCCATCCAGTCCATGGGCTGCAGTGCTTTGGCCCCTGGACGAGGCACCCCAAGGTGATGTTCTTGGCAGGATTTGCTCAGAGGGGCTTCCTCTGAGGCTGAGAGAGTGTGACTTGCCCAAGCCACCCAGTGGGTTTCCACAGCTGAGTGGGACATCAAGCCCTGGCCAAGTTGTCCAAGTTGTCCAAAGCCCAAACCCCTTCACCACACCAGTCCTGTCATGTCCTCTGACCCATTCCTTTGTCCTTTTAGCCATCCACGGCATCCGAAGAATTCTCCCTAGCATTCAAGCATTCACATCCGTACACAGAAACTGGAAATTACTTGGGTATTTAATAATATATCTTTACACATCTAGTTCCTTCCAAGTCCTTGTCTTCTTCTGATTTCTTGGCTGCAGTCTCCTGACTGACATAGGAAATCTTTAACTTTTTCATTGTCTTCATTACTTGCTTTAAAGGTATGTTAGTCATCCGTGGTCATTGATTTTGCCTTCTTCGGATTCAGTAGTCATTCCAGAAGTACAGTGGGCCCTTGGATCCAGGACCCTCCATGGATAACAAAATCCGTGGATGCTCAAGTCCTATTAAATATAATGGCACAACAAAATGGTGTCCCATATATAAAATGGAAAATCAAGGTTTGCTATTTGGAATTTATACTTTTGGGGAACATTTTCAAGCTGTGTATGCTCAAATCCGTGGATAAAAAACCAGTGGATAAGGAGGGCCAACTGGTATAGTGTCATCTGCCCTCTTTGAATTGCTGATGCTCCTTCCTGCAATTTCCTCAAATGCTTCCTCTGAGTTTACTCATATGTTCTGTGTAGAGGATGATAAAATGCAGCCTTGCCTGACCCCCTTGACAATGTTTCTCCCTATTCTGTCGTGATCGAAATAGTTAACAATTTCCCGTACCTTGTATCACACCTTGATCAGAAGGTTGACTGCAATCAACACATAAAGAAATTAGAGGATTAGCAAATTAGGAATGGTAAGGGCAAGCATGAGAAAGCTAGACAAGATCTTAACTAGAAGAGATCTCTTTGACAGTTGGATGCCGGGGCACGTCTGCTTTGCATTCCTTGTAAAGCAGATCACAATCTACCACGATCTCTTTGTGAGCCTTGAAGAATTGTTGTTGTTGGCACCTCTTGAGCCTCACACACCCAACACCTAGCGATCCCGTGGATGAGGCGGCTCCAAGCCCGTCCTCCATGATCTGCTCAGGTCCTACAAATTCATACCTCCCTGGCTGAGTCCATCCATCTGGTGTGCAGGCTTTCTCTCTTTCTAATGCCCTCCACCTTTCCAAGCATTATTGTTTTTTCCAATGAGTTGTGTCTTCTCATGGTGTGATTTGGGCATTTTGGGTTCCAGGGAGAGTTTGGGCTTGGCTTGTTCCAGGACCCATTGGTTTGTCTTTGTGGCCGTCCATAGTGTCCTCGGGACTCTTCTCCAGCCCCACATCTCAAATGAATGGATTTTCTTCCCATCTGCTTTCTTCACTGTCCAGCTCTCATCTCTGTAACATGGGAGTTTATCAGATGACGGAAATTGGAAGTATAATCCAATGGCCATCCAAACGCAATCATGGGGTTTCACGTTACTGTGTATTAAATCATCTCACACAATTTTGGGCAAAAGGGAAGTCAATTAGAATGCAATCATGGGTTTTACACTATTGCGAATTAAAGCATCTCATGCAACTTCAGGCAATGGGGGGTCATTTTCGGGTAATGGGAAGGCATTCTGAACGCCTTCCAAGTGCAATTGGAATTCACATAAATTCGCTAAACTAGCAAATTCACGTGAATTTGAATTGACTTCTATCAAAGTAAAGAGAAATTCCTCCCGTCTGATAAACTCCCTGGAGATGGGGAAAAGAATGCTTTGGACAAGTCTAACTTTGGTGCTCAATTGTATGTCTTTGCTGCTTAAGATCTTGTCTAGTTCTATAATAATAATAATAATAATAATAATAATTATTATTATTATTATTATTTTAATGTGTATGCTGCCTTTCTCCCAGAAGGACCCCAAGGTGGCTCACAGGTGAAAAACATTTAAAATTTTTTTTACAAAAAAAACCATTTAAAATAATCTAAAAATGTGTTTCATGGCTGCCCTCCCATTCCTAATCTTCTTATCTCTTGACTGCATTGTGGCCAAGGTTTGAGACAAGGTACAGGGAATTGTGAACTATTTCGATTTCCCCATGACCTAGGTTGACTCTATGTAGATCCTCGGTGGTCATTATTTTTTATTATATTCAGCAGTGCGCCTGCCTTTGCACTTTCTTCTTTGATCTTCCTTAACAATTGCTCCAAGTCTGTGATGTTTTCTGCTAATCGTATGGAGTCACCCGGATATCTCAGCTTGTTGATGTTTCCTCCTCCTCCTCCTCCTCCTCCTCCTCCTCCTCCTCCTCCTCCTCCTTCTGAGTCTAAACTCGTTCTTCATATGATTTCTTTTCTTGCATAGGAATTGAACAAATAGGATGACAATATGCAGCCTCGCTTGACCTCTTTGCCAATTGGGAACCATTCTGTTTCTCTAAATTCTGTCCTAACAGGTCTAACAGATATCAATGGTGGTGTTATGCGTGTATAGTCTCCTCTCTGGTTGCATGAAAACGGTATTTGCAATGAGCAGGTTGTTGGCCTTGCAGAATCCTATCAGACGCTCCCCTCCTTCCTTTCCTATACTTGGTCTGGATCTTCTGTTTTTGATTCTTCTTTGCTACATGCCTGAACATAAACCCATTTTGGGGGATGCTGATGTGTCAGGCTTTCTTGTGCCTTTATGTTGTGTCTTATGATGGTTTGCAAGGAGCAGAATGCAAACTCAGCCGCTGGCTTAGCAAATCCATCGTGCGAGAGAAAGGAGGCCAGACCGGTGGGCCCAGGTCTCCAAACACACCTGCAAGGAGGACTGCGTGAGCCAAGCCCTAAAATTCTGGGAGCCAATCTGAAAATACTTGTGCCTCACACACCCACACGCCGGCTCCTGCCTTGGGAGATCTGATGGCCAAGGAATTTGGAGGGAGCAGAGCACCCTGTTACTTCATTTTCGGCTTTTTTCTTCCCCTCCCATTCCCTGAGTGACTCTTTCCTGGGGGTGGGAGGGATGGCCCCCAGCCATTGACACACACACAACACACACCCCTTGTGTCAGTCAAAAAGCTGCACACCTTGGAAGATTGCACTACAAATGAGGAGGATCCAGGCCAAGGGAAGAAAGCAAGAAGCTGGAGGTGTCCAAGGAAGCCGGCAGCCATAGCCATGGAGGGCTTTCGTCCTCAGAGCGTTTTCGTGACAGGCTCCGACCGAGGGCTCGGTTTGGGGATGGTGGAGCGGTTCCTGGAGATGCCGGATCCCCCCAAGTGGGTCTTCGCCACCAGCCTCAACCTGGACAGCCCTGAAGGCAAGGTAAGGACGGTCCTGGATAGGAACTATTGCCAGCCCTGCAGCGACCTGGAACAAGTTACCTTGTCATTTATGGTTTTTAAATTATTTTTGCATGGCAAGTGGATAATGAAGTTACATTTGAAACGCAACACAAATGAACAGAATCAGCATTGCTTTATTGGTGCAATGAGGAAGAATGCTTCCTTGTTACTTTTAAAAATAGCTTTTGCGAGGCTTTCCTTTGTCAGTCTCTTTTATCAGCCCATGCAACTTCTGGACTCAGGCATGGTGCAGCGGCGCCTACCTCTCCATCTCTTGCAAAACAAAAAGAAACATAAGTAGATAAGCACATTTTTAAAATTATGTTTGAAACAACATTAGATTGTATGAGATAAAAAGAAACACATGTAGATAAACACATATAAAGCTAAGGTCTAAAATGATATCATATATGGTAAAGTCCACTAGAATCTTATATGCTCAAAACTGGAAATTAACAAGGATACAATTAACAATAGAAGAATGGCTAAAAAAACTTTTAGAATTGAGAGATGCAGATACATTATCAAGAAATATCATAGAAGAAAATACAGAGACAGAAGATGACTGGGAACAGATATTAAAATATTGGAAGAAGAAATTAGAAGACAAATAAGAATACAACAAAATTACGGTTAATATGAGTAACAAATAAGAAAATGTTCTTAGATTGTTTTTAACTTGTGAATTTTCCTGTACACCGCCCTGATCATTGGAAGGGCAGTATATAAATAAAGATTTTATTATTATTTTATTATGTAAGTAATAAAAAAAAACTTTAAAAAAAGGAATTAAAAAAGGAGGATAAGATAGTGAGAAAATAACCACATAATAATTGAAAATCAATGAGAAAGGAAGCTGGGGAGGAATGTACTGGTATTTATAATTTTAATCTGCAGGTGATGGGTGATCATTTAAGAAACAACAGGAAATAGTTGGTACACAAGCAGAAAGGAAAAAACATAATTAGGTATGGATCATTCTAAATGAAGTGGAATCTATCATGGATATGATTTGTTGTGATATATATTTTAATGAAAATAAAGATTTTTTAAAAATTAATTTATTTAATGGAAATAAATATTTTTTAAAAAATTAAAAATAATGTGACATGAAACTGTCGGTAGAATTAGAACTGTTTAAAACATCTCCATCTGGTTAGAGTTGCGACATCTTCCTTGCTGAGAAGTTGATGCGGGACTCAGAGAAAGTGTTGGCCACGATGGCTGCAGTGGCGCCTGCAAAGGCTGCATGAATCACAAAGACCGCTCCAGCTCCCCTTTCCCCAAAGCCTCCTGAGATGTCTTCACCAGGGGCTGGTCTCGTGCTCTTTCCCATCATTTCATGAAGGAGGAAGGATGGCATGAAGGACCCAGGATGGTCAGGTCAGGGCTAACCTCAGGTGTGTGGGTGGCGCAGTGGTTAAATGCCTGTCCTGCAGCCACTCACTCAAAACCATAAGGTGGCGAGTTCAAGACCAACAAAAGGGCTCAAGCTCGACTCAGGCTTGCATCCTTCCGAGGTTGCTAAAATGAGTACCCAGATTGTTGGGGGCAAGTAGCTTACAGTTGTAAACCGCTTAGACACTGCTTAGGCAGTATGAAGCGGTATATAAATGAAGCTGTTTGTTTGTTTGTTTGTGGGTGGCTCTCTGTCTCCCGCGTGCCCAGCTGGCAGTGGCACCCGACTGCTGGAGCCCATGGCGTCTGGGCAGACTTGCCAGGTTCCCTTTGGGGTGGCCACCACAGAACCCCAAAAACAGACAGACTGCAAGCAGTGGGAGAGATGGAGGGGGTGAGGCAGGGGGTGGCTGTGAGACGAGAGAAGAGCAGGCCCCACACCAGAAGGAGACCGGGGCCAGAGGCATGGGGTCCTGCGTGTGAGAGAGATACCTTTGGGTTGTGGTGGTTGGAGGGTGAAGCGTTCGGGGCCTTCTTTGGCTCCTGGTCCGGCCGGGAAGAAGGAAGCTGATGACCACCGCAGTGTCCTCCTCCTTCTCTGGGATGTCTCCCCCGTTTGGGTTGGCAAGGAAAGAAAAGGGCCTCATCCTAGGAATGTTTTTCTGGTTTTCCTTCTTTCCAGAAGCTGCAGAGGATGGCTTCACAACATGCAAACCTGGTGGTGCTCCAGCTTGGTATGTGCTTGTTTTCATTCCGGTGCTGACAGGCAGTTTTAATGGGTTTCGCCCTGGAAATTCTCCACCTGCTCTCTGCATACCTCCTTGCTGGCCTCATGGCACGGCTGAGCCACGCCACCCTAATGCCATGGGGCAGACCCCCAGGGAGCAACACTGAACCGGTGGCTGTGGGTTCAGTGCCCCCAGATGGTGACCAAGGTGGGGCTCCCAAAACGGGCCAGAGGTCAGAGCGCAAGGGCCGAGGGAAACGCTGCCACCCCAGAGGTGGCTCTGCTCGTGTCCGCAGGTGGGCCGGAGACAATGGCTTTTCCGTCTCTCCAAGCAGATATCAGGGACCCAAAGAGCATAGAGGCCGCTGTGCAGAAAGTCAAGGAACATGTGGGAGAAAATGGGCTGACGCTGCTAATAAACAATGCTGGCATTTTGGTGAAATTTACCACCCTGGCAAATGAAACCATCAAGAACATGACGGACGTCTACCTCACAAACACCATTGGGACCTTGCAAGTCGCCCAGGTGAGAACCCGCCGGGAAGGGCTTCTGTCTGGCCTCCAGGAGCATCTGCTTTGGGGGGGGGGGTCCCTGTTCCAAAGCAGCCATGCTGGGGGGGGGGTCTTGCTGGGGGGAGAACAGGGCGGCCAGGGGGCAGCTGGGACTGTGGCTGAGGGGATACAACAACCAGGACTGTGGCTGAGGCCAAAAGGGTGACGGGCTGCCTTTTCCTAGCCCTAACCCTGGTTTCCCTCTGTGCAGGGTATGGATACTAAAGTATCTAACCTTTGATAGATTTCCCAGGAGAAAGCCAGGACCCTGTGGCCAAATGGCATCAGAGTGTGTTCAATGGGGCAAGAGGGGTCTGTGAGGCAGAGCAGCCAAGCCAGGAAGGGCTGCAGCAGTTTGCTTTTGCCTGAGCCTCCTGGGAAGGCCAGACACCATCCCTCCTCTCTTTCCTCCTACTTTGGCACTTTGAGCATTGCTGAACATTGCTTGGTAGAAAGCCAAGCAGAAAAGGGGAAGTTTTTTTGTGGAGCTTTCGGGCTATGTGGCCATGTTTTAGAAGAGTTCCTTTCTGATGTTTCGCCAGCATCTGTGGCATCTGGCATCTTCCGCGGTGGGAAGAGAGACCCTGGGACACTTCCAAAGCTGCCGAGAAAGTGGGACGGCAGAAGATGAATTGGGGCTGCCAGACTGGGCCAGTGGCAGGGCATCCTTTGAGGGGAAGTTATGCCATTGCCTGCAAGAGTCAGGCTCGAGGGGGCAAGGCATTTTGGGCACCACTGCCAGGGCCAGGCCTCTCTTTCACGGGTGCCCTCTTTGCTTCCAAAAGGCCTTCCTCCCTTTGCTGAAGAAAGCTGCCCAGAGAAGCTCCCAAAGGGAAGGGCTGAGCTGCAGCAAGGCCGCCATCATCAACATCTCCAGTGACTTTGCCTCCCTGGAAAAAATGTCCGGTTGGTGTTTCTCTGAAGTCATCTCCTACCGTTGCAGCAAGGTAAGAGCCGTGGGCCATGCTCCCCTCCCATGCGCCTCCAAGACGGGCAGTGGGTCTTCTTGGGCTGCTTTCACCTGTGGAATAAGAGGGTCCTGGCGGGGAGGTGCAAGGCTGGACTGAGTGTGACCCTTCTCCAGAGGTTCCTCGACTGCAATGCCCAGCAGCCCCATTAGCCGGCATAACCAGTGGTGAGGAATGCTGGCAGGTGTAGTCCAACCTCTGGAGGGCTGGACAGTTCCTGCAGCTGAAATCAAGAGGTTGGACTAAATGGGCCACTTGTTCCAAATCCAATCCCACAGAGTAATTTTACCCCCCAAAAAACCTCAAACCAGCCCCGGAAGCTGTGATTTGTGAAAGAGGGGAGCTGCTGCTGCGCTCCAGGCCAACTTCAGCCGAGGTTAAATACTTGCTCTACGAGGTTGAAAAAGGGCCTGCAGTGTGCTCTCCACATCCATGCTGCTGATGCTGAGGAATGCTGGGGGCTGCAGTCCCTCCCTTGCCCCACCCTGAATTAATCGGACTCTATTGCACCTATCCTGAAATCCCTTTGCTGGCTGCCTATTAGCTTCCGGGCACAGTATAAGGTATTGGTTATCACCTGTAAAGCCCTGAATGGCTTGGGTCCAGCTTACCTGAGGGAACGCCTCCTCCCATACAATCCTTCCCGCGCTCTCGGATCCTCTGGGAAGAACCTATTGCAGCCAATGAAAAGCAGGTTGGCTGTGACTTCCCAGAGGACGGTTTCTGCCACCGCTCCAAAAATCTGGAATGAGCTGCCGGAGGAGATCCGCAAAACAACATCATTGGAGGCCTTCAAGAAGGCAATGAAGATGGGGCTCTTCCGGCAGGCCTTCCCTAACAGTCCATCTGCTTCATTGCCCCCATCAGATCTTTTCCAGTTTTATTGTGAATTTGTAATTTAATGTTTTTAAAACTACTATTTTAGACTATTTTTTTTTTAGTTGTATCACATTGTGGTTGTTTTTTTTTACTATTCTTTACTTGGTGTTACTCACCTCCATCCAACACAGGGAGAAGCAGGATACAAATAATAATAATAATTATTATTATTAGGAGGCTGTGGAGGAAGGGTCTGCCAGTGCAAGAGCCGGTGCCTTCCATGAGCAGGTTTTTCTTTTGTTGGCTTTGACGCACTTTCTCCCTCTGGCTCTTTGTGGGGCATCTCTTTCCCCAGACTGCAGTGAACATGCTGACCCGGTGCCAGTCCTTGCAATACAAGCCATTTGGGATTTTCGCCATGTCCATCCATCCTGGCTGGGTGAAAACGTCCATGGGGACGATGCTGGTAAGCAACCAAAGACAGACAGAGCTGCGCCCAGACAGAGGGGTCCCAGAGAAAAAGGGGGCAGGGGGCAATCCCCCCCCCAAATGGATCCTGGAGGGGCACAAGGATGGGTCCCCTGGCTCCTTTGGGAATGGACGCAAGGGTGGAGAAGGAAGAGAATTGGGATCGGAAAGGAGATGCAGCTGTCATCCCACTGGGACAGGCTTCCAGACACTGAAACAAGACGTTCTCTGAATATATGCCAATAATACACCTCCAGCCAACAGGCTACCTTGGGGGAGTGCTTTATTCTCTGAAAACACAGGGAGACCTTTGGGGACTCCATCTCTGATGTTGTACTTGCTGATATAGAATCATCCAGGAGGGTCTGATGCACCATTAGAAAGACCGTCTTGGCAATGAGAGCAGTGCAACCATGGAAGCCAGAGAGGGATTGGGGTCTCCTTCTCTGGACATCTCCCAAAAGAGGCTGGAAAGCTCTCTGCTTCTGGGGAAGCTCTATCTGGAGATGCTGCACCGAGCAGGGGTTGCATTGGATGGTCTCTGGGGCCTCTTCCAATGTTATGGTTCTATGAAGGCTGATCCGAAGCAAAAGGTTCAACTCTGTTCCCTTTGTACATGCCGGTTTAGGACTGACTAAAAGCAGGGGAAGTGGAAGTAAGAATCATTTGGGAAACAGAGTAACCCCCCCCCCCCCCCCATGCTACCAACAACAGACACATAGCATCCTATCGCTAGTCCTAATTGGAGTAGGTCCATTATATCAGCTGGATTTACTTATGTGTTGACTCACCATTCAACAGTTGATTCAGCGGGTCTACTCCCCTGCTGTGAAAAGTTCCTGTGAATTTGGGGGATGTGTTGCTTTGGGCCCACAGCATGCTGGGTTCTCCATCAGGAAAAAACAACCTAATATATTTCCAAATGTTTTGTGTTCTTGGATGTTCCAGGTCCCACAAACCGTGGCAGAGAGTTCCTCTGGGATTATGAAAGTGCTTTCCTCCATCACAGAAAAAGACACAGGCTCCTTCATTGACTGGGAGGGCAACGTTGTCCCTTGGTGAAGCAAAGGAGTCGCAGACAAGGGACGTCAGCAAGCTTTGCATGGAAGCCAGCTTGGTCAAGAAGCAGCGCTGTCTGGGCAGCCGTCTGCGCCTGAAGCTCCTTGTCACCCAGTTTTAAAAATACATCTGAAATGGGCCGTTGGTTTGGTTTCGTTTGAGCTTGCTCTACGCTGCCAAGAGCATCCATGCACCCAGGTGTACACACACACACATGCACACACACACACACACACACACGCACACACAAGCACACCCCTTTGGTTTGCTTCTTGGGTCCTCTGGAGAAGTTGTCTCCAGGGTTGCTCCCTGGCATGGAGGACTCCAGCCAACGCTTGCCTGCGACGACTTGGCCAGGCCTTCCATCCATCCATCCATCCATCCATCCATCCATCCATCCACACATCCTCATGCACTCTGGTTAATCAGTTGTCAAAAAGGCATACCAAAAATCCTCCCACCACACCCTCGAAAGCCTCTGTATTTCTTACTGCTGGAAGTGTTTGTATACGTAGAAAGCAAAGGTGCTTCACACAAAAGCAAGGCAGTTAGTCTGCCCTGGAGCCAGGAAAGGGGGTGGCAGGGTGCCCATGGCAGGGCCACCAAATATCCCAATGTAGCCACCCACTGCTCCTGCCCATCTCCAACAGAAGAGACCCAAGTGTCAGATTTGTCCCATTGGAGGGAGTCCTCTGTCCCTCCTTTAGATGGCACCACCCACCATTCCTCACCTTTGGCTATGCCAGCTGGGTCGATGGGAGATGCAGTCCAGCAACATCGGAAGAACCACAGGCAGCCTACCCAAACTGCCCTAAAGCAGCCTTTCTTACTGAGTCCCCAGAATCCTCTGTCGCTTAGTCCTCAAATGCAGGAGGAGGAAAGGAAAGGAAAGGAAAGAAATTGGAATCCCACCCGCCTATGCCCTTGAGTGGAATTCTCCTTTTCTGCCAACATGCTGAAGCTTTGCCTGTACTACCAAAACAGTGTAGAGGGCATCCATGTGTGTGTGCCTGTGATACTTTTGTTCCCGAAATCACATTCACTCCCACGCACACCTTTCAGCTCAGCCCCGAGAGGATAAAAGAAGCACAAAGTGTGATAGGCACCCGCCTCTCCTGGAGCACACCTGTGTTTAAAAAGGTATCCAGGGGCCCCAGGAGATCAGCAGATGCCAAGGGATTAAGCTCAGGCATCTGGGAAACAATTGCACGCACAGCCCAGGGCACGCCTGTGGAGGCCACGGCTGGCCCTGTTTAGGCACGCTCTGTGTCCCCTGGGCCATAGGAGAGCCCCATGTGTGCCACACAGACCCAGACCCCATTGCCAGCCCAGAATGCTATGCAGCCCCCCCCACCTTATTTCTCCTTACAGCGATTGCTCTAGAGCTGCAGATCTCTGACTGAAGAGAGGCAGCAATCCTTCAGAGAACGGACAG
Organism: Urosaurus nigricauda; assembly: GCA_034509955.1. Classification (NCBI taxonomy): domain Eukaryota; kingdom Metazoa; phylum Chordata; class Lepidosauria; order Squamata; family Phrynosomatidae; genus Urosaurus; species Urosaurus nigricauda. The sequence goes on from JAOEGL010000013.1 coordinate 25,128,135, forward strand.
AAGGTCACTTCAGCCAAACAGAGATTTCAAAGGATGTGCCTGTTGACATAAAGGGACCCAAAACTGACAGAGGCAATCCCATGGAGGGCAGGCACTATGGGTAAAGGCCTCTCTTTCCAGCCCCCTTGGGATCTCAGGGTGTGTGTGTGTGGTGGGGGAACCTGTGAAATTCCCCACAGTTGCCCCTCCATGGCCCTTTGAGGCTGGGGCCCAGCAGAGCCAAGGACTGATGCACCCCATTGCCTCTTTCCATGGTGGCTTCTGATGGTGGCAGTGGATGAACACTGGATCAGAGAGATCTTTTGGTCTGATCCATCTGGGCACTGCTGATGTTCCCACCATTTTGCACACTGAAGGCTTAAAACCACAGGCAACGACCCACGGACTTTCAGCGGCCAAGGGAGCTGAGATGTTTTAGGCCTTGGCTGCCTGGATGCAGCTCCTTTTTGCGACATCCTGGAGGCCCAGACAGTTTTGTGCAGACCTCCTCCACACACACACACACACACACACTGCATGCATTTGTTTGTACTAATGCATAGCACTCTTTTGGCGCTCGCAATGCTTGGAGCTCTTCCATCTGCTAGAAAGCTTAGCCGGAAAGGCACAGAGCAGGACCCTCCAAAGAGCATTGGCATCTGGAAGGGAGCAATCCAGGTTCAGGCGTGGGGTGGGGGGCTCAGGAGGGCCAGTGGGGCATCGTGGACCCCTTTGCCTGGCTCTCCGGTGGGGTCTGTTCAGCTTGGGAAGGCTCAGCCCGGGCCTGGCATGGGCCCAAGCGGCTCCTCCCTGGTGGAGTGGCTTCCATCTGCCAAGTCTGGTCCCTTTGGGCAAGGGGTGGGAAAGGAGGCGGGCGGCTCACTGGGGCCAGCAAGGAAAGAAGAGTGACTCAGAGGGTGAGGCTCACAACAGTTGCAGCTGGGAGAAGGAGGACCACAGGGAGGCCACCTCCAGAGCAGAAGATGGCAGCCGGGGCCCCCATTGGCAGCGTCCTGGTGACTGGAGCCAACCGAGGCATCGGCCTGGAGCTCGTGAAGCGTTTCTTGGCCAAGGCCAACCCACCCAAAGTGGTCTTTGCCACTTGCCGCGACCCAGAAGGGCCCAGGGCCCAGGTGAGTCCTTGGGATGCTCACTTCCCCATTGGCTTGTGAGTCAGGAGGTTTCCCTGGAGGAAAGACCCTGGAGGGACAAATGCCCTCCTTGGGTAGCCGAGGATGGCACATGCCGCCCCTTTGCCCACACTTTCCCAGCTTGGAGGAAGGAAAGCTTTTGCCAGAGAGACCCTTCCTCTGACTCAGGTGCTTCATCACCTCCAGGGTCTTGCGTCTTGTGTTTGTGGCAGCCCATGTCTCTTTTTTTGGCCAGACCTGCACTGCAGAAATAACCCAGTTTGACACCACTTTAACTGCTGTGGCTCCAACTTATCAAACCTGGGTTTTGTAGTTTGCTGTGGGACCAGAGTTTGCTGACAGAGAAGGATGAATATTTCACAAAACTACAAATCTGGGATTCCATAGCGTTGAGTCCTGGCAGTTAGTGGTGTCAAACTGCATTAATTCTGCAGGGCTGACACAGCCTCTTTGTGTGTATTGCAAAAAGAAAGGAAGGAAGGAAGGAAGGAAGGAAGGAAGAAAGATGGGTCTGTGTGAGGGTGAAGCAATCGAGTCTTATGGACCCTGAACCCAGGCATTGTTTTTGTATCTCTGGCTTTGATAGCTAAAATCTGAAGGACTCCTCATGATGATAAGAACTCTGTCATGGAGCCTCCAAGCTCCTGCCTCCTGATGCCTTGGCAATGCTAGCAGAGTGACTCCAGGCAAAGGCACCAGCATGATTCTGGCATGGTGGGTGGGTTTACAAAGCCTTCCATGACTATTCTGCTTAAAAACTACAAAATTCTGGCCCAGAATACCTTGCCCCTGGCACTTAGAATCATAGAATCCTAGAGTTGGAACAGACGATAAGGGCCATCCAGTCCAACTCCCTGCCATGCAGGAACTCTCCATCAAAGCATCCCCATTGACAGATGGCCATCCAGCCTCTGCTTAAAGACTGGATGAGAAGTTCCAGGGTCATCATAGCATCCTAGAGTTAGAAGAGACCCTCAAAGGCCATCCATCGCAGCCCTGTTCTGCCATGCAGGAACCCACCTGCCCTATCACTTTCTCACCTTGGCTGAAGTCAGCTTTCCTGAAATCCAAGGCCCACGTTTTGACTCGACTGTTCTTTGCTGTGTCCCACAACTGCAAATTCTAGCATTACAAGGCAACTTGGATTCCAGTGACCCACTCTTCCCTGTTGGTTAGGATCAAGTCCAGGAATGCAGATCCCCTTCTTCTTTCCTCCACTTTTTTGAAAGAGGAAATTGTCTGCAAAGCACATCAGGAAATTGTCGGAGAGCCTGCATTTAGCAGAATTAGTCTCTCAGCAAATATCTGGATAACTGTAGTCCCCCATAACTGCTATTTTTTCCGATTTTCTTCCGACTTTTTCTGAGATTTGTTTCCACCACCTCTTCTTGGTTTGGTGGCCTGTAGTACACCGCTACCACAATGCTGCTTCTATTTGTGTCTCCATGTGCCTTCGTCATGCAAGTTTGGGTTTAGTCCCAGAAAATCAAGCAGTGATGGGGGCCATTGGAGTGAAAAGGCCTGGCAGGTCATTTGCAAAACTGCTATAACAACAGTGACCTGCCTTCGCAGGATAATGTCTGTGATGCCTTTGGGACACTTTCAAGCTTGCTAGATAACACCAAGTAAATTTGTTTTCCTTGCAGGAATTGAGGACTCTGGCATCCAAACATCCCAATCTGGCCATTCTGCAGCTTGGTAGGTACTGTGGGGCTTCCTGGTTACCCCTTCTTTCCTTCTTATTCTCAGCACTTGCACTGCCTCTGAGTTCCTTCTCAAGAAAGAAGATATTTTCAAATAACCAAATAATAAACCATGTTATGGAAGCAAATGCTGTTAGGGAGAACAGTTAGGAGGAGGAAGAGGAGGAGGATAGAAAACCAATCTTGAGTAGGGATGCAAATCTTCATTTATTTCTTGCTCACATGGAGGAAGAACAATACCAAAAGTGTCCGAGATTCTGTGAGTTCTTATCCATGTTTTCATGGCATTTTGTTCTTCTGGACATCTTTTGTGAAAAATATGTTTGTGCACAAAACAACAGTTTGTGCAGAAAACTGAGCAGTCAGCTTCCAGAAAGGCAATTTGAACTGAAGCCTCTGGTTCTCTGCAGACGCTTCCCATCAGGAATGAGCCTCATCCTTCCTTGGCTTCCTGAAGGCCAGGAATGGAGGATGTTCAGGTGGGACTTTGGCTAGGAAAGGGGCTGCGGGCGCCATGGGGCTGGAGGGCCACAGCTGGGGCTGACCAGTGCCTTCCTCGGCCCTTGGACTTGAGCAAAGCAATGTGATCTGGGTGTCTTCACCGCCAAATCCATGGGCCCAAAGGGTGAGGTGCAAGAGAGGCAGGCAGAGGCAACCCTCCAGGGCTTTTTTGTTCTCTTCATAGAATCACAGAATTTTCTAATGAAGAAAAGCCCTGTCAGCGTGAGACAGCGTTTCAAATCTAATCCCTGCCCCTCCTTTCCGCCACCCTTCCTTTGAGATGTGGCTGTGCCAAGTGCAAGTCAACACAGCCACTCCTCTGCCTCTATTCAGGGAGAAAGGAGGGAAGGGAAGGAAAACAGCTGATAAAGGTTGGCCGATAAAGGATGGAAGGACAGTCAGACTGGCCAGGAAGGGGGTCAAAAGCCACAAGGAAGGAGTCTGTCCCGTCCCCCCCCCCCCATACACACAACCCAAGAGCTCCCTGGCTGCATACTCCTAAGCATAGCCAGGTGTGTGGGGAGCCCTACAGTCAAGGGAGGATTAGTAGTCCCTTGGCTTCCAAGGAAGCTCTGCCAATCTAGGCCCTTTGAGTGGCAGCAGGTGCCTGTGGTGGGAACCCTTTTGCCTGGCCCTGGCAAGCCCAGCCCTGGCACCCAGCACCAGGAATCACCAAAAACAATGACGACAACGTTGCCTTCGGCCCAACAAGTTGGTGGGTGACGGAATTGCTAATCCTCCACATGAATGCATGCATGATGCACATGCCTCCGGCGGGGAAGAGCTTTAGGATGTAAGGCAGGCTTGCAATGGGGCCGGGCTGATGGAGTCGTAGTGACAAAGCGCATGTGTGCATGTGTGTGTGCTGGGGGGCAATACGAAATCAAGACAAGTTTTGCAAGAGGGTAAGGATTAAAGCCTTCTTTGGCTAGGGTGAGCAGCTGCAGCCTTCTGTTCTGGCACTTTTGCCTAAACCTCCCATCATCCCCAGCTCTGTCCCATCATCATCCCCAGCCCTGTCCCATCATCCCCAGCCCTGTCCCAGCCCTGTCCCATCAGTGCTGAGGCAAGCTCAGTCCCAAGAGCTCTGGAGGACCAGGGGCCACCGATCACAGAGCAAAGAGAAAGAGCCCAGCGTTCCCGGGAAAGAGAGACAGTGAAGGAAAGCCAGGCAGGGAAGCCACCAAAGCCGAGTTGTGCATGAGGCAGGTCAGTCCACGCTCATGGAGAGCCCCTTTCTGTCTTTCCCCGGCAGAAGCCACAGACCCAAAGAGCGTCCAGGCAGCCGCCAAGAAAGCCGAGGCCCGCCTGGGTGGCACTGGCCTGAACCTGCTGATCAACAATGCCGGCGTCATGCCAGCCTGTAGCTTGGAGTCAGCGACCCAAGAAGACATGCTGGACGTCTACAACACCAACCTTGTGGGCCCAATGCTGGTGACCAAGGTAAGCCAGCCATCCCTCCATCTTGGGTTTGGGGCACCTTTGGAATGGCCACTCCAAGTCAGCTGCCACTGGGATCCAGGGGGCTTCAGAGGGGATCCGAGAATGGCTCGGGGGGCTGGTCCATTTTCCTATGCAAATGGAGTCACCTTGGGGTACTGATACCCATCTCCAGAGAGGTCCAGTGCTGTGGGCATTAACCCTTTTGAAAGGGAAAGTAGGACCCCATGGTCCTTGTGGGGTTGTAGTAAAAAAGTCGTTTGTTTCCAAGCTCAAATCAAGAGCTTCAGATTTTAAAAGGACAGAAGAAGGATCAAAATCCCTGCCCAGACTCCCTGCCAATCTGCCAACAGTTGAGATGATCTATCGAAGGAGAGTCCAGTTTTCTAACCCTGTGCTTTCCACCCTTTTCCAGGAATTCTTGCCCTTGCTGAGGAAGGCTGCCCGTGCCTCCGGACACAAGGGCATGGGCTGCGGGAAGGCCGCCATTGTTAACATGTCCACCGTCCTGGGATCCATTGAGAAGACCCCCGAACAATACGCCTTGTTTCCAGTTGTCTCCTATCGCTGCAGCAAGGTCAGGGTCAGGGCACAGCTGAGTCGTCTGCCCTTTGTGGGTCCCAAGAGGTCTTAAGGGTCTACGCTTTGGCCCTTTGTCCTCAGATTTGGCTCCTCAGTAGCCAGGCCAGCTTTCCCCAGCTTCAGAGAGGAGCTTCAGCAGCTGGTTCAGGGCTGCAGGGGGACACTGGGGTAGCCTTAGGATCCTAGTTTATATCCAGACTGTGGCTCAGATGCAGTGCATGGCCAACCCTTTCCCGATGTGTGGTTGTTGAGCTCCTGTTGTCTTTGGTGCTGACATCTTGGTTCCCCTCCAGGCTGCCCTGAACATGCTCACCAAGCTGCAGTCCATGGGCTACAAGGAGGAAGGGATCCTGTGCGTGGCCATTCACCCCGGCTGGGTGAAAACGGAGCTGGGCACTGACAAGGTGGGTCAGCTGGGCATTTCTCTACAACTTACCAGGAATGCAAGACCACAGGCTCTGCCACAAAAAACGGTGGGAGGGAGGACGTGGTGTGGATGAACTCTTCTCTTCCCAGTTTTGTGGGACACACACGTGCACTGCTCACTCACAGCTCTGAAAACTAGGTCTCCCTCCCTTTGCATTGGAGAGGGAAGGCTGAGCTGTTCTTGCCACAGTCATTAAGAAAGCAAGGTAAATATTGCCTTGTACATATTAAGTCAATGTTCCAATTATGCACACATTAACCTTTTGCAAAAGTAGTAAGCATCTCCTCACTGTGCAAATCCCACTGACAGGATTTCATCAGCAAAGGGAGGGCAGAGCTGCTGCTGAGATCCTTGCCCTTCTGTTCAATTCTATGTATTGCTCAATGGACAAATGTTTCTCCGAAAACCAGGCCAAAACACTGTTACCTGTTCCTCTTTGCATTTTGCATCAGCAATAAGTGCCCAGACATTAGCCATGGTGGCAGCATGAAGAGGTGTTTGCTCCATCTGGCCTGACTCAGAGATGGCTTCCAGTTCGGTTAGGGGCGACCCGCAGCCTGGGGTCATTGGCCGTGGAGTTGCTGCCGGTGCCCTTAGACGAGAGGGGAGATCTTCCAGCCGAGGGTCTCTTGGGGGCCTTCCAGTGGAAGGCTTCAACCTCTGTCACTCGCCCTTGTCCTTCGGAGGCTGACTGGGCTCCAGTGCTTCCTAGATGGCATTTGTGTGCCCACAAACCTTGTGCCAGGCAGGCAGGCAGTCATTGCATAGTCTACACAACCTCCTTTTCTAATGCTGTAGACCCATCCACCACAAGCACACACCTGCACACAAAGGGGAGGAAGCCTCTCTTCCAAGGGAACTGGGCCCTTCCAAGGGGCCTCCTCTGTCTTTCTGGGGTGTGATCTGTTCCCCGTCGTCTGGGACTTGGGAGGGACAACCCTGTGTCCGGCTGCATTGTCATGTCCCCGAGGGCTCCTTCGCCCAGCCTCCTTCCTTCCTCTCGGGGGCGGCTTCAGGACAGCCACTTTGGCCTCAAGGGAATGAACTTTCTCCTTGGCTGCCAGGAATGCCTCGTGCTCAGCACACACCCACGGCTTTTGTCCAGCAGGCAGAGAGTCATGCCTCGGGCATCCAGTGCCATACAACGGAGAGTCTCCTCCACACCCTTGGTGGCTATCTGTCCTTGCCACTGCTTCTCTCTTTCTTCCGATGTGTTGCCTTGCTTACTTGCAAAATAAATAGGAGGAGGAGAAAGGGAAGAAGGGGTCCCACTCCCACCCCCTCATCCAGCTGCTAAACCCCTGAGGCTTTGTGAGCCACCGATTCTTCCTCCTGGAGCCTCTTACGTGCAAGAAGGCCTCAGTCTGTCCTAGGCTGCTCCAGGGGAAACCTCTAGCCATTCTAGGTGGTTCCTCCGTACGATTTGCAAGGCTTGCAAGACGTATGGATTTAATTGGCCAAGCCCTTTCCCCATTATTTTAATTTATTGGCCAACCAAACTGACCCCTATCGCTGCAGATTTTGCAGTGCTTCTGTCTGCCCCGTGCAAAATTACCCTCTAACACGAACCTGGATGTTTCAGGCTGACCTGACGGTGGAGGAGAGCGTAAAAGGCATTATGAACGTGATCTGCAATCTCTCTGAAAAACAGCATGGGATCCTGGTGACCTGGGAAGGAAAAACTCTGCCGTGGTGAGAAGAATGAGGACATAAAGGAGCACCAAGAGATGCACCTACAAGCCCCGAGTACCGTGACACTTGGCCAGTCTTTGCATGGGGATCCCCATGAATAAAAATTGACCTGAGAGCTGGAGTCCCTGTCTTCTGTCCCCCAATAAAATTCTCAGGGTTTTGGTTCAGGGCTGGCCAGCAAAGCCCCCGAAGTCTGGCTGCCCATCTCCCCTCAAGGAAGCCGCTCTTACTACTGAGATAACAACAGTAATTGGAAGCACTTGCCTTTTAGCTTCTTCCTTTTTCTTTTGTGGGTCCATGGCCACACAATAGAACTGAGTGTCAGAAATTACAGTAAAAGGAAAGCCTAAATGAGTCTGGCTGAAAGAGAGAGGAAGAGAAGAAGCCCAGAGGAAGCCCAAAGCCCCAGCCCCATCCTCCGCAACCTGGAGAGGATGGTTTCTGATCTTGGCTGATCCATTGCTTTAGGGTTCCTGAGATTTTTTTTATGGGATTTTTTAATGTAGTGACATAAACTAATGCATACTGATTCCTCAGACTAAGATGGCTCTATCTTTGAATTCTATCACTTTAGGATTTGTTGTTTGTTAGACAAAGAAACCCTCCAAGCCCCCAGCCCTCCTGAGGCCTTGCAAATGCAATGGCCAGCCGCCTCCGGGCCTTCCTTGGCCACATCCCCCCCAGTCCTCCTGGGACCCTTCCTCTTCTCTTCCTCCCTCCTTCTGCCTTTCCTTTCATCTTATCCCAACATCCTTCCTCTTCTCTTCCAATGGTCCCTGGGTCATCTCATGATGATGATGATGATGGTGAAGTCGAAGGTTTCATGGCCGGCATCTTTGGGTCACGTTCTAGAATAATTCTCTGAAGATGCCAAAGCCACAGAAGCAGGAATAAACTCTTCCAGAACATGGCCACCGAGCCCCCCAAAAAACCTCACAAATTTTATTATTATTATTATTATTATTATTAATTTCCCTCCTCTCTCAACGGATTGAAGTGGGTTATCGACATAATAAAATGCGTAAAAATTACCTAATCAAATGTAATCTACACAAACCTCAATGGAAGGCAGCCCAGGAAGGGATCTGTCCAAGGTAGGGCCCTCTGGGCTCCCAGGATGGAGAGAGAGGCTCCTGCCCTGCTTTGGCCTTTGGGCTCAGCTCAGGGCCAGCAGCCATTTGGGGCTCTGCTCCAGCCAATTGGGGGGGGGGGGGGATGATGGGAGTTGGGGAGGTCTCAAGGGGCCTTGCCTTGCTATCTGGCCCCAGGACCCTCCCCAGGTCTTGCAAAGTCCATGCAAGAAGCCTGCCTGCTGGGGTCAGGAGTCCAGGGGTCCTGGGTTCGAATCCTGGCTGGTCCATGCCCCCCCCTCCATGGGACCCCGTTGCCAGGCAACCCGCCCACCCTCCGTCCGCGAGCCCCCGAGGCGGTTGAGCCCCGTGACTGGACCCTCCCCTCCCTGCCATGGTACCAGGAGCCCCGCCAGACTTGGGAGCCTCTGAGCATGGACAGAGGGAGGGGGACGAGGACGATCGCCTCTTGCCAGAGGCACCACCCGCTGCTTTGGCACCGATTTAGCTTCTGGCCTGGCTCAAGGCTATGGAATTCTGGGAGCTGGAGTATGTTGTGGGCCCAGAGCTCCCAGAATGCCATAGCCTTGAGCCAGGACTGGACCCCGCAACAGATTCCAACTCCCAGAATCCCATAGCCTTGAGCCAGGCAACAAGTTAAAGCGGTGCCAAACCGGGTTATGTCTTTAGTGTGGATGCAGTCCCTTGATGTCACTCTCTCTCAGCCTCTTCCATGGCAAGGCCCCTCTTATGAACAAGCCTTGCCTGCAAGAAAACCCCAAGAGAGGGACCCAGCAAAAGGGGTGCCCTTCCTCAGAGGGGGCCTGGAAGTGGGTTAAGAAAGACAGGATCCATTTGGATTTCTATGTTAAAAGAAGGGGGTTAGGGAGGAAATGGGAACAAAGAGAGAGAGAGGGGGGGGGATATAGATATAGATGTAGATATAGATATGGGAAAGATAAGATTTCCTTTGTGGATGGGGGGGGCATTAAGGAAAAGAAATGGAAGAGATTTCGTAAATATGACATTTATCAGAGAATTGTGGGACATTCCTGGATGAAACTACTTAATCCATGACAAAAGTGTTTGATTAAAAGGCAACTGAAATTGGGATGCTGAAGTCACAGGAAGATATTTTATTTGTTTGTAATGTCGATGTCGATTTGTGTATTTCTCTTTCTTCATCTTCTTTATTTGGCGATTATGTTTATTGTCTGTTTATATATATATATATATACACACACACACACACACACACACACCTTCCCCTGAGGCTGAGAGAGTGTGACTTGCCCAAGGTTGGGCTTCCATGGCCGAGCTGGGAATCCAAACCCAGGATGAGGTTTTCTTGGCCAGAAATATTCAGAAGGGATTTGCTTTCTCTTCCTCTGCGACTGAGAGAGTGTGACTTGACCAAGGTCAAGCCAAGGGGGGGATTCAAACCCTGGTCTCGAGTCCTCATCCAACCCTCTGACCACTAGACCATGCTGGCTCTTTACAGACAGTGATGCCTTTATTTGGCCACCTGAAATGCACAAAAGACATCTTGGATCTGAGAAGAAGTGCCTTTTTTATTGCTAAAGGAATTCAAGCTTTATTTCCTGGCCTTTGGGAGGCTTTGTTCCAAGGAGGAGGAGGAAGGACCCACTTGTGCAGAACAACACAACCACAAACACAACGCCTTGACAAAGCACAGGCCTGAGACTGCAGGCAGTGGGGCTTTGGAAGTTTGCCTGGTGTACTTTGTGCATTTGGCTTGGCCCAACCAAGGCATGGCTGTTGCATGGCTTTTGGGGTGTTGATCTTGAAGCCCCTTTGAGACGGACTAAGGAGAGAAGTTGGCAGCATGAGGAGCTTTCCTAGAATGCATCTGAGGAAGTAGACCTACGTCTAGGAAAGCTCCTCGTGCTGCCAATGTCTTTCTTCCAGTGAGTTCAAAGGTGCTGCAAGATCCCTCTATGTATTGCATCCACAGACTAACACGGCTATCCCTCAATGGAGAGTGGGGGAGTCTCCTTCTTTGGGGGGTCTTCTTTGGGAAGCTGGATGGCCATCTGTCCGCTTTGATGGGGAGAAGGGGGTTGGACTGGATCAGGGCCCTTGGGGTCTCTATGATTTTATCATTCTGTGTCTTTGAAGAGTCCCAGCCGGATGGCCTTTTCCTTTTTGTCCCTAGGAAGAGCCAGAGGGGCCAAAGGAGGACCCCCCCACCGCCTCCTGCCCGCCTTCAGAGGAAGACCCCTCGGTCCCCCTGAACGTGGGGGGCTGGTGCTTCTCCCTCCCCAGGAGCAAAATCGCCCAGTTCCCGGACTCCTTGCTCTGGAAGGAGGTCTCGGCCCTGGCCCTAAAGGAGGAGGAGAACAAGGAGGATGAGCAGAAGGCCAAGGATGCCAAGGCCAGCGATGCCAGTGCCACGGGGCGCCTCTTCATTGACCGGGACGGCTACACCTTCCGCCACGTCCACTACTTCCTCCACACCGCCAGGCTCTCCTTGTCCAGCTGCGCTGAGCTCAGCCTCCTCTACGAACAGGCCCTGCGCCTGGGCCTCCCCACGCTCCTCCAGGTACGCAACACATGCACACAACACACAGCCCCTTCTCCGTGGGGTGAGGGATCAGGGCAGACCAGGGAGTGAGATGGCTCCTTTGTCCCCCAAAACAAGGGGGTTCCCTAAACTGCAAATCCCATAGGAGAGAGCCCTGCCAGTTGAAGTGGAGTCACACCGCAAGAAGCACATAGTGCAAAAGAGACACTGGGATTGTGTTCACGTTTGTGGTGCTCAGTTTTGCCTTTGACTTTGTGGCGTGCTTTAGGAAGGCCCTTCTTCCAGGCTCTTGTTCTGAAGCACCTTGTGATGTCTGTCTGCCCTAACACAGACTTTAGACAACTTAAAGGAGGGGAAGCATAACCTACGCATCAGGCCGGCCGACATACCAATAGCCGAAAGAGCATCTATGAATTACTGGAGAACAAGAAAGTGCATCAGCAAGCCGTCTGAGTTCCCTCTGAAAAGTCCAGCATTTACGGGTAACATTTTTGTTCGCTTATGTGCGTATCTGGTGCAATTTCTAGCTCCGTCCCAAGACTCTGTCTCTTTGTAGAAACAATTATTTCTCAAGTAAATAACAATTGAAAAAGGAGGCAGTTAAAATTCAGACCAGACCTAACCATGGCAAATTCCATTTTTTCCATTAAAAGCCAGAGAGAGTGAGTAAAAATTTAAAGCCCACCGTACGAAGCAGCCAGAGCCAGAGCCAGCCAGATGTCTTTTTATGGGGGTGGGCTCTGCGGGTGCCTTGGACCCCCGGCCAGGGCACTGAGTCCCGGCTGCAAGGTCTGAGCTCTTGGTCTCCTTTGCTTGACCACTCAGTGTTTCCTGCTGGCTCCCTGGCTGCTGACCTTCCTCCCCGCCCCATTGCACCCCAATTTCCTTTAGGGTTACATGAGAAAGCCCCCCTGGGGTTGATGGACACGCCACTCCTGGACACAGAAGAGGAGGTGCATTACTGTTTCCTGCCGCTGGACGCGGTTGAGAAATACCCCTCTTTGGTCAACGATGATAATTTGCTGTGGCTCTCTGACAATGCTGTGCTGATCGAATGCGAAAGCAGCGAATTCCGCTTTATAGGTAAGTATTTCCCTTAAGGATCGATGTAGCAAAGGGGGAGAAATAATCAGATTTCCCTGCCTTTATGGGTCATTGATTTATTGCAGCATTAGCCTCTGGAGGTTCCCTTAGGCCTTGTCCACAAGGGCCAGAGTTGTTGTCGGAGGAAGAAATCTGGCTTAAAGACAGAACAGTCTGATCACGCAAAGCGTGGACAGATGCTCCAGGAAAACCCAAATTAATGATCGTTGTCTGAATGTGTTCTGGGCTTATGTTTTGTTGTTGTTGTTGTTGACTAGCTAACTTTCTTCGCTCTGAGAAGATGCTTCTGCCTGACAATTTCTCCCGCATGGAGGCCCTGGAAGCGGAAGCCGAGGCGCTGGGGATCCCTGAGGTCATGGAAGCAGTAAAGATCTGCAAGGCTAACCTTGGTGTGGATCTTCTTGGGTTTTTGGTGTAAAATGATTGGAGATTTGTTGCCGTTTGAGAAAAAGAGTGGGATGGTAGTTTATTCAGTAGCTTAATAGTTATTAACTGTTAAAATATTATTTACTATTTAAAGCCATTTTTATATGTGGATGTCGATATGTGCATGTACCTTCAAGCCATTTCCAACTTGGTAGTGATGCTACGGCTGCATCCACACTAGAGAAAGAACCCGGTTTGGCACTGCTTTAACTGCCCTGGCTCAAGGCTATGGAATTCTGGGAGTTTGAGACCCTGCCTTCCTCCCTCATTCCTCTTCCTCCGCTGTTGGTTTTGAATTGTGGGTCCATTTCCTCCTATTTCTCTATCTACTATGGGGAAACTCCTTGGGTCCTTGGAGAAGCCTGATCCAAAATCTGTTTCCAAAGGCCCCAAACACATCCCCATCTCCAAAGCAATCTTCCCACCTGACTTTGAGAATTTGGCCAAACTGCTACCTTTTCTCTCCAGAGACCGGGGGTAGCGGCTTGGGCAGGTCCCATTCCCGGATGACTCCTTCTTTGCCAGCTGAGAATGGTACATTGGGAATGTGCCCCGAAGGTCCATTCTTGCCCAGGTGAAGGAGGCATCCAGCCTCACCCTCTTAGTGGTGGGGGTCTCTGGCTTTTGTATGGACAGAGGAGCCAGGGGTCTAGCTAAAAAGATGGCACCATCCCTCAGCTTGCCGGTCAGTGTCTGGATGTCGCCATCCTCTTGGCAAGAATGGACCATCCCAATGAGTTCCCAGTGTACCAGTTTCTCCTTCCCCTAACAAAGCATCCTTCCTGGGGTTTTGGACATGGGAACCCTGTTCATGGTGCAGCCGTGCCATCGTGCTTAGAAGAGCAGCTTTCACCCTGGCTGGGGCTGCCATCGCCTTCCAGGGATTTGGACTCTTGTGAAAGACAGGCAATGGAGGGCTTTGGTCCAGGATGTGGCAGGAGAATTCTCTTCGCAGTCAGACTCATTTTAAGAATCTTGTTCGGCTCCTAAGAGTTTTTATCTTGTTGCTTTTGTAACATAATTGCAGATGAGTCTTATACTTTAGTTTTAAACAATAACTTGTGGCCACCTTGTGTTTATGGGATGTTGTTTTAAAATGAACCATGGTTTTTTCACTGGGTTAGGTGAAGGTGGAGAAAGCTTTAAAGGGTAAATTGGGGTTTTAATCTGTCGTTTGTTTTTTCCTTTCTGGGTTTTTCTCCTAGGAGCCTGCTCAGAGGAGACACTTGACCTTCAAGGCTCTGTGAAAAGCACAGCGGAAAAGCCACCGGCCGCCACCCAGGAAGCCATGAAGAAGAGCCTCCCTCTCCCTTTGTACCCAATGGTCCTTGGTCTCTTAGTCAAATACCCGGATTCGGCGCTGGGGCAGCTCCACATGGAGAGCACCCTGGATGGGAACAAGCTCTACATCTCAGGGAACGGAGTCCTCTTTCAGCATGTCATGTAGGTCATTCGGAAAGCTAGTTTGCATTCAGGGCTTCTCTCTGGAGGCTGCTCTTTCCTTTTCCTTGCAGAAGGGAAAACTCTCCCCCGACAGGCTTGCTCCCCAAGAAGAAGATCAGAATATCAGTTCAGTCGTCGTGCCAGGAGATGCTCTTCTCCATCTGCTTGCAGTCGGCTCCTTCTTAATCCTGTCTTCTAGGGCAGTGCTTCTCAGAGGATCCAGTGGGGAGGAATCGCAGTAGTTTTTCCCCATTGTGCTAAGGACCATCGCTCAGTTTATGCCCATTGCACATAACTGCTTTTTTTCCCCTTCCCTAGAAACCTGCTTGAATGCCAACAGCTTTGGTGGCCTCTTCATCACCATTAACACCTTTGGTGTTGGCAGGCAGCATGCAGGCTTCAAGGTTTCAAAATCCCTTTGCAATGCAAAAATACAATGCATAAACCTGGATTAAGTGGATTAAGTGGGGAAAAAGAAAAAATAGGGAAGGGGAATCCTGTACTGTGAAGCTCTGAGACTGTGGGTAAGATAATCTAATGGTCGTCTTCAAAAAGGACATGGAAAAATAGCTGAATGTAATCAAGGAATTTCTTTTTTATACCCAAAGGAATTGGTTAGGAACTTGCAGACTTCCACTGATACGGTCTATATCTGAGCTTCCAGATCTCTGTGCTTATTTGGATCACATGGATGTCACATATGAACCAATGAAAGAGGCTTTGAAAATATATTTAAAACAACAGACATCCTCAGACACCAGAGGAAGGGGTAAGTCAAATGCCTTTCTCTGAAGTAGGACTCTGTTGCAAAGAGCATCAGTGGTTGTGTCAATGGTTAGTCATTTCCTTCAGGCTGCAGAAATGACTCTATTGGAAAACCATGGCCACGCTAGAGGAAGAGGCAGCAATGCAGCAGGGAAGTCTCCTTGAACTCTGTGGGGCTGGTTTCCAAGTGGCCCCATAGGACTGGAATGCCCCACAAGAGTCCATTTCTGGCCCCTGTAGCTGCACAGCCAGAATTCCCAGATGGAAAGGGATGGAGGCACCATTCTCATATCTTCAAGAAGGGAACATGTCTTTCTTTTTCTCTTCTTTACTCTTTTGGATGGTGTCTTCCAGATGAAAACTGGGCAGCAGACGTAGCTGTCTTTTCACCCCTTCATATTGTCAAAGTGTATGCGGGAAGTCATTGGTACGCAACTTACTTACAGACGTTACTAAAGGTACAGCTCTTTCTTTTTCCTTTTGAGAATTCTTCCTCACTGATATTATTGCGGCCAAAGCTACTCATTGCAAATTCACAGCTGTGATAATGGGTCCTCCATCATCTGGGCAATGCAACTGAAGGGTATGGTCAAACACAAAGGGCTCATGCTGTCATGGGTTAGGGGACATTTACTGGGGGTCAGCTCTATGGAGGAGCAACAGAGACGAAAGAGAGAATAGCCCAGTGAGGAAAAACGTGGAAGCTCAGAGATGCTTCCAAGGTGAGAGAGTGTAAAAGAGAGGCCCAAGAGAGAAACTGTGAGTCTGAATAAATACATGCACTGATCCATTACCCACAGTCCATTTTCCTTACCTGGGAGAAGTGGTGAAAACTTGTGGCGAAGGGTCAAGGTAGAGAGAACCCTTCTGTTTCTCTGTTGTTTTTCATCCCAGTGTCCGGAGCTGCTGTCCAACGGGAAGAAGGCCATTTGGATGGCCTGTGGCCAGAGCCTCCTCATCCACGGAGACGGAGAAATGTTCCGCCACGTCCTCAACTTCCTCCGCCTGGGCAGGCTGCTCTTGCCCTCCGACTTCAAGTGAGTGACCCAGGCCCTCCTTTTGCCTCTGGAAGGATGCGCTCTCTGTGTGTCTGGGTACCAGAAGAGGAGGAGGAGGAGGACGGAGTGCCTCTTGGGTCCAGGAGGGGGCGCCGCGCTCCACTCCAATGGCCAAGGCGTCCTCCTGCTGCAGCATCCCTCTCCGGCTGCCTGGCAAGGTCCAGGGTCCGAATGGAGGCCCTGAGTGCCTCTGGCTCACCAGGGAGCAAACGTCCCTCGCCTTCCCTTTCTGGCTGGCAGGGAGTGGGCCCTTCTGTGCCAAGAAGTGGCAGAGTACCAGATCCCTTCGCTCTTGGAAGCCCTCCATCAGTTGGACTCCTGCAGGTAGGCTTTCTCTCTTGAGATGCTGGCAGGGCAACTGGGAGGAAGGGTGGTCACCTCCAAGCACTGGCCCTTTGCCAGCCTGCCTTCCTTCTTGCTCCGGCCGCAAGGGGCAATGATGGAGCAGGAGGGCAGCCCTGACCCTTTCCTCCCCCCCCACATCTCTTCACACACAGAGCAACTGACCAGCTGCCCACCCAAATTCTCCCTCCCTCCCTCTCAGATGCTTCTTCTCCCTGGGTGCCATTTGCCCTTGACAGCTGGAGGCTCTTTTGGGCAGCTGGACGGAGGGCAGGGATTTTTTAATGGGATGCCCAGGGCTGCGGCAAGTCCTCCTTCCTTCCTCAAGAACAGGACCCACAGCTCCCCACTTTGGATCTTCTGTGGAAGAGCCAAGGTGGCCAACTCCTCCTTTGTGCTCAGAAATGGGCACCAGTTCTGGGCACCACAATTCAAAAAGGATGTGGAGAAACTGGAGCGGGTCCAAAGGAGGGCGACTAAAATGGTGAAGGGTCTGGAGACCTTGCCCTATGAAGAACGCCTTAGGGAACTGGTGATGTTTAGCCTGGAGAAGAGAAGGTTACGAGGTGATATGATCACCCTGTTTAAATACTTGAAGGGATGTCACATTGAGGAGGGAGCAAGCTTGTTTTCTGCTGCTCCAGAGAACAGAACTCGGAACAATGGATGCAAACTGCAGGAAAAAAGATTCCACCTCAACATTAGGAGGAACTTCCTGACAGTAAGAGCTGTTCGACAGTGGAACACACTCCCTCGGAGGGTGGTGGAGTCTCCTTCCTTGGAGGTTAGTAGTATAAGACCCCCACCTTTCGTCAAACAAAAAGTGACAGGTGCCCCGCCCCTTTTTGAGTCTTAGCCCCGCCCCCTGAGCTTCTTAGCCCCTCCCCCTGGATATGTGGGTTCTAGATCTTGGGGGTGTCAATTTTGGGGGTTCCCCCGGGGGTTCTAGGTTTTGGGGTGTCAGATGTTGGGAATGGGTTCTAGATTTGGGGGTGCTAGCTTTGGGGGTTCCGGCGGAACCCCCAAAGGTCGGCCATTTTGGTTTTTGGCCCAAGTTGTTTTTTGGGGGTATGTGTGACCCCTCTCTGAACCCGGCTCCTCCCGCCCGACCAGTAGGAGAAGGTCCCGTCCCTACCTGATCGAGGGCGTGGCAGCGATCCGCGTCCGAAGATGAGAATGGGCGGCCATTTTATTTGCGCCGACGAAACTTTTCGGGGTGCTTGTGACACCTCTACAAACTCGTCTCTCCCTCCCGATGTGAACGCTCCAGAGGTCCGCCGCGATCTGAGCTAGGGGAAGGCGCGGCGTGCGCTTTGCTCCCCCCACGCCCCGCCCATGGGGTCGTGGCTTCAAAATCGGCGTCGCTGATTGGGCGAAAGGTTTACGTAAACGACGCTGATTGGCTCAAATCCCCCGCGCTTCCGACCCGTCCAATGCGGTTCAGGCGGAAGGAACAACGCCTATGCGCAGTAGGGTATATGAGAAGGGGTCTCGGCTTCGCGGACGCTACCGCTGCTTGCTAGCGTTGCTCGCTACTGCTTGCTACGGCCTGCTGCGGCTTTTGGGACGACCTACCCGAAAAAATGCTGAATTTCGCAGAGATGACCCCTGAGACAACATTTCACCGTATGGATTCACCCCCGGTCAAAAAGCGCTGTGTTGCAAGGAAAGATGCCCTGGAAGGTTCTGAGGTGATCAGGCAGCTGTTTTCAAATGAAGCAGAGGAGACCAATTCAGACTGTGTGGAGGCCGAACATGCTGTGGAATCAGAGAGGGTGATGAAAGAGGTGTGTATGAAAGGATGGGGGAAGGTGGGAAGGAGGAGGAGCAGCCATATGAAATGTTATATGAAAGTGTTTTAAAATTAGTTTTAAATATTATCTTTCAGGACAGCGGGGCCGGTGATGGAAAATTGTGCAGCTGTTATGTGACAGAAGACCAAGTCGGTGAAGGCCTTGCCCATGAACAAGTCAACAAAACATTTGGCTTGGGAATAGAAGAGAGCCACTTAATTCCGGCAAAGAAAAGAGCAGCGATGATGGCATCCTTAGTTAAAATTTTATTTTACGCCATCCTTCAATATGCAAAATTTGAACGTTTAAAGGAAAACTGTCCAGGGTGCTTATTTGATGAAGGAAATCAAATGTCACATTGCTGTTTATCTTGGGATACTCGCTATATGGATGATGTTTTAAAATCTCTCTGTTCCAAGATCGATATGCGAAAGTTTTTACATACGTTAATTGCGCTGGCTCTGGCCCTAGATAGCCTCTCATTAAATAAGAATCACCTGAGCCTGGCATCTAAAATACAAAATCGTATTTTACGTTCAAAATTTCCTTCATACACGGTGGCTATGTTAATTAAAGAAAAAGATAAGGTGTATTTACGCTATGCTGAGAAACTAGTCCATGGTTTAAAATATACCTATTATCTCAATTTTTGTGATCTCTGTGTTGAAAAGGAATAAATGAAGAAGAATAAAATAAAAGGTTTAAAGCAACGCTTTTCTCCTTCTTTGTGTGTGTGTGTGTGTGGCGATGAAGAAAGACGCACAGGCAGGATGATGGGTTGACGGGATGGTCTCCTACGTGAGGTAGCTCATGCCCCAAGAGACCTGCTAGTCAGTGATAACACAATCATCATCCCCCACCAGGAGATAACGGCTACAGCTGGCCCCCCACACCCAGGGCGGGTTGCCAGCACTGAAGAAAACAACCATCCCCTACAAGTGTGGTGTGTGTGTGTGTGAGTGAGTGAAAGGGGGGCCTCATGTAGAACCCAAGCAGCTAAGTTCAAAAGTTTACATTCACAAATTCCATAGGAAAACATCATGCATTCAGTCTAAATGAGAGAAGTGGGAAAGTTACATTATGAAAAAAACAAGATTCAGGTTTTTAGGATTTTCCAATAGAAAATCCACTGCCTTTGGAAGGGGTGGGGGGTTGCTATGAGAAATGTTTAAGGAAGAAATTTTACAAAGGGGAAATCACCACCAGCTGGTACAACTAGAGAAATACATAATCAGGTCAGGCCCCAATTTGAGAAATGGAAAGGGGAACTGTTTAAGGAAGAGAGAAAACCCAGGGTTTAAAACTTCATTTGAAGCTTTAAAACAAGAATTTAATGGGGGTAATAATATTCTCAAAAAATTAAAGCAATTAAGCAGTGCTGGATTAAAAAGGGAATTTAAAAGCCTTTTCCCTAGCAACCATTGCTTCAGCTAATAATGAGCAAGAGCTGCTATGGGCCAAACCAATATTTTTAAAATAAAACTAAATATGAAAACTAAATAGGGTAATATTTTTCAGGGTTTGTTAAATGGGATAGGGAAAGGTCAACTTTTACATCTATCTATTGGAGTCCTTTAAATAAGAGGGAGAAAGTCACAAATATGGGAATTGTTTAAGGAAGAGAGAAAACCCAGGGTTTAAAACTTCATTTGAAGCTTTAAAACAAGAATTTAATGGGGGTAATAATATTCTCAAAAAATTAAAGCAATTAAGCAGTGCTGGATTAAAAAGGATGGTGCTGAGTTTGCAAATAAATAAATAAATAAATAAATACCCCACTTTCCAGTGAGAATAGGCGGGCACATTTGGGATGGAGGGGCAAAACACGTCATCATCACGTCAGCATACCGAAGCCAATCACAACTTTAGAATATTTGTAAATTTAAGGGGAACCAATAGAAAGTTGCGTTTGGGGCGGGATTTTTTGAGGAAAAAGTATAAAAACGCATGTTTAGGCCCAGTCGTTCATCGGCTTTCTCAGGCGGATCACGAGCTCCTCTACGTTGTGTTAATCTCTGGTGAGTCTTATTTGAAATATATATATAGGTTGAAGGGTCCCACTTTGTACCCTAACCCTGATGCTCCACATACTGGTGCTGAAGGAGGGAAGGGGCTCCTGCGTCCTCATGGCGGGAGTCTAAAATGCTGAATTCTTGCTGGCCAGGGTCCCCATGACTGAAAGGGTTATTATTTTTTTCTATTCCAGAAAGAATTCCAATTCAAAATTTGAAATGGCTTTTTTTGGCGGATTTTCTGATGGTAAATGATTATTAATTTCTCTGTGGGTTGATGGAGAGGGGGGCTACGGGAAAGGCCACAAAATAAATGTCTGAATTTTCCCCATCTAGCTGAGCTGGTAGATTTGACTGATTCGTTGTATGCAGCTGAAAGTCTACATTCTACAGATATTTTACAATTCCAGGGAAGCCAGCGCCCCCGAACTCCAGGAAAAGGTAAAAAAACTTCCTCTGGTAGGAAGGGTCTCTATAGGGGGAATTTCTGTGAGGGCCCATGCTGATGATTTTTTCCTTTTATTTTTTGTAATATTTTGCAGGGCAGGCTAATAACCATTTCAATGTGGGGAAGAGCAATGCAAATCAAAACCAGAGATGGTCTTCTTTTGGGCAAGGTATGAATTATAAACTATGTTGGGGGGCCTTGTGTTTTGTGGGAGGTGACATTTGCACATAGGCTGTTTGCAGCATGCTGTTTGCTATATGTGTGCTGCTGCATGTAGAGACCTTTGTGGCTTAATAAAAGTAATAGTGCTTTTACATGAGTTCTGTTAGAAAGTTCTGTTAGGCTGCTAGATTAAGACCAGTTTAAGCCGCTTTTATTGTTAGGGCTGGGAATCAACTTTTTGTTCACATGTACAGCTTATTATTATTATTATTAACATTTAGATACTTCCATGAAAAAAAAGGAAAACGGCCCTAATTTCACAGGAGGCAGCCCATTTCCTGGTAAAAACCCCAGAATGAGCCGAGAAGAGGAGACCCAAGCCCTAAAGAAAAGACGCGGGTCTGCTACGGCTGTCAGACCAGAGAGTTCAGCTGTTTCTACGGCACCTGCCTTTCAATCGCAGGCTCCAAATTTCCAGGTTAATGGGGAAGGGAAAAATCCTGCTGTTTCTCCAAGCTTCAATCAGACTGCCCGCAGAGCTTCCGGAGGCGAAAGTGGACCCCGAGATCCCCGTGCAGCGACACCGAAGGAAGACAAGAAACCAATAGGGCCCCCAATAGTCAACAAGCAAGAGGGGCCATCTCCTGATGGTGAAAAAGTTCCTGATGTGCCTACAGAAGTGGGGGAAGGTACTTCAGGCTGTATTAAAGTCTCTTTAATTGAAATGTATCATGTGGGAATGAAAAAGATTGAAAAATATGAAAATAATGTGGGGGCTTTGAGAGAAAATCTGGAAAAAATAAAAAAATTAATTTGTGAGGATCCCAAAAGGGAGGGCTTTGAAGGGGATGCAATTGCTGCCATGTCAAAAATTAAACGTCTTAAGTGTTTTTGCTGTCAATTTTTGGGAGAAGAGGGAACTCAGAATGAAAATAAGTCACTAGCAACCTCTTGTGGCCAACGCTGGGCAGTGCGGGGGAATAGGGAAATGCCGGCGGGTTGGGGTGGGCCTATTACAAAGCATGAATCCTCATTTCCTCCCTGCCTAGAAGAGGGGGAATGGGCATTTCCACAAAGCAACAGCAATGAAAGCTCAGAGTCAAACAGCCCTCCGGCATCCCCCAGAAAAATCCCCAGCCAAGCCTCACCAGTCCCAGAGGCCCCCAGGGAGCCCAGAAATGTGGGGAACCCATTCCCTTCCTCCACATTCACAGCCATTTTGGGGACGCCTCCTCCTCCTCCTTGCCCCTCCTGCATAGCTGGTGACGTCATCACGGGAGACTCCCCACACACCCCGCCCCCTGAAGACCCCCAGGCAGCACTCATTGCTGCTTCTGAGCAAAGGCAAGAAAACATCATACAGCCTCTGGATTCCCATTTCTCCCAGGGGGATAATGAGCCCTTCTCCCCCTTTTCTGAGTGGGCTTCTAATGAGGGGGCCTCAGGCCTCATTGATGGTGCTGGGCACATGCTTTCCCCATTTTTGGAAGGGCCTGAAGAGGGTACCCCTCCAGCCACAGAGGCGGGCCAGAGTCAGCCCAGACCCCTCCCTTCCTCATTGAGGACGGAATCTCCGCCCTTCCCCCCATCATGTATAGCTGGGCCTGACCCCCTCCCTAATAAGTGGCCTTTGCTGCTTCCAGCGGAGAGAGCTCTACAAGGAAATAGCAAGTCCCATATGTTTTTGCATTGGGAAAGGAATCTACTTCCTACTTCCTCTCCAGAGGCTGAGAGTGCAAAAAGCCCATCTGTAGCCTCTGATCAGGAACCAGAGCCATTCTCTGCAACCCCCCATAGCAGCCCTGAAAGGTTCTATGTGGAAGGCAATAAAGCCTCTTTTGAAAATGTGGGTTCTGCAGGCCCCCATGCCAGCAATCCCACACTAACCACAGCCCCTCACCACAGCCTGTGTGAAGATTCCCTTTTTGAACTCTGGCCCCAGGATAACCCGGGGGCTATGCAAAGGGAGGAAGGGAATAGGGAACTGCCTTTTCTGCAATGGGAGGAAGGGAATAGGGAACTGCCTTTTCTGCAATGGGGAGGCAATTTTCCCTCTTCCTCAGAGGAGGAGGAGGAGGAGGAGGGAGAGAATGGGTGGACAGGGCCTCTGACTTCACTCTCTCCCCAAAATATTGAACTCATGGATAGGCAGGGGCTGGGAGAGGCGTCTGAGTCCTCTGAAAACAATGATCCTACCCATAGCACTGTCAACCCCCTGATCCCTCAAGAGGCGCCCCCTAGTGTCTATATCGAAAATGTCAGGGTGTGGGAAAGGCATTTTCCTAGGTTCCGTGGAAGCGTTTATACACACGAATTTAGATTTCATAATCTAGATCAGATAGATTCGTTCTCTGAAGCTGTGCGGGTGTTACACACTTCAATACAAGCCCTGCTTGATAGTTTTCTGAGTCAGTTGGACGATGGCGATGTGGTACAGATGAGGTTGGAATCCCAAATTCTGCAAAATCCTCTTTTCTCTCTTAGGAGAGGAAGAGATGAATTTAACGCAGAACACTTCCTCAATCATATTGAAAATCTATTGCAAAGCAAAGCCGAGATTTGTATAGATTCGGGTTTGAGGCTTTTTATCAGTGTGATCAGGGCGCCTCGCGGAGCAGGATATCGCAGGCTGCTGAAGTCTATTCCTGCCAGTATGATTGTTGACAAGAAGAGGCGCTTTTTAATAGATTTCAACAGCGTAGGACATAATTTGTGTTTCGCCGGTGGATTATTGGGAGCTATGGATTCTGGGGATTGTACAGATGCTGGTGCTCAAAAATTACATATGGATCTGGGGTGGGATTTTCAAAGAAAAGTAGCTTTCTCAGATTTACCCACTGTAGAACGCCATTTCAGAATTAATATTCAGGTGCTTTCCTGGGGAGAAAAAGGATGGTCTCTGTTTAAAACAGAGGAACCTAGATATCCTAAAACCTACTTTATGTTCTTCCATGAAAATCATTTTTATGGCATTAAAAATGTAAGGGCTTTCATAGGCCAAAAAAATTACTGCAATCTCTGCCATTCTTTATATGATAAAAATCACCGCTGTTTGTACATGTGCCGGGCGTGCAGAAGGAGAGAGTGTGACTATGATAAGGGGTCATTGAGATACTGTGATATTTGTAAGGTTCTTTGTAAATCGCAAGTTTGTCTGCATGAACATTTGAATCAAGCATTGGCCCAGCACGGCTTTTGTCACCCCCGTGAATGGTGTAAGGGATGTCAAAGCTTCGTTGGAAGCGATCACGCCGGTCGTTGTCCAGGGAAGCGTTGTAGAATATGCAAAGTTGTCCTTAAAGGGGATGAAAATCATCTCTGCTTCATGCAGAAGCTTGAAAAACCTACAGTGAATGCCAGGCTAGTTTTTTATGATTTTGAAGCGATGCAAGAAACGGGAATTCATATTCCCAATTTTATTCACGCTAGGACACTCAAGTGTGAAACACATCCCGAGTTTGAAGGTAAAAAGAAATGGGCCCTACATAATAAAGAATTCACTTTCAGGGGGCCCTCATGCGTTTCAGAATTTATTAAGACAATCACAAAAAATAGTGCATTCAGGAATTCTGTTTTTATCGCGCATAATGCAAAAGGCTATGATAGCTATTTTATAGTCCGAGAACTTATTCGAGAGAAACTGGATCCTGAACTAATTACTCAAGGAGGAAAACTGCAAGCGGTCATGTTGAAAAGTCTAAAAATTAAATTTATTGACTCTCTTAACCATCTACCCATGGCTTTAGCAAAATTGCCGTCTTGTCTAGGGTTTGAAGGTTCCAAAGGGTTCTTCCCCCATTTTTTTAACACGGCCGCAAACCAAGATTACATAGGGCCCTTACCGGCCCCCCATTTTTATGGTGTAGATGCAATGAAGCCTAAAGAGAAGGAGGTATTTTTAAAGTGGCACGCGGAGAACCAGAACATGACTTTTGATTTACAAAAAGAATTGGAGTATTATTGTAAACAGGATGTTAAAATCCTGGAAGAGGCCTGTACCCGATACAGGCATGAAATCATTTCTATGACCAGAACAGAGGAATTCGTAGAAGATAGGGATGGAAATTACAAAAAGCGAGTCATGGCTATAGATCCGTTCCAGAGCATCACCTTAGCCAGCGTCTGTCTTAAAATGTATAGGTTTTGCTTTCTCCAACCTGAAACAATTGCTATCCCCGACTGTAGGGATTACCACGGCAGCGTTAAACGCTTCTCAACGGCATCCATTCAGTGGCTGTCCTACCTTGAACAAGCGGAAAATATCCAGATAAGGCACGCCTTAAAGGGCGGGGAAGTAAAGGTAGGCTCTTACTTCCTAGATGGCTACGCGGTTGTAAATAACCAAAAAATAGCCTTTGAGTATCTCGGATGTTTTTTCCACGGCTGTCCTGTATGCTATTGTCCATCAGATCGGAATGATTTGACAGGCTCCTCTTTTGAGTTTCTTTACAACGCTACTCAGAGGAAGCTCCAGTATTTGAAAAAATGTGGTTTTCAAGCTAGAGTTCTTTGGGAACACGAATGGTTTTCTATGATCAGATCAGACCCCGCTCTTCAGAACTTTCTTGCGGCCGTCCGGTTCCCAGAGCCCCTATCCCCCAGAGATGCTCTCTACGGAGGCCGAACGAATGCGATTCGTCTCTATTACAAACCCCAGCCCGGAGAGCAAATTCATTATTACGACTTTACCAGCCTATACCCTTTTGTCAATAAGACGAAAGCTTACCCGATTGGGCACCCCACAATCATCTATGATGATTTTGAAGATCTTGAAAACTATTTTGGCTTGGCTAGAGTGAGGCTGGTACCCCCTAGGAAGCTGTATTTCCCCGTTTTACCCGTAAAAATAGGAGGTAAGCTAATGTTTCCGCTGTGCCAAACATGTGCGGAGAACCGCCAGTTAGACCCGTGTTCTCACGGTGACCATCAGAGAGCGCTGGAAGGCGTGTGGTGCACGCCGGAACTGAACTTAGCTCTAAAAAAAGGTTATAAATTGTTGAAAATTTTTGAAGTCTGGCATTTTGAAAAAAAATCTGACACTCTGTTTTCAGAGTACATTAAAATGCACCTCAGGAGAAAACAAGAGGCTTCGGGCTATCCTGACTGGTGTGTGACGGATGAGGATAAAACCAGGTACATTCAGTCTTATTATGAGAAGGAAGACATACAGCTCGATCCTGAGCAGATACGTAAAAATCCTGCCAAAAGGCAGATTGCTAAATTGTTTTTAAATTCTCTGTGGGGTAAATTTGCTCAGAGAGTAAACCTCCCTAACACAGAAATTGTGAGAGACCCAGACCACCTCTTCCAGCTTTTGTTTTCTGAGAAATTTGAAGTATCCTCTTTTGATTTTATCGATGATGAGGCGGTGTGTGTAAGTTGGAAGCATACTAAAGACAGGATAGTGCCGCCTTCTAATACCAACGTGTTCATTGCAATTTTTACAACTTGTTTTGCCCGATTAGAACTTTATGGGCTGCTCGATAAATTGCAGGAAAACTGTTTGTATCACGATACGGATTCTGTCATCTTTGTGAGCAAGCCGGGTGATTATCGCCCCCAAACCGGTGACTATTTAGGCGAATTAACCAGCGAGATAGCGCCAGATCAGCAGATAACGGAGTACGTAGCGGCAGGTCCAAAAAGCTATGCCTACAGATTGTCGGATAACTCTGCGTGTATAAAGGTTAAAGGAATCACTCTGAATTCTGCAAACAGTGATAAGATCACCTTTAACAGCCTGAAAGATTTGGTTTTTTCATATGTCTCAAAAAAGGACGGACAGCCCCCTCGAGAGATAGTGGTGGAACAAAGCGGGATTGTTAGGAACAAAAATCAATTTCTGATAGAAACCAAGACCCTCAGGAAAACACAAAGAGTTGTTTATGATAAAAGGGTCATTGTGGACGATTTCAAAACTGTACCGTACGGGTATTGAAAATCATGGATACCCGTCTACAGCATCCTTTCTCCATGATTTTGGCAGGGCCTAGCAATTGTGGGAAAAGTTACTTTATTAAAAATGTATTGCAGTATGCTGATCATGTGCTTTCTGTCAAACCTGATAATGTTGTATGGTATTATTCATGCTGGCAGCCTTTGTATAACGAACTGATGTCTAAATATTCTTTTATTCGATTTGTGGAGGATTTACCTCAAACTCTGGATGATTCTGTTTTATTTCCACCCAATAAAGTTAATCTGGTGATACTGGATGACTTAATGGAAAAAGCTTGTGAAAATGAATCTGTTCAGGCGGCTTTTACAAAGCTGTGTCATCATAAAAATCTGAGCATCATATATGTCGTTCAGAATTTATTTTGCTCCGGGAAGCAGGGCCGAACAATCAGTCTTAATGCTAAATATATAGTTCTCTTCAAGAACCCTAGAGACAAATTGCAAATATCGATTCTGGCCCGCCAAATGTATCCTAAAAACACAGCCTTCTTTTTAGATGCTTTTAATGACGCCACCTTCAGGCCCTATCAGTATTTACTCATCGACTTACAAGCGGCAACACCAGAGGCATACAGATTGCGATCAGGTCTTTTCCCTCCTGATCTTCCAGCAGTCTATGTTCCAAAAAAGCCTTCAGGCCCTTATAAAAGGCGCTGATTCCTATATACCGAACTTTTAAGCCGTCCCTGGCAGCCGCAGCAGCATGTCCGCCAATATAAAGAAAAACCTGCCCCTCTTGAAAGTCCTTATTAAAGCGGGGCCCAGGCAGAGAAGAGCTATTTTATGCGGTGCCTCTGAGAGTCTTATAGCCGCTATTGCCGAGATAGCCCTTAATACTTTGAGAGGCAACGTGCCCTTAAAGCCTGGGCAGTTTAAGGTCCTGAAAAAGAAGAAGACCTTCATAAAGCAGCTGAGCGATAAAAAGCTCTCATTAAAAAAGAAAAAGCGCCTCATTGAACAGAGCGGCGGTTTCATCGGCCCCTTGCTCGGTTTTGCGATCCCGCTCCTGACCAGCCTCCTCACAAAGTAAGGATGGAATATGCTGAGAAAATGTATCTGGTTCCCGGTAAACAATTGGAAACCTTGCGAGGAGAGCCAGAAAATATCAGAAACGCCGCTGTTAGACGCCTGGACTCGGACATGAGAGAAATTCTCTTAAGGACAGATCTGTCTGAATATGAAAAGGCTAAGCTCTACACCGGTGTTCTGCAGCGCTTTCTAACCCTAAACAGGATGGGTGAAATGGAGAAAAATCCCATTCTCCCTGACCTTCTACCACCACCACCACCACCACCATCACCCCCGTCTCCTCATGAAAAGGATGCTTCCATTCAAGAGATTTTGGAAGGTGTTCACGGCCGCTACAGGAAAAATGCTGAGCTTCTGCTAAATAAATTAAGTCAGCATAAAGACATCTCTGCGTGGGATGATCGAGGAACCTTTCTGTATAGAGGGAAAGCCATGCCCGGCTCCAACATCCTCGACTTGATCAGAGGCGTCACCCATTCTAATCCCATCCCCGATAAGAGAAAACCCCAAGGCTGGGATATTTTTTTGAAAGCTCTGGCAGAGCTAAATATACCCACTTCTCTTGTAGGAAATATGGACGTTAGACAAATTGTGGAGAACTTGAAAATACCCTCCTTACTGCCAAAGACACCCCGTTCCCACCCCAAAAGGCAGTTCAAGAGACCTCCCTGGTTAAAGCTGGAATCCATCCCTGAGACCCCTCCGAGAGAATTCGTTAAGAAACCTGAATGGCTAACTTTCTAACCTGTGTAAATAAATAAACGCAACAACGCTGAATCATACATCGTTCTCTCTCTTTTATTGTATTAGGATTACAAGCGGTTTTTACATCGGGGGCAGCATGTCTGAACATGTTGAAATAAGTCGTAAGGCTTCCGGCACCGCTGGGCTTTTCTGTCTCTGACAAACCTTATGACCATCCGGTCGTTTTTCAAAACATCGTTAGAATACAGTTTTAAAATCTGGTCAAAAGATAGTCCCCTCGCTCGGTTTTGTAAAAAGAAAACGCAGTGGTGCCCGCAGGTCACGGCTTGGGGGTGCTGCAGCTGATTCTGCTGGAACACCGTCTCTTCGGTCTGGTGTTCTAAAAACTTGGCGATGGTCTTAGGAAGGCGGGGATCATCGGGGGCCATGCCGTAGGAATCAAAAAATTCTCCCGGTCCCTCTAGTGGCAGGTGGATAGCGATCCAGTGTTGTCCCGGTAAATGGTGAGGGTGGGTGTTCACCACTAATCCCACGGGCCTTTTGGCGAGGAATCTCTTTGGAAGCAAATCACTGGGGTATACGTCTAGAAAGGTCTTGTTCCGATATAACAACTGCGATATCTGCCCTGTGTTCATCTTCACATATAATCAAAGAGAATGTTTCTGCTGTGGTTGATTTCAATCACATTGTCAAACACTCCATACAGGATCATATTAATAGTATTTGGCAGGGGTTGAGCAAACCGGATCTCGGCTCTGAGGTTTCCCGTTTTTATGAGGGAATAGTGGTCGGCGCAACTCTGTCCAGGACTCAGGTCAAAACCGTACAAGGTATATCCGTTTAAAAATTCATTACGGTTAATTAGAAGGGCCCGGTCTTTCATTTCTTTTCCCGTCACTTGTACCAGCTGCATGAACTCTCTCACACACTGCTCCTCGGCATAATTGGGTTGGAGGGGCTTAGAGGGTACTTGAACCCCGTCTACGTATAGGGCCACGAAATTAACATTGAAGTGTTTGAAATTGAAGGGATTTAGGGTGTAGTTGCCGCTAAAAGCGGCGTTGTCGACAAAGCCTATGACGATCTGCTTAGGCAGCTGTCCCAAGAAGAGGTTTTCTTGGTTGCATACGAGGCTTCCTCCGGGTATACTGAACACCTTCATCCCCACACGCTCGATGGGGTACTTGGCGTTAGCGGTAAGCAGCGCTTCCGCGTGCCCCAATCGGACACCCGGTGAAACTTTCACCCTTTTCACAAACAGGGCGGCATTCAAAATGTGCAGTTTGTAATTCTCATTTCCAGCACCGCTCATCAGGCAAAATGCGTCCTTGCTGCGGGTGAGTTTAATTTTCACGTCCACACCGTTCAGCAACATTTTATCCTGAAAGAACAAATCGCTGTGCAGAGGACCCATCAGATCCCATTTGCGGCTGCCGGCTGTTAGAGCCGCCCTAGCTCTAAACCCCCTGTTTCCGGCATCTGTGAGGAGAGTTTGCTCCATCAGTCCGGAGGTATCTTTATGGAAGCCCCCCGCCGTGAACTGGGTGCTCAGGGTGTCGCCGCTGTAATTCAGAATCAGTTCCATCATGGCTCTGTAGGGGTAGCAGTTGTTACTCTGAGTGATGAGCCGATCTCCCAGGGTGACGTCAAGTTGAGAAAAAAGAGAGGCTATGGGGTAATTGATTAAGGCCACCCGGGCGCCGTCGTCGATATCGGAGTCGTCCTCTTTTGTTATTTTACAACAGATGTATAAAAGAGTGTTGTTTAGATCGATGTAGTCTTCGCTGTTTCCCGTGATATAAAAATCCAGAGGCGCGTTGGGGGAAAGGGCCGCCAAAGGCGGGACCTCGATGTACATACTGCTCTCGATGCTGGTTTGGGTTGGGGATAATTGAAAGAGATCCAATTCGGACTTGGCGCATTCTTCAGAGGTTCCGTGAATGAATGCCATCTTAAAATATATCTCTGCTGTTCCTTTTCGTCCCGCCCTTTTTCTTCAGCGCAGATTTCTTCTTCTTCGCTGTCTGCCGCTTCTGAATCTTTGTTTGCCACACGACCGTCCTTTTTAAAGGCATCGGCGGCCCCTGACGCTGTTGAGACGCCTTGCGCTTCACTCCGCCCCTTCTTTTCAAGTAGGCCACGCCTGAACCCTCCTGGCGATGCATTCTGTTCATAACTCTTCCCACAACGTCCCCGGCAATGTTGTTCACTGCCGTCTTAACATGCGGCTTCATCAATTCCAACCCTTGCTTCAGAAAAGGAACGGCTTTTCGAAAAAGCCCGCGAAATATCCCTCCCAACCCCGCTCCGTACATCATAGGTGCCCCTATGAATCCGGGCAATCCTCGTCCGGCCTGCGCCCTGTAGTAGGCCCTGTAGGCATCGACGTCCCCGTAGTCTTTTAACACAACCATTTTAAATTAAAGATAGGCTTTCCTGGGTCGGAAGTGCAGCCTCACTATCACCTTCCCAACACGAAATGGTACGTGTCTGTTCAAGTCAGTCTTTATTTCAATGGTAATCGTGTGAATGTGGCTCTTACTGACGGGAATATAATTCGGCTTATCATAGGTCACGGTGATACACTCGTGACTTTTCCCTCTGACCGGTACGCAGCGCAGCAACGGCACCGAAAAATCCCCAACAATCTGGTGCTCTATAATATCCGTGTACAGGTACAGCGAGTTGAATCCTCCGGTAATGTCTGCTGTGCGACGTGGTTTTGTTAGATTTCCACGGGTATTATATATACCCAATATGCGGGATAGCTCCTCGGCTAGTGAAAACTCATAAACATCAGGACCTCTAAAGTTCACTTTGGCCGTCACTGGGTCGTAATACAAATACACGGCGGGAGGGTTTGGTTTTTGTGTCTGTATGGCATGATTCATGGCTTTCACGATATCGGAGACGTCATTGTAATATCCTTTCTTCAACTGAAACTCCCAGTTCTTTGAATCTTTGGACAACTGAAACATCAAATGTTCTGTGACCGTGAACCAGCTGTTGGGGTACTGTATCTCTGCTAACCCCACTTCCCATTCTCCTTGCAAATCTAAAGGTTGAGCCAGCTGTATCGTGAAATTGGAACTTGTATTATGGGGATAGGCATCTAGACAGGCGTTACTGGGCAGGGTAATGTAAAATCCGCCGTTCATTTCTCCCGCCCCTTTGATTTCTGTTCAGGATCCGCGAGCTCTGAAGCGGCTACCCAGCTGTTAAATTTATCAGGCCACCCTAACCACTTCACCAAGTGATATTTTTTCTTTTTTCTGAACCTTGTGGAAATAATTTTTTCAATTTGGTAGCTCCTATTCTGCGGATCGTTCACTTTTTGTAATTCCTCGGGATAGAAACCACCCAACACCGCTTCGCCGTCATAATCTTTTAGCTGGTAAACCGGCCTCTTTCCTCTTCTGTGCACCTCGTCAACTATGAAAATTTCCTGGGAATACGTCCCTTCATAACTTTTTTCAAAACGACCCCTACTTTTGGATACCCTCACATGATCTCCTTTTTTGAAGGCCTCTTTTTGCTCCTTCGTTTGAAAATAGGGCCCGTAAACTCTTTTCCAGACCTGCAGAGAGTTGGAAGAATTCACATCCCGAGGCCTTTCTTGAATGGTTCTATGAAAGCTGCTGTTATAACTCTTTATAAGTTCCGGCAATATGTCGATATACCTGTAAGTGTTATTGGCTGTAAAGTATCTCCACATTCGTGACTTTAAAGTTCTATTGAACCTTTCCACTATTGCTGCCTTGACTTCGCTATGTGTTGAAAAATGGTGCACCCCGTGCTCCTTTAGCAGCTGTTTCACCTTTTTATTTAGAAATTCTTTTCCCGCGTCGGTTTGCAAATGGCGGGGGGTCCTTCCTTCCCCAAATATAATTTTGAAACCTCTGTACACCTCCGATCCCGTCTTATCTTTCAAGGGTACCGCCCAAGCATATTTTGACAAAATGTCCACTACCGTTAAAATATATTTATAACCCCTATTGTATTTTTGTAGATTTTGCATGTCCACCAGATCCGCTTGCCATTGGGCGTCCACATCAGAAACAACCGTTTTATTTCTTTGGAAATTCTTTCTGGCCTGTTTATGAAGGGTATATGCTTCCTGATCCTTTAACCACTCTTTCACATGGTTTCTAGTTACACTGCTGTGCTTGGAAGCTTCTCGAAAGAGCGCTTCCACTCCTCCAAAGCTACCCGATCCCCCCGGATTATAATATATCTTTTTTAATAAATCATTCTGAGAAACCATATTGAGCGCCGCACATACTCCAATAAAGACACAGGGTCACAACACACTATTTTATTGATCTTTTCATGAAGATTAAGCAAGCCTTTATTTCATCTCTTCTTCTTCGGGTTCAGAATTGGTGACATTTACACAGATACACGTCAGGCAACACTTTGTAGAGGAAATCTCTGTTACTTTTTCTGTATTAGAGTCCCCGTCGGTTATGTCCTGTGCAGCTTCTTCATCTTTTCTCTATCATAAAAACACAAAAGAAAATACCCAATAGCTCATCATATATGTGAACACACACACACACACACACACACACCACATATTCCTTCTTGTTAGGATATTTACCATTCTGAGCGGGGCCATATCTTCATAAATTGGCTCCTCTTCCTCCGCTTCACGGCTCATTGGGGCCATTGGCATGTACGGGCTTTCCTCTCCATCGCTGCTGGAGATCTCTTCCTGGAAGCCAGCATCCGATGATACGTCAGACAGTGAGCTTATCCGCTTTTCAGAAACCCATTTTTCAAACTGTTCCTTCAGTTGTTCTGGAGAACCAAAGATCCGCTCCTCAAGCACCAATTTTGTTATAGATTCATACTGCCGTTGTAGGTCTCGAAGCCGGGGCACAAGCCGTCTTTCCATTCTCTGAACATCTCTCTCCTCAGTCCCCGGAGAAGGCGGAGGAGTCTCCATCAGAGCTTGTTGAGATCTCTCTGGCACGGTCTCTGCGAAATTCAGCATTTTTTCGGGTAGGTCGTCCCAAAAGCCGCAGCAGGCCGTAGCAAGCAGTAGCGAGCAACGCTAGCAAGCAGCGGTAGCGTCCGCGAAGCCGAGACCCCTTCTCATATACCCTACTGCGCATAGGCGTTGTTCCTTCCGCCTGAACCGCATTGGACGGGTCGGAAGCGCGGGGGATTTGAGCCAATCAGCGTCGTTTACGTAAACCTTTCGGCCAATCAGCGACGCCGATTTTGAAGCCACGACCCCATGGGCGGGGCGTGGGGGAGCAAAGCGCACGCCGCGCCTTCCCCTAGCTCAGATCGCGGCGGACCTCTGGAGCGTTCACATCGGGAGGGAGAGACGAGTTCGTAGAGGTGTCACAAGCACCCCGAAAAGTTTCGTCGGCGCAAATAAAATGGCCGCCCATTCTCATCTTCGGACGCGGATCGCTGCCACGCCCTCGATCAGGTAGGGACGGGACCTTCTCCTACTGGTCGGGCGGGAGGAGCCGGGTTCAGAGAGGGGTCACACATACCCCCAAAAAACAACTTGGGCCAAAAACCAAAATGGCCGACCTTTGGGGGTTCCGCCGGAACCCCCAAAGCTAGCACCCCCAAATCTAGAACCCATTCCCAACATCTGACACCCCAAAACCTAGAACCCCCGGGGGAACCCCCAAAATTGACACCCCCCCCCAAGATCTAGAACCCACATATCCAGGGGGAGGGGCTAAGAAGCTCAGGGGGCGGGGCTAAGACTCAAAAAGGGGCGGGGCACCTGTCACTTTTTGTTTGACGAAAGGTGGGGGTCTTATACTACTGAGGTTTTTAAGCAGAGGCTGGATGGCCATCTGTCAGGTATGCTTTGATTGGGAGTTCCTGCACGGCAGGGGGTTGGACTGGATGGCCATTGTGGTCTCTTCCAACTCTAAATTTCTATGATTCTATGATTCTATGATTCTATGAAATGGGGACTCAGATCCTCTTTCCCTCTAAACCAAAGAAGGTTAGCAATTGCCTTGGATCCAGGTGCAGGCAGTCTTTCTTAGGACTGGAGCCTCCCTGTCCCAAACCTCCTTGGAAGCAGTGCCCCATTGTGCCGGTGCCCCTGTGGCTCCTCCTCGCTTGCGCCTTAGCAGGGCCTGAGCCTTGATTGGCTTGGGAGGAGCGTGGATCAGGGCCCTTCTGGGCTCAGGACCCGAGGATAGGAAGGCCCTTCAGCGCCCAGGGAAAGGTCTGCGGAGGAGGTGCATTGGTGGCTGTTGAGCGTGAAAGGTGTGTTTCACAGGTTGCAGGTGCAACGGCAGGAAGCGCCAAGGGAAGCCTTTCCCTTCCAGAGTCTAGAGATCTCAGAGAAGGAACAGGAATCTGGAGAAGACCCCCAAGAGGTAAGGCTTCTGCCCAGTTCAGACCCCCTGCTTTCCTCCAAAGAGGGGCTCAGAAGAGCAGCAAGATGAGATTGTGAGGGGAGCAGAGGGGAACACCCACTTCCCCCTCCCAGCCATGTGAGGAAGATGAAGCTGAGAGAGTGTGACTGCTCCAAGGGAGCGTAAGGAGCTCAGCTGGCTGGTTGGGCATTTGAAGCCCCCATGTCCAGTGCTCTGACCACTACACCCCACGTCCCTAGAAGCCCTACACACTGAGGGATGCTTCTGTGGTCTTTGGGGCCAAGCCATGCTCCTGGTATGATGTTATTATTGCCTCTGATGGTTAAATGGCATGAGTCCAACTCCTGGGGAAAGAGCGGGATACAAATCAATATAATAAATAAATAAGGTGGAAAAAGAATGGTACCATTTTGTAAGGAAAGGTATCCTTCATGAGCTGTTTTTCAATGGAAATGTTACCCTCTTTTTCTTTTTTGGAGCTCTTGCATATTGCTGTGGCCAGTAACTGGAGTATAAGGAGAGAGACACCAGACCCAAACGCGAATGCCAGAGAGAATGGAAAGGGAACCCGCATTTCCCCAACCAAAGGAGTGAAGCGACAGAGTAGCTGGGAGGGATCGGGTCCATCCTCCGAGGAATCGGCTGATGCCTTCAGCCACAAGCGGCCCGAAAGCCCCCCCAGGAAGAGAGGAGCAAGAGGCAGCGGGGCCAGGAAAGCGGAAAACAGAGACACCCCCATCCAGAAGCTCATTTCCCTGGTGCAAGGCTGGGATATGGCGAGCTGCAGGCGCTGCCAGCCCCAGCTGCCTCCCCCTGGACCACCACCACCACCACCACCATCGCCCGGGGTGTCTGGTGGCCTAAAGGCAGACAAAGAGGCTGAAAAGACAGCCTCTTGCAACCTGCCACCAGCCAGCAGCCTTGGGGTCTCCAGTCCTGGGCCTTCTCGAAATGGCCTCCTCATCCAACCTGCACCAACCACCCACGAAAGGCCAATGAAAGCTGAGAAGCCCACGCTGGGCACACTCCCTCCTGAGCATTGGCTTGGCAAGACAGGAGGAGACGGCACTCCTGAGGAGGTTCATCACGCTGGAGGAAAGGTGGCCAGCAAAGAGAGAGAGACAGGTGAGGGGTCCGTCCTCCTTTGCTCTAAGTTTGCATGGCCAACGCAGCTCCCCCCTGCATGTTTTCTGAGTTGTGAGATACCACATTATAGCTGCAACAGGGGAACCCAGTCAGTGGGCTGGGACCTTCAACCAAGGTAAAACAATTTTTCTTCTTCTCAAATTTGGACTGGATTGGCACGTTTTACCTAAACACCTACCAAAATGTTCCTGATGCAAAAACATGGAGACTCCTTCAGGAATCCGTTGTTCTCTGCCTACAAAGAGGCCTGTAGCCTCAGATGAATGGAGACATATTGGATTGCAAAAGAGGAGTCCTTGTTGAGATGCAAACGGATTTAAATTTCCTGAACTTTGCCCAATGGCCAGAGGAGCAGGGGCCAGCCTGCTAAAGATACCCTCCCCATACCACCTTTCTTAACTAAGAACAGAAACAACAAACATTTTTCCTCTTGTCTGGCATGTAACATCTTGCCTGATGAAGAAGCCAGTGAAGCTTTGAAAGCTTGCAACAAATATTATAATAGTTCACTTGAGACTAAACACATACTGCCCCGTTGACACCATGGTGTCTGTTGATTGAAAGGCAATGCTTCTATTTTCAGGGCCATTCCCGGAGCTGACTAGCCGCCCAAACTTTCACAAGCCACAGGGCCGCACCGGCTTGATCCTGAAAGTGGACCATCCTCCCGTGGTGGCTTGCGATGGCTCTTGCACATCTCACGAAGGGAGCATTCTCTATAGCACATCCCTGGGAGGCCTTAAACTTGCCGGTGCTCTGGCCAACTCATCATCCCCAGGTAAAGCCTGATCCATCCGCACTTGGAAATGCAGAGGCTCCGAGGAAGATCCTGCCAGGGCTGCCTGGCTAGTGAGGGTGATGGGGTGGGAGAGAAGGGACCCACTTGGCTGGAGTGCCATGAGGGCCAACTGCTATTGATATGTGGATGGGGCACCAACTCCCCCCCCCCCAAAGGACCCAGCCCCTGTGGACCACCCACTGGCTCTCTGAGACCTGGCAAGCTGGG
Source organism: Urosaurus nigricauda (assembly GCA_034509955.1). Taxonomy (NCBI): domain Eukaryota; kingdom Metazoa; phylum Chordata; class Lepidosauria; order Squamata; family Phrynosomatidae; genus Urosaurus; species Urosaurus nigricauda. The sequence goes on from JAOEGL010000013.1 coordinate 25,164,984, forward strand.
ACCCCATCTCATCTCCGCTCATCTCGGGGTCCAGCAGAGCGAATGGCAACTGGGCATCAGCAAACTGCTCCCATGCTGGAGCAGGAATGGGTTGGAGTGGAGGCTACATTTCAATGCTTTGCTTTTCTAGAGATTGTCTTCCTGAGCTTTCCATTGTCCCAAGAGGAGATCTTCTATGCCCGCAAGTGCCACTGCTTCCTCACGGACATCATCTTGGAGTCCATAAGGCAGAAGGACCCCAAAGGGACCACAGCCAGGATAGAGCTGCTTGTGCAAAGGCTCTGGGTAAGCTGGCCTGGCCAGGGGTTGCTGTCCTCCCAATGCCACTGGGAGCTTCTCCCAGGCCTCAGGGGACTCCAGTGGATGGAGGGGCAGGCAGGCCTGGCCGTCCCATTGCCCTCCTCCCAAGACCTCTGCAGAGGGAAGTGGCTCTGCTTCTAGTCCATGCCTGAAGCCCCCTTCTCTTGCAGAGCCTGCAGATCACAGCCCAACAGTTTGTGGCTGACTTGATGAACATGGCCCCCTTCAAAGCCAGTAGCTCTGCTTGCGAGAAATTACTAAAGTGGGTTGAAGTAAGTGGGACTTGCAGCGGCAGAGGACTTGGACTCCCTGCTTTGTGGCTACAATTTGAGAAGGGGCTCGGACTTCCCTTTAGCCTCTTCTGTAATTTGGGGCCCCATTTGCAATGGCTGTATACCTTTGTCCTTCACAGCCCTTTAACTGCAACAAAATGAAGCCAAATGCTTCTGGTGGGGCCAGGGCACATGCTGGGAATGTCTTGTGCAGCTGGAGATGAGATCCAGCACTCTCCCTCCAATGGCATTTGGCTTCAAAGGCAGTGGGTCAGCCAACAACCCCCCCCCCCAGAAGTGACCCCATCCCTGGGGGAGGGGTCTGTCAGAGTGCCTTCCTACCCCTGAACCAGTCGCTGCTAGCCTGTGTGTTTTTCCTTGCAGTTTTCTCTGCCATTTGCCTGGAAGTACAGCTCCTGCATTGACCTCCTGGTTAAAAGGGGATATTTTAAATCACTCTCCCATTTTGTCATAGAGAAGTATTTACAGAAATCTGAATAAAACCCAACTCTTCAGTTTCTCCCGCGCAGATAAATTAGCAAGTTCTTTACTCTGGCTCAATTCCAATCATGTGCAAGCACATTGGGACAGGCCAAGGTGTCCCCTTCCCTTATTACTGAGCACAGGGGGCTCCTCAGAGGTTGGGGGGCATTCAAAGCCAAGCCCCCTCTCTCTGCCTAAGGTCTGGGGGATCCAGCTCAGAGCCCCACAGCCTCCACCGGCCATCAGGCGGATAAAGCACAATGCGCAGACAGGAAAGCTGGCACACCTTTTGGGGTGAGAATGAAGGGGATCCCAAAAGGGAAGTGACTATATGATGAACAACACCTGGAAGAAACAACTTTTTATTATTAAGTAATTCAGTCAAACCTTTAAAATAACATTGGTGCCAGGCACACATTAAGGAATTTGTTCTCCTGCAGTGAAAACAACAGCCCTAATTTGAGGGATTTCAGGTACCGGTGAGATAAGGGCTCTTGCCAAACCAATTCCAGGCTCCCTTCCATTCCCAGGAACCCTCTTCCCTCAAGAAAAACAAAAGCTTAGCCAAGAAACAGAACGGCAAGTATGGACTCCCTTGGAGCCATTCCTGCTCCTCCACAGTGCTGTATCAAAGGGCTTTAGTATTCAATTCTTAGAAGAAAGACAAGGCTGATGAAAAAATTCCAGCATATTAAATAACAGTACAAAATAAGAGCTATATCCACAGCAGTGAGGTTTATGAACAAAAAGGGCATTTGGTTAAGAGGAAGGGAACTGAGCAAAGCTGGGAGCAGGAGAACAGTGACGGCAGCCTCAAGCCATGCCCTGCGCCATTGTCCAGCTGGGCTCAGTGGTCCTGAGGGTGGCAAAGAGGGTGGCAGAAGGCCCCAGCCATGTCCCTGCTGAAGTCCCAGGGAAGAGCACCCCAGGAGAAACTCCCTGCAAGTAGAAATCAAGCCCCTCAGGGGGGAAATAGCTGCTGAGTTCCCATCTTAGGAGATTTGGGGTTCTTTTTAGTAGGAACCCCCCCCCCTTTCACTCCTGGCTCTTTGCAACAGCGCAAGCCTTCCCACCACCCTATTGCCATGCAGAAGCAGAGGGAGGCAGCCACCCACCACCACAGAGTGGCATGCCTTTCTCCTTCTCCTGCCAGGCAGAGATGGCTATGCAAGTGGGTCACCCTGGCTCTGAGGAAGCAGCCCTGGAATCTGCTAATGAAGGAATTAATTGGAAAGACAAGGCAATAAACCATCTCAACATCAGGCAAACACTAAACAAAGAGAACTGGCCTGGACAACAGGGTTCAGTGGACAGAGGATGTCAACTCCATTTTTTAAAAATAAATACTTCGTTTCCTTCTGTGCCTAGAACTCCATAAAAATGTGCAGCTTGTAGAACAAAACTAAGTCAGCTATTCAGAAACCATGGTAAGAGGCCAGTCAGTCGGTCCGTCCAGGCCGTGTACGATTCTTAACAGAAGGGGCTTCAGATGCCAACCTTCCCCCGGCGCCCAGAGCCACTCTCCAGCATCAAAGGCAATGGCAGGGAGCAGCCTGGCCCACTCTTAACACTACACAAAATGGCGAGGTGGAGGGCACTCCTCATGCCATGGGCTGCTCTGGACGTGGGTTGCTACCATGGAGGATTCCCAGTGTCTGGCCAGGACACACACCAGGCTGCTCCTCCTTCCTGGAGCCTCTGAAACATCACAGAAAGTGGCCTTCAGACCTGCAAGACAGCATCATCCATGGGGTCAGGGACTCAGGGGTGAGTGCAAGGTGGCTATAGGCATCCACAGTGGGGCCCCAGCAGCTACTGACATGATCCTGCAAGGCTGCAGAGTGCCATGGGCAACAGGTGCCTGCAAAGCATCTGAGTAAGAGGGTGAAAGGCCAGAAAGCGGGGGCCGTGGTGAAGCGGGGGGCAATCCCACTCACATCCCACCTGATCTGAGGAAAGGCCTTCCTGTCTCCTAATTCAGCTGCAGATTCCAATCCACCTTGGCTATGATTAGCATGTAAGGCGGGGATGTAGGTCAAGGCAGCCCTTGAGCCAGGAGATCACCCCCCCACACACACACACGAGGGGCAGGAGTATTGTGGAGTCCGGTCCACTTACCGCCGACACATACTGGCTTTTGAGGAAATGGGGCTGGTCCCCTGGTGGGACGGAGGGCAAGCATGGCAGGTCATCATGGCAACTCTCCTGGGGGCCACTGGAGACGCAGCCGCTGTCGGAACCACTGGCAGAGCGGCCCTGGGAGGAGGACCCGGAGCTCTCGGTCGCTGGGGGCGGAAGAGAGAAGAGACTTCAGGCCTGTCCAGGGCTGGGGCGGCCCCCAAGGAGACAGACTCTCAGACAGCCTGTCCTACCTTCGGGCTGAGAGAGCACCCCACAGACACTGCGGAGCAGGGAGAGCTGGTAAATGGCTCTCATTTCCTCCCCAATGCTGGTGGCTGGCAAGTGGGGGTCCAAAACTATAGGGGGAGCTGCATGTTGCGACCATGGTGAGACCAGCAGAGCTGCCCCCAAGGCCCAAAGGCCATCCAGCTGGCATTTCTTGGGTGCTCCAGGTGAGGGAGATGTCCTGTCAGGAAGCCCAGGGACATACGAACCCAAGGCAGCTCCTTGCCTACCTACCCAAGGGCAGGTCTGTCCCCAGGGGGGACCTCCCCACCTGGTCCTGTTTCTGCTTGCCACTGTGGGGCGTGATCTTTCAGTCCCTTCACCCAGTGGGTCCCCTGTGCTCCCTCCAGCTGCTTTGCCCATTCTTCCTTTTCTGCCACCTCTGCATCAGGGAGTTCCCCAGACTCCAAATCCCCTCCTCTCCTCACCTCTAGACGCAGTGGCCACCTGCAAGAGATCTGTGCACTGACGAAGTGGCAAGCCTGTTCCTTCAGGAACATATTCCAGAATATCTCCCACCCCACCCACCCACAAAAGCTACTCAGAAGAGCCAGTGGCCATACATACTCATGGAAGGCTGGCTGCTGGTCTCGTTCTCCATCTCGTCCTCCTCTATGCTGCAAGTCCTGGCATCGAAGGGGCGTCTGTGGGCCAGGAGCTTTGGCGGCACAGCCTGGTCTAGGTAGATGTGCAGGTTGAGGGGGCCAAGCATGGAGGAGGAAGAGGATGAAGAGGGGGGGATGCTGGCCGACAGAGGCACCTGCGGTCTCTTGTAGGGCGCAGCGTGGTCGAACAGGGAGACAGCAATGGAAGCCCGGGTCCGTGCTCCTGCCACAAAGCAATACCCCAAAGCATTAGCACCTGGGCGGATCCGGGGAAGGGAAAGGAAGGGGTCAGGACAGCGCTTACCTCGGCCTTTCATGATGTAATCAATGGCACGGTCCTGGATGGCGGCTTCACTTGGCTTGATGTCCAGGAAGGGCTTGTTGCCTACACCCATGGACACCATCTCCTGCATGCGGATTTCTGTGGGGGGCGGGTGTGACAAGGGCAATGAGGGCTAGACCAGGACCCCTCCCCAGACTTCCCAGGCCCAGCTCAACGGAGGCCTCTGGCCAGACTACCTTGAGGCATCCCAGGGGAAAACCAAATCACCTTTGTTGCGGGCCGCTTGCTCCCAAAGGATCCTCGTGATATCACTGGTCCAGGCCTGCTTGGTCTCTGCATTGCTGGCCTGCAAGATGTAGGTGTCGCTGGATTTCCGCCTCCTGAACCAGATCTCAAAGCGCAGGCCACTCTCGCCCGAGTTCTCTGTCAGGCCAATGTCTGCTGTCTGCAAGGAGAGAGAAGAGTCAGAGTCAGTCATCCCAGGTGCATCCGTGGCCTTGGTCCAGTGGGCATGGGGAGTGTAACACAGATGGCAGGAAGCGAGGCAAACAGGCACAGCCTTGGCAAGCTTGGTAGGTGCAGAGGCCAGGTGCACACTGGGCATCTCTTGGGGATAGCCAATGTAGAAGGCACAGCCCAGCAAGCCCAACACAGCCAGCTACCAATGCTGGCTGTGTGCACGTACTGTGAATCTACTCAGCTCTGTCTGTGCAGGAGGCTCAAAGGGTCACAGGTTGTGCATCCTGCCTGTTACCGTACTGCTGGAGTGTGGGGCCACCAGTGCTTGCTGCTTCTCTTGCCTTGAGATGCCGGCTTCCCCTTGTGCAGACCACCAAAGGGACTCCCCACCTTGCCTGCCCACGTCAGATTTTGGCCGCCTTGCCCACGGGCCCTTGCCTTGAAGGAGCGCTTGTAGATGTAGGCATCCAGGCCCCCATCGACCCGCTTGGGCTTGCTGAAAAGGATCAGGTCTTCAAAGAGGAAGACGTGGCGCTGGCACTTCTTGCGGCCCATGCAAAGGCTGAACTCATCCTGGCGCACCAGCTGTCCCTGCTCCTTGAGGTTCACCTGAACACAGAAAACGTGGCATCAGCAGAGGTGAGGGGGGCCAAGGACGGCCCTAGATGACCCTAGATGGGATGGAGGGAAAGGAGGAGAGTGGGCGACAACCTCTGGCAGCCACCTGCTCTAGAGGAGCCTGGCTGCAACTGCTGTGGTTGCCCCACTAGAGTCAATCTCTGGGGCCAGACCTATGACCAGAAATACTCTGGACCCCTCTGCATCCCTCTGTGGAGGAGTGGTGTCTCACATATGGTAGCAGGGCACACCATCCGGCAGGGTCACAGAGACAAGGGGGGGGAGTGGACCAAAAAGTGGCAGGTGCTACCGGGCATGATCCCTAAGTGTCTTTCCACCCTTCCTCCCTCCTTGGTTGGTCATACGTACGTCGCAGTCCCTGATGGCATCCATGGCCAAGAGGTCATTGCCATGCCGCAGCTGGAAGCGCACCATCTCCTCGGCAGCCCGCAGGTCAGCCTGCTCCTGCTCCTGACCCTGCCCACATTGCCGGAGGAGGTCCTTGAGGAGCAGGCCATACTTGCTCATGCGCTGGATGGGCTTCAGCAGGTAGGAGGCCAGGTCCATCTTGTCCCCCAGCTGCATCTGCTTGGACTGAGACGGGGGGGAGGGGGCTGATAGCAGCAGGGAGGTAGCGGCCGAGCAGATGATAGCCATAGGGTGGTAGCCTCCAGGGTGCATGCCCGCCCACCCCGAACCAACGGTGGAGAACTTACCCTGAAGAAGGCATTCCCACGGCCAGCCAAGAGGGCATCTGATTTGGGCTTGTTTTTGCTATAGAGCGCATACATCCCAAACTGGTCTTTCTACAAAAGGGAAGAAGCACACCTGAGTTGGGTAGGCAGAAGTCAGATGGGGATTGGGGGGTGTAATCCTCCAGGCAGAAAACACCTGGTTTCAGTGGGGAAGGAGACAGACCCATGCTGAAAGCAATGGCCAAAGGGAAACTATGGAAGGCATCTTTGCTTGGAAGCTCTGGAACCTCTGTTGGGCAGGCGGTGCCCCTGCCCCAACTCTCTCTATTTTGCAACAACTGGCCTCACTGGTCTGTCAGTGTTTTTGCAATGGGGACACTGTCCCTTTTGCGCCTTGCTTCCCAGCAAGGTGTTCAGACCAAGAGACACAACTCGGGGAGCAAGAGGCGGCAGGTTGTCTTACGTGTCTCAAGAAGCAGTGGCTGATGCGCAGTGGATGGGCACAGCAGCTCTCCAACTCCCTCAAGAAATATTGGCTGTGGAAGCTATAGAGCTTCTCCAGGTTCCCAAAAATGACACTCCGCTTCCCCCGCAGGTCCTGGGGCAGGTCTGGCCGCTCCATCTCCGGGAAGTAGCTCTCCATGATGTAGCGCAGAGAGCGCACATACTCCCGCTCGGTCCTTACCATCTCATCCACTATGTGCCTCAGTCGACTGCAAGCGAGAAGAGAAGGGAGGAAGAAAGGGGCAAGAAGACCGGGTTGAAAGGGGGCCTGGAACATGGCAGTGGGATGCCACAATGTTAAATAGAGCGCCTTCACCAAAGGTTCATCAGGGACACCAACCCATATTCTCTGTTGTCCAAACCTTTGGGGCTTCTGAGGCCTGAGGGCAGGGACTCACCCAGGCAAACCCTTTGGGGGCTGTTTCAGCTGGAGGGCTCAGTGGGGCTGCTTCAAAGAAGTGCTCGGGCAAAAACAGAAACACCCTCCAGGTTGAGAGCCCTCCTGGCTGCCCAGCCATCCTCCACCACTGCAGAGGACCTGTGGGCCAGCTGTGGCTGCAAGGCCTTTGGGCAGTTAAATCCTGCAGCCCCAGTCTATGAGGCAGCCTACCTGTTCCAGCTCTTGGCCTCCGGCATGGAGATACTGTTCTGCCGCTCCTCCTCTTCCACGTGGCCCATAGACCACCCAGGAGAGCCAAGACACTGCCGGGCCCCACAACCCCTGCCTGCCACTTCTGTGCTGCTGACCTCCAGGCCCTTGATGAAGACGCCCATGTTGCCACAGCGAGCCGGCTCACTTAGGGTCCGCTGGCAGCCAGGCCGCAAGCTCTCTGCGCCAGCCAGCTCAAAACTTTGGGCTTTCCGCAGGACCCTTTTGGGAAGAGGCCGCCCAGAGGAGGGAGTTGAGGGGTGGGAGAGTGCTGCCACTCCTGCAGCTGTTGTCTCCTCCTGGGGGTCCACGATGCTCTTTCTCATGGTCTCAGGGCAACTGCTGTGTGCAGAGTTCAGGGACTTAGGTGCACTGGGGGCAACAGTGCTTAGGCTAGAGGCCATCTGATCCATGCAGCCACCCTGGGTTTTCTCCTTAGTCCACTCAGGCCATGGATGGAAGGGGGCCAGGCCAGAGCAGGGTCCCTCTTCTGCAGCCCCCTCCAAAGGGGACCGGCCCTCTTGGCAAGGCCAGAGCCACTTTCCTTCCCACAACGGCTCCCAGTCTGGAACTGAAGAGGGCCTGCTGGACATCAGGGCAGCTCCCAGCCTCCTTTGAAAGCCCAGCATGGCCTCTTGGCACTTGGCCCGGACCAGCTGCCACCGGTTCAGGGCACTGCCACTCTTCAGCCGAAGCGCCACCTCCTTCATCTCCTGGAATCTGGCCTCACTGAATGCTGAGCGCCACTGCCCACTGGAGCTCTCCAGCCATGCCAGGGCTGCCAGTCTGCCTTCAGGGGCACTGGACTCCTCCAGGCTGAGGCTGGCCAGGTGCTGCATCCCCTCTTGGGCCCATGCGATCGCCTGCAGAGAGGAGAAGGAACAATGCTCAGCATCCCCCTTGGAAGGAGGGAGCCTTGGAGGGTCCCTGTGGCGCTCTGTCTGAGGCTTTGCTGTGCCAGGCCCCCTTGCCCCCCTGACTGCCAGCCAATCTTGCTTGGCCCTGCTCTGTGAGAAAAAGGCCAGCCTGTGTGCCTCAGGTCCTTCCCCCTGGAAAGAAAGGCAAGATGGGTGCAAGGCCTGGGGAATGTGAAGTTGTTTCTGATTCAACGAACGGTGCATAACTTGCCCAGGACAGCTGGGATGTGGGGCAGGTATTGTTCCTGGGGGGCTGACCTCTCTGGCAAGGGAGCTTCTCTTCCATCCCACCAGCACAGAGAGAAAGCTATTGGGGGGGGGGGACCCTTCTTATTTACATCCTAAGACTCAATCTTTCCTTTTTATCTCAGATGTTCCAGCAATTCTATTGAATCACAAAACTTCAGATCCTAAAATTTCACAGGACAGTCATACCAGTAAAAGTAATGTCAGACCACTTTATTTCTGCAGTGTGGCTACACCAAGGGGCTGCCAGATGCCAAGGGGGTGGGAGGGGGGAGATGGGGTGCCAGAGCTTCTTGGCGGAAGATACACTGAGGGGGTCCCCCGCTTCGGGAGTTTCTCCTCACCTGGTCCAGGGACTGATACAGCTGGACGGCCTCCTCCAGCCGGTTTCTGCCAGCCTCCAGTTGGCAGCAGAAACCCTGAAGCTGCTGGCTGCACCGCTGTAGCTGGGCAGCACCTCCTGGAGGCATCTCTGTAGAGGCAAAATCTTCCCATTTCATCTTCCCCAGCGCTTCCCGGCCCTTCCGGCAGTATTCCTGAGAGCAAAGCACAAGAAGGGAGGTTGGCACTGGGTAGAAAGGCCCTGGCAAGCAAGAGCTGGCCACTGCGTCCTCTGCCTACTGAGAGATGGTCCAGCCAACATGACTCCAGAGCCACAGGATTTCACCTCCACTTAGCACCAGCTCTTGTCAGCACTCAGGAACGGTGGAAGCACATGTTTGTGTTTGTGTGTATGCTGACGCCTGCTCACTATACATGAAGACTGCTCTTCCATATGTGGGGCAGAGAGAGTCCTCCAAAGGTACAGGTGAGGAAGGATAGCAGGTGGCACATGCCACAGGACCACTGGCACAGGAGCTTTCCTGCCTGAGATTTCCCCCATCACTTCCCTTCAGTTTATCAGATGTAGGGCTTGCAAAAGCAAAGCAGACCCTCCCCTGGGTGTTTCCGGTCCCTGTGCCAACTCTGCAGGGCCCGCAGCTGCTCCCTCTAGGAACTGTGAAAGGGCCACTTCTGCCCAGTGAGCCCTGGCTTCCCTGGGAGAAGACTTTTGCCCAGAGCATCTCCTTCGGACCTCTCTGGGATCAGAATGTCTAGCCACATTCCATGACCTCTGCCCCAGTAGCAAGAATGCTTGGGGATTGCACTGCAGGCTGGACCAATGGTGGGCACAGTTGCTCCACTCGGGGTCCCAGCTGGAGCTGGGCTGCCCTGGTTCTGAAAGGAAGTCAGCCTCCTCCAAGCTCCTGCGTTTCCTCTTTCAACCCCATTAAGGGACTTGCTGATGTTGGCAACTAGGACCCCACCTCAACCGGCTCCACTGTGGCTGGAGGGAGGACTGTGAAAGTTGAGTTTGCAATTGACTCCTGACACAGGGATGCCCGGCCGCAATGAAAAAGGAGAGGTGTGGCGGGCTCAGAGTCAGGGCTTGCAGCTGGCTGGGTCTTACTTACACTGGCAACCAGTTCAAAATCCTGGAACTGCCTCCGTGCCTGAAGGAGGGACTCCGAGGAAGTTCCCAGCTTGCCCAACTCTGCCAGCCGCGTCTGGCCCACATTCTCAATCCAACTGCTGACCTAAGAGAAAGGAGAGCCAAAGCCACTGCCCACCTGTGGCACTGGGCACAAGCCCTGGCGCCCACAACCTCCATTGCCAGGAACAGCGTCAACGGGGGCAGGTCAAGTTCCTGAGGAGAACGTGCTTCTACAGTTTGCGCACGTGTGCACATGCAAAGAGCAGGTGCCTAGTTCTTCCCCAAGATCCCCTCTTTAGGTCAGGTAGAGATTCCTGCAGAGTCCCCAGGGCAGTCTTAATCAGACCTCCTTCATCCACTGGCAGTCAGAGCTCAGGACACACGTGGGGCTAAGATAAGGAGACCCACAGCATCCAGGAAGCCACTCTGGCCTCCCTCCCTGGCTCCCTCCCTATCTGCCTTATGCTCTTGTGGCTCAGGCCATCCAGTTCTTCACTTGCCCCCTACCCCAATCTGGTCCTTCTGGCCATTCCCTCCCTATTCCTCCTTCCTGCTCTGCCCCTCTTCCCAGCCCCTCCAGCTTCCATGAAGCTTCATCTTCAGACCCTCCAGGGGTAGCTGAGGCCTCCTGCTTTTCTGCCCCATGCCAGGCTCTGAGCCCAATTCTGCATCTTTTTTGGCAGTCTGTTAATCATCCTGCCTACAGCCAACAAAATGGAAACAGCAACAAACCTCCCGAAAGGCTTCCTCAAAGGCCGCCAGGTCTTTGACTAGCTCCAGGGCTCGGATGCGCTTGTTGGAGGCAAGGACCAGCTGGTGGATGCCTTCGTCCACTTGGTTGTAAAGTGCAGTGGCCACCTCCAGGCCGTGTCTGAAAGGAAAGCACCACTGCAGGTTAGCAGAAGGAGGAAGCCCCTCGCCTCCCGCCACGCCAGGCACAGGCTGGCAGGCTCCCTCCTGGGACCCCCTCCATGTTCCAGGTTGCCCCATTGTGGTGCTGGATGCTAGCAGAAAGGGAAAGAGATGGGAAAGGGATGATGATGGAGATAGAGCGGAGTGTGCAAGGGATGGGGACCTGACTGGGAGTCGTCTTCCTATGGTGCCACAAGATTCTTTTTGTTTTGGGAGTGACAGACTAATATGGCTGCCCTCCTTCTCAAAATTTTCTTCTGAGCAGCTCTGCTCCCACTTTTTGGAGGAAGGGGCAGTGGAAAGAAGGGTTGCCAAGGCCTGTGAGGAGGATGTGGGGAGGTTGGAGCGCCCCATCTGTGCCAAGGAGGCTGGTGAAGAGGCTGGTTGCCCACACAGGTGCTCCAGATCTTGCGTCCCCATCCCGTCCCCGGCCCCTGTGGATTCTGCAGCTCCAGTCAGGCTGATAACCAAGAGGAGCAGCCCCAGTTCCCCCAAATCCTTGGCCTTCATCTTCCTGCATAAGACTCACTGGTAATCCTCAGACACTGTCACGCAAGAGTCCTCTTTCCTGAGGCGAGCCAGGAGCGGCCCCCCTTCCAGCTGCAGCCGGACCAGCCGGGCATCCTCCAGGACAGTCTTCATTAACTGCTGGTCACTCTTCAGCAGGGCATCAGCCTCCTGGGGGGGGGGGGTCCAAAGCAAGCCCACAGATGACCCTCCTGAGGTTGTTGGCTTCCTTGCCCTTGGCCTCACTTTCTCCTCTGAGAAGTCCACCACCCATCCTTCCTTGCCTGGGAACCATCCTCCTCATGCCAAATGTGGTTGCTGAGCAGCCCACCCCATTGCCAAGCCCACAGGCCAAAAAGAGGCACATGACTGGCTTTGAGGCATCCAGGCTGCCTGCCCCCCATGTTACCACTGCCACCTGTGGAGTACCAGGGACTGCAGCATGGCAAAAAGAGCAGCAGATGCAGCAGGAGGGCTTTGCATCCTTCTGCTTTCTCTGCACAGCTGCTACAACGCTGGCCTGCTCTCCACAGCCCTAGTAGCCCCTACTCCTTCTGTCAGGGGAGCGTGCCACAAGAGATGGGATGGAGGGACTCACCTCAGCATTCTCCGGCCATCCACTGGACCCCATGGCTTGTATGGCCCCCTGGAGGAAGGCACAGGCCCCTCGGCATCCCTGCAGCAGGTGCTCCAGGCGCTGGAAGGGGATTAAAACAACACAGCCTTGACTGAGGATCCACTTCCCTCCCTTCCTTGGGGCTCCCAAACCCAGTAGGTTCCCCCCTGGTCTAGGAGCGGGTGGACACATGGAGGTCCCTGGGGGACAGTCAGGGCCGAGATGAAAGTGGCTGCTCTTGGGATCTGGTGGGGACTTCGTCTTCGCCCAGCTCTCTTCCCACTTTTGTCAAAAAGCATGTCAGGATGCATGTTCCAAGGGAAGCTGTCACAGATCAGCCACTGCTTGCCAGCCCAGAGATCCAGCCATCCCTCTTCTCCCCAGACATTTCTGTCTCCCATCTTCACACACTGGGCTCTCGCTTTCTAGCCCCCAGTAGCTCCAGTGAGTGGCCCAAAATCAGGAAGAAGATTTCTCAAGTTTGCCCCACATTCCTAGGCTGTGATCCCTGGCACACCTACTGAGCTCAGCACAGTGGCCTCTTCCCAGCATGTGTCCCTAGCTCTGTGGCCTTAAAATGTTCAAAGTGAAGGCCTGGGGCCCAGCTGCCAGTCCCACTCACCCTGCGGAAGCGTAGCCAGTCCTGGTGGCAATAAGGGAAGGTCCCATCCAGCTCCAAGGGAAGCTGTGTGCTCTCAATGTGCTTGTGGAGGGCCTTCATGGAGGTGAGAAGTTCACACTGAAGTTGGGGGAGAAAGGGACATGGGGATCAGGGGAGAAAAGGAGGCCAACTACCAATGATCTAGAAGTATAGTGTCTAGATCAAGAGAAGTAATAGTGCCACTGTATTCTGCTTTGGTCAGGCCCCACCTAGAATATTGTGTCCAGTTCTGGGCGCCACAATTCAGAAAGGACATTGAGAAACTGGAGCGTGTCCAAAGGAGGGCGACAAAAATGGTGAAGGGTCTGGAAACCATGCCCTATGAGGAACGACTTAGGGAGCTGGGGATGTTTAGCCTGGAGAAAAGAAGGTTAAGAGGTGACATGATAGCCCTGTTTAAATATTTGAAAGGATGTCATATTGAGGAGGGAGCAAGCTTGTTTTCTGCTGCTCCAGAGAACAGGACCCGGAACAATGGATGCAAGATACAGGAAAAGAGATTCCACCTGAACATTAGGAAGAACTTCCTGACAGTAAGGGCTGTTCGACAGTGGAACGCACTTCCTCGGAAGGTGATAGAGTCTCCTTCCTTGGAGGTCTTTAAGCAGAGGCTGGATGGCCATCTGTCAGGGATGCTTTGATTTGGATTCCTGCATGGCAGGGGGTTGGACTGGATGGCCCTAGTGGTCTCTTCCAACTCTACGATTCTATGATTCAATGGATGGGAGGCCTGATGCTTCTCCTGGACCCTTCTCACTACACCCTTGACCTTCCTTGTCTCTCTTTCACTGCTACCTCCTTTTCCAGAGACATTTTGGCGCCATGCTTTTTTCTTTGTATCTTTGCGCCCTTCCTCGCTAAACCTAAAAAGAGGCTGGCTGCTTTTCATAGGCTCCAGGGGGTCAAATGTAAATCAGGCACAGAGCAGGCAAACTGTCATCTCTTTATTACAAATTCAGATCTGCTTCAAACTGAGGTCTATTCTTCACTCTGAATAATTTCTCTACAGACACAAAGTCTGATGAGCATAAGCCTGATTTTGCCCAGCTTTGGGGTCTGCATTCTTGGCTGCAGAGCTGGATGGTGGCAGGATTTGTGTCCCCCAGCCTCCCAGAAGAATCAAAGGGAAGGCAGCCAATAGCCGCTGGAGCTGCAGAAGGAATCCTGTCCCCCTCAGTGACATAGTTTATCTATGGGTCCCTGTAAAGTGGCTGAGGAAGCTGTATAAAACAAAAAGAAAGGTAAGGCTCCTCCACATTGTCATTCTGTGCAAGACACAAACTTTGCCCAGATAACTGCAGAACCCAAAAAGAGAAGAGGGCTGGATCAGGGCAGGAGACAAAGCAAGGGCAAGTGGGGGGCAAGGGCAGGTGGAGGCTGGCTTACCTGCACAGAGGCCACTTTTTCCGTCCGGAAGCTGACATCTTTCTCAGCCAGCAGGAGGACACTGTGGATGCAACAAGGGACCACGTCCTGCAAGGGAAAGAACAGAGGCTGGAAGGCCAGCTCAGAGGACCTCTCCAGAGGGGCAGCCACGTCACACAAGCCTTGGCTCCACAGCCACCCCTTCTATTAAACCACAAAGGGAAAGACAGCTAAATGCCATGCACTGGCACCAATGCCCACCATCTTGCATGTGAGGCAGGGTCTTCCTTATCCAAGCTCTCCTAACAGCCCACTCCAGGGAGGAGGTGAATCCAGCCTCTAGGAGGCTGGAGACAGGGAACAGTCAATCAAATCAACTTTGAGCACATCTACCCTTGAAATGTGAAATGGTGTTTCACTCCTAAGAAGCTTTGAGAGACACAGCTCTCTGGCAGAGAAAGAAAGAGGGAAAGAAGGAAGCAGTCAGGAGCAGGTGGGTTAGTCCCTGGGCCAACCCTCCAGTTAGTCCCTGCTTAACTTAACCAGACCACTGGCAGCAAAGGCCTCACCTGCAGGCTGGCTAAAGCTTTAAGGAGAGATGAGGCCAGAGGACATCGCCGGGCATCTACCAGGACAGTCAGGCCCAAAGCTTGGCACTCGGGCCTGGAAGTCAAAAGGAAGAGACAGTCAGGCCACAAACCTGGGAAAACAGCTAAGTTTTCACATGGGGTTCTATGTTTCTTTTCCTCCCTCCGTGACCAGCCATTGACAGAAGCAGGGTCCATTATCCACGGGCCTCCTCCTGCTGCATTTTTGCAGTCTGGTCAGGTCCCTCTCGCCTTCTCTTCCGCACCTACAGCCACCCCACAGACCTGAGAGTGCTCCGTAAGTACAGGAGGAGGCACACCAGTTCATTGGCACTGCAGAGCGGGTTCAGCCAAGCAGGATTCCTCATTGCAATGATGACCACTGCCCGTCCACATCTGTCTCTGGTGCCTGAGAAGAAGGATGTGCTTTTATTTGTCTACATGGCAGGAGTGACACCCCACCCCCTTTTTTTTTTTTACATGCAGACTTCTGGGTGGGAAACATCACCCACAGGTAAAAGCAAAGCTGCTATGGACTGGGTCAGACCCTGCTTGTTGTTGTTAACTGCCTTCGAATCCTGTCTGATACACAAAGAAAACAGGGGTTTTTTTGCCATGGTTCAAGACCTTTTGCTGATGTCAGCACCTGATTGGCAAGCATGGCTTGTGTGAGAGGAAATTGCTAACTGCACAACAAAAATACAAACACAGATTTGCCCCCTCCTCATCTTTGCACAGGCTCTGGCTTCTGGGGGCAGCCCACTGGACGAAAGGAAGGGGTTCTTCTGTGCTGGGCCTTGCTAAAGTTCCCCTGCAGGAGTGGCGGCCAGAGGGGGGGCTGCTAGGTTTGGTCAGAGGAGGTGTTCCCAGGACACCAGCTTAGCCCCTGGCCAGTACCCAGCCCGCGCCTAGATCTTGTGTCTACTTGGTCCTCTCTGATGAGAGGCAAAGGCAAACATTCAACCCATGTGGGGGCCACTGTGGAAAGAGACAAGGCTTTGCGCTCTTGCTTTTCACATGTCAGACCAAAGGGAAAGCACCAGCAGGTCCTCCCTGACATGGACACAAAGACCCTTGTCCACCCAACTTGCTACTCACTGCTGCCTTTCCCGCAAAAGATAAAGAATTTCAGTACATCACAAAACCTCAGCAATCAATGGACGACGACGCTGACACACGCACATACATAGGGCTGCTGGGTGCCTTACCTGGGAGGTATGCCAGGCCACTCCGAAGTATCTCCCAATCTACGTCCTTCATTGATGCCATGGCAGTTTGCAGGTGGCCCCCATCAGAAGCAAAGGAGGGCAGTTCATGGCCCAGTGAGGAGGCCTTATCCTGGGGGCAGCCAACTGTGCCAGTTTGCCCACTGACCTTCTCTGCCCATTTCAAGGAGGGTGTCATAAAGGGAAAAGAGAGGAGCACAAAATTCAGGGTTACCTCATCATCATTATCACCATCCATTCAGAGATAAAAACTAATTTGTTCATTCATTCAGTTTCTCTCTACAGCTGCAGACGTGTAATGGTAATTAAAATAAGACAGACCGGAGGGGGGGGGATATCCAGCTAAATTCACATTGTGTCTGCACAGATTAATTTATGCATAGCTTTTAAATGCCAGCCAGAAGAGGGAAGGTGTTTTCTAGAAAATACACAGGCTTAGACCTTGAGCAAAACTCTTAAAGTTTTGTTTTCGTTCAAAGGAGCTGCAAAAGCCTGCTGACCTGGTTAGGGAAATGGGCCTTAAGGGAGGAGACATTCAGCACTTTCCACTGCAGAATCCTCTCCCTCATAAATGCCCCCCAACAGCCGCTGCTTGCCCTGCCTGGCACATGTCCAAACAGCAGCTTCATGGGGACACAGGCTGGGAAAATGGAGCAGGAAGACAAGGTTAAGCTTCCCCGAATGCCCTCCCTCCAGGTCCATGTTCTCTGGGAGGGCAACTGTGTCCAGTCTGAAGTAAAACAAACCCCAAAGCAGTGGGATATTCGTTTACCTTCCCATAGTTTTGGTCGGCAGAGGCAGCCCCTGCTCGGCACAGACGGTACAGCCAAGGACTAAACCAAAGGAAATGCAAGACAAGTCAGTAATGGAAAGAAAGCCTTCCACTGGTATTGCAGCTCCTTTCTAGAGAAAAGTTCCCCCCTTGTGCATGCATTGCTGGAGACAGTCCATGGGATCAATGGGGGTTCCCATCTAAATGCACCCCTTGTCCTCCCAAGACAAGGTCCTGAACAAGACGAAACCCAGACAACGCACAGAGTCACAGGTGGATGGGAACCTGTTTTACGAGTGAGACCCAGAGCAGAGAGTGACCCCAGCATTTCCGGCTCTTTATATGCAGAGAAGACGTCAGAGGGGTTCTCGTGAACAAAGACGATAATGTCAGGCTTCAAAAAACTCAGATTATATATCATTGTCAGCATACATCACATGCCAGAGACAATCCCATGAAAATAGGTTTTGAATGCCAGACAGGGCCATTGATATCACACACACAACCCTCTCAGAGCTCCAGGCAGGGTCCCCCAAGAGCAGCTCTAGAGGCAGAGCGGGCAGGTGGGGGGCACACAGAAGGAAACCCCTCCAGCAAACCCAACAGCAAACTTGGCCAGGCCTGAGCAAGGAACATATTCCTCCTCCCCTAGCATGAGGGGAACTCCTCTCAAGGTGGGGGAAGATGTACAGCAAAGAAAGTCCTGTTAGATGGGCAAAGTATGACCTAGACCCCCAGCCCCCCCAAGCCCTTGACCCCCTCTGCGGCCCTTGACCCCCTCTGGGTTCCTTGGCCAGGAACTTTCTCCCCTGAAGCAGAGATTTATCTTTGCAATTGACTGGAGTCAAGGGTGACATTATCTGACATCAAAAAACACACTGTTTTCCAAACCAGAAGTGGACTTTCATGCGCTTCCCCTTGTTTCTGCTCACTGTGCAATCTGTGTGGCCCCAGAGAGTCCAGGGTCAGCAAACAACTGCTTTGTGGGGGCTGCCTACTTGCACACTCACCAGACTCAAGCCAGCTTCTCCTTGTTTTTCGTCTTACACACTTACACAAACGCACACAGACAGGAGCTGCAGGAAACTTTCCTCACTAGGACCGGTTTAACCGGAACGGTGCCAGCTCACTCATGTGATGGCTCTTGGATTCAGCTCAGCAACAACAGCGCAGCTTCACTTCTGAGCTGCAAACAGCTCCTGCTAGGCCTTCCTCTTGCCTGCTGCCTGGGCAGAGGCAACCAAGGGGCCTGAGAGGTCTCCACCAAGGGCCCCACTCAGAGACCCACTGGGAGAACCACTGGGCTGGGAAGGTCTCTCGGGAGAACTGCTGGGCTTCCACGTGCGCCTGAGCGGTACTGAGCTGAGCTGTTCTTACCCAGAAAGAGTCCTCCTAAAGGCAATGGGGCAGAGAATCATAGAATCATAGAATCATAGAATCATTGAGTTGGAAGAGACCACAAGGGCCATCCAGTCCAACCCCCTGCCATGCAACCCCTTGGTGTTCCCTGGCACCCAGTCATCAGGGACTTCCAGAAAAAGGAGGGGATTGTGCAGAAATTTTTCTGGGGTGGGGGTGGGGATTCTGGGGAAAAAAGATGGCTATCATGTCTCCCCTTAACCTCCTCTTCCCCAGGCTAAACACACCAAGCTCCCTGAGTCACTCCTAGACCATGTTCTCGGGGAGAGCAAATGGCCCAAAATGAAGGAAAACACCCACAAAAGTCTCCAAAGGGGGCAGCCAAACAGCCCGACCCACAAAACACAAGCTCACACAAGTTCATCTTTTCCTGTCTCCTCATATGTGTTGGTGTGTTTACCCTTCACTGTACAGGGTTTTGTAATCAATTGTAATAGATGAGCTAAATATAGGCTATGAAGTTCTAGTTATTCAGACAAGCCTTGACAAGCCCTAGTGCTCAGAGTAATAGACTCGCAAATGAACACACCACTAATTTTATTTCTATTCCACAAAATCTTGCTTCTCAGAAAAAGGAGAGCTAGTGCTCAGAGTAATAGACTCGCAAATGAACATACCACTAATTTTCTTTCTATTCCACAAAAATCTTGCTTCTCAACTAGTCACAAGTATAAGTACAGTAGTCAAGACAAAATGTGACACGTTGCCTGTGCCCATCAACTCACACCCATCCTTTAGTGAAATAAAATGTTCAACCTGTTGCACTAAATCATTTTTTTCCGCTGATAACAGCTGATAAGTTGTGCCGATGATGAGTGAATGGAGCCGAAGGCATACGCAGTTATACCTCAACATGCAAAAGCTAAACTCGAGCTGTATCAGGTCCCACCGTGGCACTACCTTTCCGTGGGGCTGGGACTGTGGGAGGCTATGGAGCCATGCTGACGGCAGCACAGCTGTGAGCCAGGTCTCCCACATATGTCAGAGGAGCTCTGGCTGGGGAGCTGGGCGAAATGAGACAAACAGATATTGAGTGGCAGCCACAGGAGCGGGACGTGTGTGTGTGTGTTTTGAAGGATCTCCCAGAGACAACATCAGTGGCACCACTGCTAACACTTGTTAATACGGTGCAAGAGGCAGTGCTGGTGAGCCGCTTCTGAATGCCTTTTGCCATGAAAACCCTGGCATAAGACAATCCAGAATTAAGCAAGAGAGAGTGTGACTTCTGGGTCAGAAGGCACTCAACGGAAGAACAGGTGCAAGTCATGCTGTGTCTAACAAGGCAGCTGGATTCAAACCAAAAGGACCTTCCACTGCTGACCTGCTCAGATGTCAAAAAGAAAAGTCTGAACCTGCACAAGGCCTGGAGTAGGACAAGGGGTGCTGGTGGCAAGGGTGCTTTGGGTCTCAGACACCCAACCCACGATCACTATCAGGACAGGCTGAGAACCAAATCAAAAAGGGTTTGTTTTAGCACTCCTTCTTGCTCCTCCTTGGCTCCAGCCCAAAGAGCCCCAACACACACACATTCACACACACATTTGCTCCACTCTGCTTATTTCCTAAAGGGTGAGGTTTGTTTAGCCGGCTGAGCGCACACAGTTCTGGGCATGAGGCGCAGGGTGTGGGAGGGGAGTGCGCCGCAGGGGACGGAGGGCAGGTGGCTCAGCAGCCCCCCTGGCCTTCCTCAGCAGCCAGAAGCAGAGATGGGGGGCAGGGGGCAGAGCAGCCTTGGGCCCCCCTTTCCACCAGAGTCCTCCTGCAATCAAAGCCAGCCACAAGCCCGGGGTTTTTGTGTGCAAACCGCAACCACATCGTTCCCTCTTGGCCTTCCTCCAAGTAACAGTGCCCACCACAATCTCCTGGCAGAGAGGCATTTTTGCATTCTGCTTCCTTTAGAGTTACACACACACACACACACCAAAGTTACTGTACACTGACAGTTACCAGTGTGGGTCAGGGCCCACTGCTCATCTGTAGGAATACACTGACTGTGCTAACCAGACACCACAATCATTGCAAGACAGTGGGAGGTCCTGTATGATTTTTAACATCTTTGCCAAGCGAAGAAGCCAGTGAAGCTTTGAAAGCTGACAAGATGTATATTGTGCATTCTGTTTGGCCAGTAATGGAATTGCTCTTTTGTGGATTTTGCTGTATTTTGCTGCCTGACCAACCCGGTTACCCCTAAATATGTTCAGAGGAAGATAACCTAATCTTGATGGCTGAGCTGGCACAACTTCATCATTTAACGCACATTTAGCCCATGCCTGTGCCAGGATGCCACCTGGGGCAAAAGGTGACTTCCATGGGCAGCCTCCAGAGCACCTCCTGACCCATCAAAGCCACTTTGAGGAAGAAGCCAAGAGAACTGTGTAGCCCCTGCCAGCTGCCCCCCTCGGTCCAAGTCCCAACTTGCACATGCGTCACTCCACCCGCACCTTGCACCCCATGCCCCAAACCCACACACCCTGAAGGACTCTACCTGCAACCGGATCCTCAGTGGTGACATCTAGATGGCTGCCTGGCAACCTCGCTGCTGGTGGTGTTAAAGGGGCAGGCAGTACTGCAGCTGCAGAGGTGTCCCCCTCCTTCATCTCCCCATGGGAAGGTTGGCCTAGTGCCTGGAGGGAGCCAGGCTGGGGCCCGGGTTCCAGGAGGGGCCACAGACCTGACTGCTCTTTTGGGGAAGCAGTTGGAGGGAGGTCTCCTTCTCTTTGCCCCCTTAAACCTTCCTCCTCCCTCGAGGTCCCCAGCTGGAAGGCCTCTGGTCCGCTTAGCAGACATGGCTGGTCCACACAGAGCGCTGCAGCCCCTTCCTTGCTGGTGTGGCTGGAGAATCCCTCCTCTGTCTGTGCATCAGGCAAAGGCCCTCCTGTGGCAGGGCTGTGGTGTGGCTCCCCGGAGGGACAAAGTGGGCATGCACACTGGTTCCACGGCTCACGGACATCCTCATCCTCCCTCCTAGGGCTCAGCTGCCTCTCTGTCTCCAGGAGGCCTGGCCTGGGCAGCCCACCAGCTCCACAGCCTGGCTCTGCCAACTGGTCTGTTTGCCTTTGCCTTGCCTCCTTTGTCTGCCCTGGAAAACAGTGTTCCTTCAGCTGATCAGGGCCCAACTGGGAGGGAAGCCCAGCTGGCAACTGCTGGTCAAGGTGACCAGGTACCACTATCATCCCAACCGAGGAGGCTTTTTCTGGCAGGAATGAATTTGCTGCGAGTGAGGGGCACGGATGGCACGCAGTCTCCCCATGGCTGTGGCCAGCAGCTACCAGCCCCACAGGAGTCCTCAAGAGAGACCCCTCCACAGGGCTTGCACGGCTCCTGTCCCTGTCTCTCTGTGGACTGCTGTCTTGTCCGCCGCCGCCTTGCACTTCTTGCTGTGCCGCTGTGCCAAAAGATGTGCCAGTGTGGCCCCATTCAGAACTACTTCCATCCCACTGCTGCAGTACAGAGCTGCCCCCATGAGCTTTTCCTGGGGCCGGCTGGCACTCGGCATCTTCCCCATCAAGGTAGCTGCACATGGCATACCTCCAGTCCAGCTCGTGCCCCACCGGAGGCGTCTCTGAGGCCCCCGTATGGGGATGTTCTTCAGGGGCTGCTACTGGGGAGAGCAGAGGCAAGGGAGGACTCCTGGGGGGCCACGTGGCACCACTGACCATTTCATCTCCATCCTCCCAACAGTTCCCAGGATCACCGGCCTGTGTCTCAGAGGTCCTCGGTTGTCCAGATGGCATTGAAGGCAGAGCTGACCCATCTTTGTTCTTCAAGGAAGGGTCTCTGTCCAGATGGGACATAGACCCATTCTCTGCCTCCATCCCTGTCTTGGTGCAATAAGAACTGAGAGGGGCTGCCGGAGTCTTGGCCATCGTTTGGGGCTGGGAGATCTCTCTCAGCTCCACGTAGTCACCTCCCAGCTCTCTCTCAGTATCTTCACCCAGCCTGAGGATTGTGCCTGCCTTGCCTGGAGCTGCTGTCCTCACAGGTTCTTCAAACGTGGCCAGGAATGCTCCGTCTCTAGGAAAATTTGGCCCATGGAAAATCTGGGGGCCCTCTCCTGGACAGGGAGGGATGCCCTGAGGCTGGTCCCCTGAAAAGCCTGGAACAGAAGACCTTTCAGCTGCAGAGGTTGGATCTATGCTCTTCTCCATCATTTGGGGCTCACTGGTAAACTCTGGGTTGACTATTTTGTTCCAAGGCACTCGGAGCACTTTGCCGTCTGTGGAAAGCAGGCAGTATTGCAGGCCTGTCCCTGACCGCTCCCGGTTGACACCGTTCAGCCATTCCTGGGTGAAGATGGTGGTGTAGGAGACCTCTGGAATCGCCAGCTCCTCAACATGGCTCCAGTCCCCAGCCAGGCATTTCACAACAATCCGTGGAGACCTTTTCCAGTGAGGGACCACTTGCAAGTAGAAATCTCCAGGCCTCAGGACCTGCCAGTCAAGGGAAGCCAACTGGACAACAATCTTCTCATGGATACAGAGGGGCCAGCCCTCGTGGCGGAAGAGGAGGCCACAATACTGGACCTGCAAGCCAAGAGAGAGAAGCCAAGTGATCCATCCGCACTCAACGGGTGGTTGATCCAGAGCAAAAGCAGGAGGCTGAGCTGCAGTTGGAGGCACAGACCAAAGCCCTGGCAGGGAAGCCTGTGTTGCCGCCTGCGAGAATGCACAATCCAGCCCAACCCACAGAAGAAGAGGGTGGGGCGGCTCCTTTGAGTTCCTCATTGCAATTACCTTCCCTATTAATATGATTTATTGCTTTTCTGTGGTGGCAGCTGCTCTGTGAAACTGTCCCTGCCCAGTCTCAGTTTGAAGGATTGAGCCATTGAGTCAAAAGCCCTTTGGAGAGATCATGTCCCAGAGTAGCTAGAGTAACCTGGGGGCTTCAGTCTAGGTCAAACTATTCATCTGAGGTCTGGCATTTTGGTACACATGGTTTAGCTCTGAATGCCAGACCTCAGATGAGTGGCTTCATCTGGACTGCAACTCCCAGGTTACTGTAGCCACTCTGGGACAGGAGACCTGCAAAGGGCTTGCATGCAGTGCAAAGCCCTGGGCAGAAAACTCTGGGTAGTTATGTCCCAGGTTGGCTGAATTAGCAGGAAATGCATTGAGCCATCAAGTCAAAAGGTAGGGCACAAAAATGCTTTAAATCAATGAATAAACAACTATCCAGGGAAACATTTTGGAGAAGGCACCTTCTTGGAGGCAGTTTCCATTCAGTATCTGGGGCTGGGGCTGCCTAAGGACCAAGGCAGATGACCATCGTCTATTCCCCTGTTTTGAGTGGAGGCCAGAGGAGGGGGAAAGGGAGGCTCTGTAGCCAGGCCAAGAAGGCAGGGCATCTCTGAAGCAGCACCAAGATCCGCCACGGAAAGGAAGCAGAGCCAACGCTGAGCAAAGGCCAGAGCAAAGGCCTAATTATAAGGCAGGTTCTGCAGGAATTTCGCTGCCTTGGCCCTCCCCAGTTGATGATGGGGAGCTGGGAGAGAGAACACCCCCATCCCCTTGGGAACACTGGCTGCCTCCCTTCCCCTCCAGAGCCTCTTTCAGCCTTCAGCGCTGCTCCCTCAGCACTTCTCTCGGTCCGTCCTGGCTTTGGCTCTGTTCTGCCAGGACCAGTCCCACCTCGCTGGAGCTGCATGGAGGACTCGAACCCGCTCCCTGGCTGACTAGGAGGGGGCAATGCTTTCTTTGCGTCACAAGGCGCAAAACCCTTGCAGAGTCAGCTCTGCCAGAGACAAACTGAGGCCATCCCCTCTCTCAATGGACCTGGTTGGGGGGGGGTGACCTGAAGGACACGAGAGATGGAAGCAGACCCCCTCCCCCCCCAACCACTGGCTCTCAGGAGGAGGAGAAAGGGAGCCATTCCACTCTGCCCCTTCTGGCACCAGAAACTCAGGCCCTTGTTGGCACAGAGTGCAAAAGGCAGGGCAGATGTCTGAGGTGACAAAAGGGCCATGGTTGCCCCTGGGCTAGGAGCCTCCTTAGCAGCCCCATAGCCCTGAAACGTCTGGGAGAGCCTTCCAAGGAGAGTGTTGGCAAGAAGCCTGAGAGGACTTTCGGCTGGCACCATCATCCCACTGAGGGAACTCTCTGCGCCAGAAACTGAAACCTGGCCCTCTGCCGGATGGAGGAGGGCATCTACCAAGGGAAGATACCTCATCTGAGGCTGGCAGCATGCCCTCGTTTTCTGACACAGAACCATGTCTGCCATTACACCTCTGTGGGAAGATGCTCAAGTGTGACCTTCAAAAGGGACGAGGTCAAATGGTCAGGGCAGAGGAAGGAGAGCTGGAGGAGGTTGCACAGAATAATCCTTGCCTTTGGACTGTCGGCCAACCCTTACATCTGAGGTGTTTGGCTTTCCTTCAAGTAATCTGCAAATGCGTTGCTTTTCATAAATCAATCAGTTCCATAATTTGTTTGGTATGATAAACACTGAACAGCCCGGGACATGCAGAGATTTTGGAACATTCCACTGCTGTTCCCTCCTACCTGAGGGGGGGGCAGGTGAGGGGGTCTAGGAAGCACCTTTCCTCATAGGACCCTTAGGGACCTCTCAGCCACAGGTCTGCTGGTGGCCTGACCTGCCTGCCATCACCAAGAGCTGGAATGCCAGGGCTGACCAGCTCCAGCCAGGCCTACCCAGGTGCAACCAGGCTCTACTCACACAGGAATCCTGCTGGATGCACTGCAGGATGTGCTTGGCAGGGATCAGGAAGTCGGTGAGGTAGCGCAGGCCATCTCCTCCGTAGCTCTTCTCCACCACATCAAAGACCTGGCACAGGACTGTTGCCGCTGTGACTTCAAAAGGCGGGTAGAGCGCTGACAGTGTACTCTGGATGCAGCCATCCAAGGACTGGAAGTCCTGCTAAAAAAGAAGGAGACGTGAAGTGGGTGCAAGAGGTGCAGCAGGTGGGGGCCTACTGGTCAGAGGAGGTGGGCAAAGGAGGCAGAAGGAAGGGCCTGGTGGGCCTGCCAGCCACTCTGGGCTCCCCAGCCCGGTCCTCCTGCCTGTGCTTTGTGAGGGAGCCCCGACAGAGAGGTGGCAGACAGCTTACTCTGCAAAATCCTTCCCCTGCCTGGGCAGGGCGAGGCTGCTCCTCCTTCTGCCGGAGGAAAGCTGTGGTAATGGCACAGGAGAGGCTGCATGCATGTGCTCACGTGTTGCGTGTGCTGGGGATGCCGGCAGGACTTACCAGCACAGCCCACTGACACACTGCCCCTCAACAGTGGCTCTATCCCAGGAGAGAAGCCTCCTACAAGGGGAGGGGGGCTGGTGTTGGTGGGACAGAAGGGAGCTTTACAAAGAAGGTTGGGGGCACTGTTTCTTGCAGCCACCGTCAACTGCAAGCCCTGAAACTAGCCACATCTGCCTTTCCCGGCAGGGAGAAAAGAGGTCCAAGTCAGCAAAATTGCTGCTCTGTGTGGGGGTATCTTTGGGGGGGGGGGGTTAGGCCAAGCACTCCACCACCCATCATCCAAGGCCCTCCCATCCCAAAAATCCTCTCTGCTTCCTGCCTGCCTCCATCCCCACCTTCCCCATCCTTCACAGCACCTTATATAGCAGAAGCAAATCCTCCCCCCTCCCCCCAAAAAAGCACAAGACCCATTGCAAGCCAGGAGCATCCAAGTGCTCTGTTTGCAACTACTGAGCTTTGACTGCACTATTGCATTTACACAGTTTCTGGGATGGGGATAATACATCTCAAGCAAGAGAGAAAGCCAGAGGTGGAGGTGAAGGTGTGCAGACAAGGGCTGAGGATGAGGGCTGAGGATGAGGTGGGGGAGTGACCATGCAGCCCTGCCACCCCTCCATCCTCCATAGGACGAGTCAGCCAACCTCCCTCCTGCTTTCTGAGGCCTTCAGCCCATGCTCACCCACCCTGAGGACTCCCAAGTCAGGTCAGCCTGGATAGATAGCCAGGATTGGAAGAGTCTTCTTCTAAATGCGAGGAAATACCGGTAGATCTTGGTCTCTGGCTTCAAATGCCATCAGAAAGCATGCCACCAGCCACTCCCACTAAAAATGTGTCTTGCCACCACTGCCATCCCCTTTTGGTGAGCTTGCACCCAAAGCAGTTCTTCTGTACATGGGGGCCTCTTTGCAAGCTGTGGCAAAATCAGTGGCAGGCAGACAATGGGGAAGTAGGGCTTCCAGTGATGGGCTTCGCTTCCTCCATAGTGGCCCAAACACCGCAGCAGCCGCCGCCACAGCCACCCAGGCGCTGCAGCATCAGCAATTCCGTTCCTGGCCAAAACCCATGTGCCTCCTGACAACAATTAACTTGTCATCTCCCCATGAATCCCAACGAACCTCCCACTTTGCAGAATGAGTGCCAGGCAAGGAGAAATCCTCAAGGCAGGGGCTAGCTCCCCTGTCCCTGTTTATTTCAAAGGGGATTAGAGATGCTTGGAAGACATGGAGGGGGGCAAGTCACGAGTCAGGCAACCTTCCTGGCTGCTGTTTCCACTGGAGGGGTCGCTGAAGGCGGACAGTAACGGATCCATGTAAAAAACTAGGGAGACAAGGCATGAGTCAAATCCACAACCACTGGATGACCTTAGATCCCTTACTATCTGCCAGCCTAAACTACCTCCACAGTTGTTGCATGACAACATGGACAGTGGGGCAAGGGAGAACCTAGAGCTACTAGGCAGGATATGAAAGAAATAAACACAAGGCAAAGAAATTAAGGCTAGTAAATAAATGTATAACAAAACCTATGGGGGACTTTCCGCCAGAGAAATGCCCGCAAGAGCCTCCTCTAATGAGGAGATTCTGGGCTGGAAACACAAACGTGTCCCAAACTCCTCTGCCACAGAGCAAGAATGATGCAGAATGGGATCCAGTCCCTAAACTGGAAAACAACTTCTGTGATGCTGACAGATATGGGAAGTCACTCTCCAAAGATTAAGGGGCACAAGGGAGACCACATGATAGACTGGCCAGCTAACCAGGCCATTGGCAAAGGGCCATTCATTCAGTTCTTCTGAATGGCCAGACTGGAGTCTTCCAGGCTGAGCAAATGTGCCATAAGCAAAGCAGGCCCTTAAAGCCATCCCATGCCCCCCCCCCCAGAACCTCATATGGGTGCAGCCCCATAGCAAGGACCCATAGGCCTGGACCCATTTTCCTCTGGTGCCAAGAAGGTGTCGACAGCACACCTGGGTCTTTCTGATTTGCACTCAGTACCCTCTAATTCTGTGCCACAGCAGATTGTTATCAGGATGAGCAACACACGGCGGTAGAGGTGTGCAATCTTTTCCCAGCTGGCAGGTTGAGCACCTTGCATTTCGAGTACAGGACGAATTGCCAGTTAGCAAATGAGTTTCTGCTCTGAAGGGGCAGCCGGCAGGACCGAGGACCAGCCTCCCCCAGAAGCTAAAGGCAAAGTGATTTAATAATTAGATCATTGCAGCTCTGCAGTAATTTAAAACATGTGCACAATCTATTTATGCTAGTGCTCATAATAAGGAAGCCAGCGTGCAGTAGCGATTCGAGTGTTGGATTACGACTCGGGGAGACCAGGGTTTGAATCCCTTGCTCAGCCTTGGAAACCCATTGGGTGACTTTGGGCAAGTCACACCCTATCAGCCTCAGAGGAGGGCAAAGGCAACCTCCCACTAAAGAAATTCTGCCAAGAAATCCCTGGTTTCTCTGAAGATGCCAGCCACAGATGCTGGCGAAACGTCAGAAAGGAACTCTTCTAGAACATGGCCACATAGCCTTAAAGCTCCACAAAAAACTATGGATGCTGGCCATGAAAGCCTTCGACTCCAAATCCCTGGTTTGCTTTAGGGTTACCATGGGTCAGAAATGACTAATAAAAACAACAAACAACAACAACGTATATATTGCAATCAATTAGCCCAACAACAAGCTCCTACAAGGTATTTATTTACAGGAAGAAAACAGGGATAAACAGGCAAGGACACAAAGCCCTGGAACAATCTTTTATGGTGAGTTTGGGTCTCCTTGATATCCACAATTGATTATTTGGTGGATGGGAGGCTGCAAACAAAATCCCTCCAGCAAGGAAGATGCCTGCTTTCATATCCCACAGACGCTTTGGAAATACCAAGGAGGATCATTCCAGACACAACATCCAGAAAATATATATACTAGATAGGAATGCACACATGAATCTGTGATGCTCCTATACGGTGATTCAGGTACAAAAAACCCCTAACGTTCAACCTTTGATCACTCAGAGACATACGCAACCAAAATAAAAAAAGAAGACGCAATTTCAAAAAAGCAACATTATCCTCCAGCGTTTGAACAATAAAACACAAAACTCTTAGCAATGGGCCAGAAATCTAACCACAAGAGCTCTCTGGATGCAGAGAGTCACAAACCCTTGCAATGCCCCCCCAGTGAAATCAAATATTGCTTTCAAAGGCTATGATTTCATATAATTTGAAAACTTTGCTGATGGTGCACCAAAGCAAAGAGGACTCTGCAGATTTATTTTGTGCACCAGTCAGTCAGGTGCCAGGCGCTGCTGCAACGGCCACTTGAGAAAACAGGGCTGTTGGGGAGGCCTGGCCCCAGTGCCCCCCACCCCATTTCTGGCAGGCATGGCTTGGGCCAGGGACTGGGGGGGGGTGCTAGGGGTCAGGGGCCAAGAAGGAAGTCCTGGGGGGGGTCTTTTTGAGGGTTCAGCGGGTGGACGAAAGGGGAACCGTGGCCTTCTCACCTGTCCCAGGGCCCTGAGGGTCCAAGGCAGCTCTCTTGGTCAAAGGGGCTCCCTCTCCATGTCCAAAGGGCCGTAGGCCTCAGCCTGGAAAGAGAGGGCCTGGCCTGGAGGCCTAGTCTGGAGGCCCAGGAGGAGGAAGGAGGCTCCCTCTGTGGGGCAGGAAAGGGCAGGCCTGGGCCTAGGAGGCCTATCTGGGCCACCCTCAAGGGCTGGTGGTGGCAGAGATGCCTTTGCAGACGGAGGAAGGGAGGGAGATCATATATGACAGACACAGAAAGGGATCTTGCGGCGAGCGGCAGTTTTGAGACTAGCATCAGGCCTCCTTCCTCAGATGCGTTTGGAGTGAAGTTGTGGCCAGGAGGGACCTTTGACCACTGGTCTCTCCTGGACACCTGGTCACTCCATGGTGTGAAGAAGCAGACCAAACCCACAGACGCTCGGACTACTTCTTTCAATCAATTAGTCTCAAAGGGCAAAGGGTAAATATTTATTATTATTATTATTATTATTAATTATAATGAGAGCCCTTTGCAGACTGACATGCCAGACTAACACAGCTGTGCTTCAAACATAATCATTAAAGACTTGTTAATTGCTCCGTCCCCATTTGCAAAGGGCCTGTCGAAGAGCGGCAGCCCAAAGCAAACACAGTCCTCCTTCCTCTCTTCCATCTTCCTCCACCTTCTTCCATCTTGAGCCTCACCCCATCGATCAAAGAATTAATCACTTTCCCAATCGATTTAGAGTTCTCCATTTATCTGAGGAAGGTGTGCGACCACCCTGAGATTTCAGCACTTACATCTATTAACCCTCACGGCCAGAGCATTCACCTTCTCCACTCCCAGCTGTAAATAAATGGGTTATTAATTATTCTGAGAGCAATTCTTTGCAACATGTAAAACATATTAACATGAAATACGACCATAGTAATAATGAGAGTAGATGAAGAATAGCAAAATTGCATCACCGGTTGCACCATCCCATTTGGAGATATATCCATGCAAGAAGAGATAAAAATACCAGCCAGCTTTGCACATCACAATAGGACGGGGCATTGCTCATTTACAGTCTGTCTGAAGGTTGTAAGACTTATGGGCAATAGTAATGAAAGATACCGGATTAAAAGAATTATAGGAAATCAACCTACAATATTTATCCTACTCATAAAATAGAAGCCAGGCTTGCCCTATATATGTCCTCAGTGTGAATTTTTGCAATAAAAATTGTTGGAGAAAATCTGATATTCCACTTAGAGAGTGGCATGCTGCTAGATGTCCTGCTGCAAAAATCTACAGAAGGGTCTTTGGGAGCCTGAAGAATCCCCTCCAGGAGGGCTCTCCAGATGACCAAAGGCGGAAAGGGTCTATAAATGGCCTTATTCATCTAAAGGGAGAACCTTAAACTTGGCCCTTGTAGCAAACAAGCAGTCAGTATGATTCCTTCCACAGAGTACAGTGAGTTGGTACTCACAGAACATACTGCAGTAATCCAGCCTTGCGATACCCGTTCCTGGACCAGAGCAGCCAAGCTATCCCTGTTCAGCCACAGCTGGCATACCAAACCAAGCACTTGTTAAAAAGCACTTGGAGCCACACTGCAGTTGAACATGGGTTAGTCCCAGGGACTGAGATCCAGAAGTGCCCCAGGCTCCACACTTAATCAGACTCAGGAGCCCTCCTGTCTCCCTGCATGGTTCAGAACCAGCGTCTTCCTGGACATGCACAGTCTCTTCCACACATGGAGGAGAAGAGAGCCATGTGCCTTTGGCATTTTGAAGGCCCTTGTCCCCGCTTCACTTTCCCTGGCAGAATGCCTATTTTGCACCTCTGGAAGGACAGCTGCTTTAAGCACAGCCAAGTCAGAGATGGCTTCTGGGATCCAGCCAGTGCCAAGAGAGACCTCCTGATGCCCATCAAGAGTTCAGTTATGTGGCAACTTTAGTCCAGAATGCCTCCTTGACCACAGAAAAGGCTCCTCTGCCCACCTAGCCCCAGTGATCACCCACCCCACGGGAACAGCCCCTGTGTGCCCTGGCTGGGGAGTCTGGGAGATGCAGTCCCTGAAAGGAAGCTCCCAAACTATCCCCAGACGCTGCAATACTTTCAGTGCGGATGCAAGATGGGTGGAGGCTTGATGCAAGATTTGTAAAAGGCGCCTGTGTGCAGAGATGGGCACCTGCCCAAACCATCTGAGCGCTGGAGAGCAAACGCAGAAAGAGGGAACATGCCCACAGGCATCTTCCTTGATCTCTTAGTCATCTGCTGGAAAACATCAGAGGGAGAAAGGGAGAGGAACCTCCATTAAAAAGTAAAGGGACCCATATCGGGGAGATGAGTCACCCTTTCCTCCTGGAGACTGGGGCGGGTGGGTGGAAGGCCGGGAAGGAGGGAAGCCTCCATTGCCACCTCATCCCTTTCTCCCCCTGCTTCTCTGGGAGGAACAGCCTGCTGCACAGGGTCACTGGGAATCTGTGAACATTTGCACACTTAGCATTTCACTCAGGTTGGTACTCCTCTGGTTTACAGCTAAGTCACCTCCTCTTCCATGCAAACTTGAAATATTTTTTGGCTGCAGTCTAACATCCCCCCAACACAGCATTAAATGCCTGCCCACAGAAATATTCTCCACCCACAGCACACAAGCCCCATGCAGAAAGGCAGCACTAAGCAACACATGGGTGCTCTTGTACAATGCACAATGCACAACTGCAATATGCAATGCAAAACATCCCTGTATGTGCAACTCCCATTTCCACTGCAGTCAGAAGAATATCATGTATGTATGTTGCATCAGGGCAAACAATCCCAGAGAGGAAAGGGTCAGGTCTCATGGTTTGAAGTCCCAGGAGGACAAATGTCAACTGGAAATTAGAAGGAACCATTGCTGCAAAGAGTGGTTCAGCAATGGGGCCAATTCCCTAGAGAGGTGGTGGGGTCTCTTTCTCTGGTGGTCCTCAGGGAGAGGCTGGCTGGACATCTGGACTGGGCTCCAGGGATCGGGGCCTCGGGCCTCGGAGGGCCCTTCCCTCTCTGTGAGGGACTCTGTGCCAAGTGGCTCAGAAGGAAGTCACCCTCCGCAACACATTCCTAGGTGGATGACTAATAGGATAATGGCGGCTTTATGTGGTCGGCTGAGCAGCCCAGTTAAAGGAGCTTTCTGTGTGGGTCTCTGTGGGTGAGACAGAGTGCGCAAGAGGGAAGGGTGGCTGGTGCCCAGTGGGGCTGGCAGGTCATAGGGCAAAGGGCTACCACAGGTACTCCAGGGGCCACCAGAGGCAAAACCCCTCTTTGGACTCACTAGCCAGCAGCAACAACCTCCTAAAATGGGGAAACCAGTGCAAAGCAAGAGGGGGCTGGGTGGGTGTCAGGGATCCAGACAGACAGACAGACAGACAGACTGCAAAGGGGCTGCACGTCTTCTCATCCTGCATGACACCCCATTCCAATGGCTTCCTCCCCCCAGAAAGGAAGGTCGGGAGAAGCTTGATATTTGACCCCAGGCCCCTTAAGGCAAATGGTGCCCCCTCCCACTTGCAGGAGAAACAGCTTCTTCTAAGCATGTGCAGAGTACATATCCTTCTCAGTGGTAACTGACACAGCCCACAAGAGAGGAAAGCCTGGGATGGTAAAGCAAGACCCCCTCTGCCTTTGGGATTTCCCCAGCTGACCCTCTCCCCTCCCCACTTTGCACCCTGAAATAAAAAGGGTCCCCACCGGAGGTGAGCAGCTCAGGTTTCCATCGAGTGGGGCTAAGAGGCCCCTGGGACCAGAGTTGGGGGACAAAAGCCACCTGGCCGAGAGCCCCTTCTCTTCCCTGGATGCCCAGCAGCTGGGCTGGCGCTGGCAGCAAACAGCAGGCCCTGCGGACATGGCAATGGCCCCGTGGGAGGCTGGCTGACCTTTGTGTGGGTGGGGTAGGGATCCCCAAAAGGGCATCAATGCAGCCCAGATGGGCAACAGGGGGGCAGGGAAGGAGGGTGCCAACTTCCCAACCTCAGAGACCCACCACCAAGGATGGGAAGGGGGTGGAGGGGCCTTCTTGGCTTCCTCTGTGGTCCTGCCCTTTCCTTCCGAATAAAAGCAGCCCTGTTCAGCGCCCTTTTAGACACTGCCAGTCCGGCCCCAGAGCATTCTGCAAAAGACAATCGGGCCACTCTCTGCCCACAAGAAGAGGAAGAAGAAAGGCACACAAAGTGGAGACCCCCAGGACCCTGGGCAGGGAGGATTCAGCCCCCCAGGAGCCCCACCTGGGCCTTAAAGGGGGAAGAAAGATGGGGGCCTGGACTCACCCACAAAGCCAGTGCTCCAGGGCCCACATCAGGATTACCCAAAAGCTCAGTCTCAGCAGGGATGCCTGTATGGCCATTCCAGAGTCTTTTATGCCACTACTTGAACCGATTCTCCACCCCACCCTTTTGGATTTGAACCCCCAGCCCACCCCCTGGAGACCCCAGACCTGGACCTGGCCAAGGCAGGGCCTTTCCTTCACCCGCTCACCTGCGCCAAGGGCCCCTTCCCTCCTCCTTCTCCTGGCAGTTCAACCATCCTCAAGGCAAGGCTGGCTGGCAGTTCCACACCAACCCAGGGATGCCAGCCGAGGGAGGCCAGGCTTCCTTCGCCCGGAAAGGACACCTGAGGAGGCAGAAGGATTCAAAGGCGCTGCTTCCAAGGCACCACCGCTTTGGATCCCAAACTGGGAGGAAGGGGGCAAATCCATCAAATAAAGAAGCAAATACCAGAGAAAAAGGACTCCTCCTGGCCTTCCTTGCCTTGCATTTCAGGGGGGCCAGAGAGTGGGGCCCCAGGGACTGTGTCTCTTAAATTGTGAACTGGCGTAATATGTGGGCATCTTCTTTCCAACTGATGCCTCTTTGCACTGGTGTGTTTTAGTTGATGTGGGGTGTCTGGGTGATGCACAAGAGGTTGTTCTGTTAATGGTTCTCTGGGGAGAAGGTTCTCCGGGGAGAAGGGGGTAAGAGATTGTCATTATTATTACTGTTATTACTGTGTGTGGGGGGGTCTTTGCCCCCCCTGCCAGCAGCCCCCCCCTGGCCTTCAGGGGCAGAGAGGAGAGGGCTCTGCTGGGGCTGGGCAGGGGGCACCGCGTGGCCATGGGGCACTTGGGGGTCTTGCCAGCCTCCCCTCCCCAAAGGGCCGGCCAGGAGGACCAAGGGGTGCCCCCTCAGGGCCAGGCTTGGCAGGGGACGGGGAGGCAGGGGCTGTGAGAAAGAGTTTCCTTCTGGGGGGGGGGGGTTGCCCAGTGGTCAGTGGCACTCAGGGCCCTTCTCCTGCCTCTGCCCAGCTCCAGGGCACCCTCCTCCTCCTCCTCCTCCTCCTGGCCCCCAGGAAGATCGCCCAGCCCCTGGGGAGGCTGGGGGGGGGGTCCCTTAGCACCTTCCATCCTTCATTCCTTGTGGATGCCCTTCCCTTCCCTTGCCCCCTTGGACACCCCCCCCTCCCAGGAAGGGCTGGGGGCAGCGGGGCTGGGTCCATCCTCGCCCGGGACCCTCCATCCCCGGACCGGACCCTGCAGGGCCCTGGGCTCCCGAGGCTGCGGGGTTAGAGGCAGGACCCCCGAGCCTCCCCCTCCCCAGGCCCTGCTTCCCGGAGGCGCTCTGCACGCGCTCAGAGGCTCACTCGCTCGCTCACTCACTCACCAGGGCCATGACGGACGGTGGCCTCCCTCCTCCCGGCCCTGGCTCCGGCCCCAGGCTTCTCTCCGGGGCTCTGGTGGTCACTCGGGGAGGAGGAAGGCAGCAGCAGCAGGACAAGGAGGAGGAGCTGGGTCCGGTCCGGCCCCCGAGGGGACCCCCCCCCCGAGAGGGAGGCCCAGCCCTGGAAGAGGGCCAGGAATTGGGGGGGTCCCATGGAGCAACTCAGGGGCCCGGATTATGGGGCGCTTCTTGCAGGGAGACTGGGGTGGGGGGCTTTCCTTGGCCAAAGGCGAATTCAACCCTGGCTGCGTCCACACTGGAGGAAGAATAACCCGGTTTGGCACCGCTTTCACTCTTTTCTGGCTCAACTGCTATGGAATTCTGGGAGTTGGGGCTTGTTGTGGGGTCCAGTCTTGGCTCAAGGCTATGGAATTCTGGGACTTGGAGTATGTTGTGGGGTCCAGAGCGGAGCTCCGCTCCGCTCTGGGCCCACAACGAACTCCAACTCCCAGAATTCCATAGCCTTGAGCCAAAGAAAGAATTAAAGCAGTGCCAAGCCGGGTTATTTTTTCTCCAGTATGGATGCAGGCCTTGCAGACGAGAAGGGCATGGAGGGGATGTCTGGCTCCAAGGGCTTAAACCTTCCCCTCCATCTGCTCGGGGCCTTAAGGGCAGCTAAGCCTCCAGCCTTAATCCGGAGGGAGACGGCGGGGCTTCTCCCCCAAAGGACCCTCGGTGGGGAGCCCCCAGAGAAGGCCGAGGAGGGGCCAAGAATATTCACACAGATCAATAGAAGAATGGATTAATACACCCCCCCCCCCCAATAGCTTCCTAGGGCTGGCTTCCAAGTCCAAAGGGCAAGATTTCAGTCCCAGCACCTTGGACAGCTCCCTTGAAGTTCAGACTGAAACCTGGAGCATCTTTGCTGCCAGCCCCAAAACCTGGGAGCCACTGGAACCAATTGGTTTGGAACCGCTTTAACTGCCCCGGCTCAAGGCTACGGAATTCTGGGAGTTGGAGTTTGTTGTGGGGTCCACAACATACTCCAACTCCCAGAATTCCATAGCCACAAGCCAGTCGGAGACGGGGATCCAGAAAAGCTCACCTACCCCTCCAGCTGTGCTCCTGTTCAGTGGCATTGCAAAATAACCATCTGTACTCAAATACAGTTTGACCTCCTCCTGTATAAGTCAAGGGCAGATTTGGAGGCCAAAACTATGGATTTTAATATGGCCCACGGAGAAGGGAAGAGTAAAACTCAGGAGCAAGTTAACAAAGGATCGAAAGGATGAAGCAAAGGAAAAGGAGGCCAACGTACTTACAAAATCCCAGCAGGCAGAACTCTTTGCACTCACCTTAAAGGCTGGATGGACGAAAAGGCAGAGGGAGGTCGGTGCTGCCAGGACAGGCCACGCTTTTGCCTTTCACCAGGGAATGGTTCCTTTAAAATAAAAAGAGTATTTTAAAGTACAGTATTTGCACTGACCCTTGATAAGTTGACTCCCTTTTATAGGGGGCAATTTTTTGACTAAAATGTATAGACTTATACATGAGTGTGCCCAGTAAGTCCATAGGTAAATGCCTGCCTTTTGCTCCATTTGGCCCCTTCTGCTCATCCTGGTGGCGTCTCTGCCCGGAAGGGTCTCGCAACTGACCAGCCAGAATCAGAGGAGGCTGTTGGGGGCCGGAGGTCCCATCGTCCTGCAAAAAGGACAGAGGAGCAGGGAAGGGAAGGAGGGGGCACAAAGCAGGGTGGGGGGCCGCAGGCCTCCCCAGAAAGACTAGAATCTTTAACTGGATTGAAAGTGGGGTGGGAAGACCCCCAGAGGACAGAAAAGGACTCTGGGCTCCTCCTGGCAGAGAGCATTGGACAGTGAGAAGCTGAAGGGGGTCTCTGGGAAGGAAATCCGTCTGGATTGTGCACGATGCTCCCAATTTCCACAGCTCTCCAAATGCACCCTTTATTACTGGGAAGGCATTAAATCCCCCTCCCTCCCATGATGCCCCTTCCTCTTCCCAAACCTGGGACTCACGGAGGCTTACACGATAAAAAGAATTGCAAGTAAAAATATGCATAGGTAAAAACATATAAAAAGTTGGACCCCCCTGGAGTGAAAATTGGGGAGAATCTTGTGGTGCCCAGAGATGCCCAGAGCAAATGCCTCACGGCTGACATAAGCTTTTGTGGGTGACAGTCCACTTCACACACAGAAAGAAAGAGAGAGAGGGAGAGAGAGGAGGAACCCCCAGGTCTAGCAATGCTCTGAGTTGTGTGTGTGGAGGGAGGTTGTCCGGCTCAGCCAGGGCTGCCCAGGGGCCGGTTTGGCCTGTCTGACCCTTCACATGCCCAGGCAAGAAACAGCTTAGTGCAGTGACCACTTGGCCAGCAATGAAGCCCTCCAGGGATGCTGGTCAGGGTCCTCCCCCCCCCCATGCAAAACAGAATCCACCTCCACCCTCTGCCCAGTTTCCACCAAGGGACCCTCACCTGCCCACCCCGCGAGTTGAAGGGTCAGGGGCCAGCATCCCCCCAAAGGCCTGAGGGTCACCTTCTTCCTGGTGCTGCCAACGGAGCGGAAAGGTACCTGGGAGTGGCCCACTGGCTTTGCACTGCCCGTCTGCCCATCTGCTCAGGGCCGAGCTGTGGGTCCTGGGTTTTCAGTGCTGGTTCTGGGAGACACTGAGGCAATCCCATCTGAGGCGCCAGGGGCTGGTCTGGAGGAGCTGCCAAAACCCAAAGGCCACAAAGCCCCTGCCAGCCCTCCTTCCTTTTCCAGCCCTGCAATTAGAGGCAGATGCTCCTCCAACGCTGCTCTTCCCGGAGGAGCCCAAACCCTCCCCAAAGAGTGGTGGGGCGGAAGGGAAGAGGGGAGGGCAGCTCCCAAGCAGGGCCTCCTGCAACCTGGACCCTGGCCCTCAGGTGTGCCCCCCTGGATCCTCTGGGCCAGGTCAGAGCTGGCTCCAGCCCTGGGCAAGAGGGATAGGTGCCTCTGGGGGGCAGTGGGCAGTGCAGGGGGTCTTGAGGTGTGGATCCTTTGGCATCCTCTTCCCCCATGTCTGGTTCTCCCCACCTAGCAGAGGTGGCCTTGCTCTGAATCTGCAAATGTGATGAGCATCCCTTCATTTATCAAGACGTTAAGCAACGCTGGACCCCAGACAGAACCCCAAGTCACCCCACTGGTCACTTCTGTCCAGGATGAAGGTCAACTGTTGGTCAGCCCTCTCTCTGGGTTTGGGCTGTCAACCAATTCCAGATCCACCAAACTGTATCACTGTCTCTAGCCCATGGTTCCCCGGCCTGTTTGCAAGAATATCATTGGGGACCTTGCCAAAAGCCTTACTCAGATCAAGATATACTATATCTCTTGCATTACCAAGCTTGTAACTGTGGGAGGGAAAACATGAGTTTGGCATGTTGGGCTGTTTCTGAGAAGCCCATACTGGCTCTTGGTAAACACAGAATTCCTTTCTAGGGATGATCAGAGTAATGATCTGTTGTAGAAGCTTTCCTGCTATTGACGTCAAACTGACCGGCTGATAGCTAACCGGATCCTCTTCTTCCTCTTTCTGAAGTTGGGGGGCAGCATTTACTGTCCCGCAATTTTCTGGGATCTCTCCTGTCCTCCAAAAACTCTGGATGTTCATTAGCAGTGGCTCTGTCTGTGGCCACAACTGCAAATTCCTTTAAGACTCTTGGAAGCGGCTCCTCCGGCCCTGGAGCCTTGAATTCATTGGGAGCAGCCAGGCAGTCCTTTCCTGCCTCTTTCTCTGTTCTGGGCTGTAGTCTGTTTGCCACATCATTTCTTCTCTTTTCCCCCGTTAGTCCCCTGGTTTCCTTTTGGGAGAAGACTGAGCCAAAGATGGTTTGGGCCTCTCTCTTTTCCCTCCAAGCATTTCACTATCTTCTCTGTGCAGTAGTCCCAGTATTTCCTTATTCTGTCTCTTGCTGTCACCATGTTTGAAACAATAAAACCTCTCCTTTTATTATCTTTAACTTGCAAACTTCTGAGCTTTAGCCTTTCTGGCTTTCCCCCTACAAGTACCAGCTACTCCAGTCTGCGTTCCTCTTTCCTGGTTTCCTTGGTCCTCCGCTTGGGATGGTTCTCCTCCTGCAGATGGTGGACGGAGGGACAGTTCCTCCAAGGGTCCTGACGGTGACTCAGGAGGGAATGACTCATGGAACCCGAAATCTGCTCCTCCGCCGAAGGTGGTCATTACCAAACCCCCAAAGCCTGTGGCCTCTGAGGCCATTTCTTCCATGGCTGGAAAGAGCAGGAGTTGCTGCCAAAGAGAAAACGCAGCCTAAGCAACTCTTCCCCACGGCCCTGGTCCTCTTGCAAAAAGAAAAATGGCTCCCTCCCAAACGCTCTCCCCTCCCTGCCCTGATTCTCCTCCGAAGCCATCCCTCCACCTTGAGGCAGCCAGACCCCTAAAGGCCGTGGGGCAGAAGGGATGCCACCATTATGAAGGCAGCAGGGCTTTGGGGCCGGGCCAAGCCAGGCCAGCGTTGCCCAAACCTGGCAAGGGCCCTGGTGCCTTCCACGGCTGGACAGAAGCAGGAGGGGCAGCAGGTGGCCCCAGTTACCTGGATGCAGAAGGGCCACAGAAGGGACGGACGGTCGCTCACCTCTGCTGGGCAAGGCTGGCAAAGGGCTGGAAGAAGAGGTCCCTGTCTCTCTGGAGCAGTGCTTCTCAACCGTCCGAATGCCCCCACCCTTTAATGCAATTCCTCGCGTTATTTTCGTTGCTACTCCATAACTATGTGTTTTCTGAAGGTCTTAGGCGACCCTGCGAAAGGGTCATTCAGCCCCCAAAGGGGTCGCGACCCACAGGTTGAGGACCTCTGCTCTAGACAGACACCGGTGCCCTTCTAGGAAAGAGGCCCCAGGCCTTTGCCCCTCAAGACCCTCTGGGGTCAAGGTGACCACTGGGCCCAGGTTTCCCAGTCATGGGACCAGTTCTCCTTGGGAAGATTTTGGAGGAAACTTCCACGTGTTCTCTGGGAGGCACTAAATGCTCCCCTTGACTGCTGCAGCAGGGCTTACCTGACTCTTTCACCTGACAGGTGAGTTTTGGATGAGAAGCTGAGCATTCTGGGAGTTGGAGTCTGTTATGGGGTCCAGTCCTGGCTCAAGGCTAGGGAATTCTGGGAGTTGGAGTCTGTTGTGGGGTCCAGTCTTGACTCAAGGCTATGGAATTCTGGGAGCTGGAGTCTGTTGTGGGGTCCAGAACTCGTTGTCTGCTCACTCGCTATGGAATTCTGGGAGTTGGAGTTTGTTGTGGGGTCCAGAGCGGAGCTCCGCTCCGCTCTGGGCCCACAACAAACTCCAACTCCCAGAATTCCATAGCCTTGGGCCAAGGCAGTTAAAGTGGAGCAGCCAAGGGGAAAGGCGGCGGATTAAAGGGCGAGTCCCCGCTGCTGACCTTGTGCTCCCTCTTGGCCCTTCTTCCTCCTCCTCCTCCTCCTCCTCCTCCTCCTCCTCCTCGTCCTTTTTGGGGTCACACTCTCTCAGCCTCAGGCGGGGAAGGAAGGAAGGCAGGAGACGAGGCTCCTCCGCTGGCGCCGCGACGCAACCCTCTGCCTCCCTCTAGTGGAGGAGAGCGGAAGCACTGTCTGTAGGGAGGACTAGAGCCGCCTTTTAAACCCTGCTCAGCGTCGGCCCCGCCCACGCATCTGGCTCCTCCCCTCCGGGCTGGGGCGGCCAATCAGAGGGCGGTGTCTGCGCCAGGCTCCTCCCCCGAGCGGCGAGGGGCGTGGCCTGTCTCCCACTCTGGTCCGAAGGAAGGAAGGAAGGGAGTGGCCGCCTTCGCTGCTGCTGGTTCTGCTGCTGGTTCTGCTGCTGGAGCGGAGGGTCCCGTCCCGATCGGGCTGCGATGCGGGAAAAGAAGGAGGAGGAGGAGGAGGAGGAGGAACAGGAGCAGCCCCTGCCTCCGTCCTCGTCCTCGGTGTGGGTCCGGGCGCAGTTCCTCCCGGGGGACGGGGACCCCTTCTCCTCGTCGGGCGCCTCCTTCCCGGAGCCCCGCCGGCCCCCGGCCTTCGCCCTCCTCCCGGAGCTCCCTCTCGGCGCCCAGCTGCCGGCCCTCCTCCGAGGACTCCAGGCCCCGATCCCGGTGAGTCCCTCGGGCTGCGTCCGCACCGGACAAGGAATAATCCGGTTTGGCTCCGATTTAACTCTTTCTCTGGCTCAAGGCTGCTATGGATTTCTGGGAGTTGGAGTTTGTTGTGGGCCCACCACAGACTCCATCTCCCAGAATTCCATAGCGAGTGAGTCAGACAATGAGCTCTGGGCCCCACGACAAACTCCAACTCCCAGCATTCCATAGCCTTCAGCCAGAGAAAGAGTTAAACCTTAAACTCTAGGCCCCACAACATACTCCCAGAATTCCATAGCAGCCTTGATCCAGAGAAAGAGTTAAGCTTTGGGCCCCACAGCATACTCCAACTCCCAGAATTCCATAGCCTTCAGCCAGAGAAAGAGTTAAGCCTTGGGCTCTGGGCCCCACAACAAATTCCAACTCCCAGAATTCCATAGCAGCCTTGAGCCAAAGAAAGAGATAAAGCAGTTCCAAAACGGGTTATTTCTGCAGCGTGGATGCAGCCTGAGACTAACGAATTCACTTCGACACGGTCTTTCCTGGATATCGGTGCCTTCTTCGCCCAGGACCCGGCGGCTGCGGGAGAAGAAAAGAGAAGGTGCCATGAACCCAAAGCCAGAAGGTCCTTGGAGCCGGAGCCTCCTCCGAGGAAGTGGCTTTCCGTGAGGCCTTGTCCCTGTCTCAGTGGGTGCCCCGGTTGTGGAAACCCACTGGTTGGCCCAGTGTCAAGTCACACTCTCTCAGCCTCAGAGGATGCCAGGAGAAAAACCCTTTGCCATGCCAAGAGAACCCCATGACAGGGTTGCCACAATCTGGGTTTCCACGCCTGGGATCCGAACCCTGGTCTCTCTCCAGAGCCCATCCTCTCCCCGGGGCTGGCTCTGCTCCTGTTACTCATTGCAGTTTTTGCAAAAAGCCCAGCCCAGGAAAGGGTTTCCTTTGCTTGGCTGAAAACTCTCTTCTCCAGGAAATGACTTTTAAGGAGAGCCATTACTTTTAATTGCCTGCAAAGCTTTGAGGAAATCCCTTTAATTGGAGAACGGCAAGAGCCTCTTGGCACCTTTTCCGAACGCCAGCCCGGATCCGGCACAGAACAGCCAGCAGCCTCCTCTGGCAACGAAAGGGAGCCCCCTTGCCCTCTGAAAGGGCTCTGGTGGGAGCAGCAGCCTTCGCCCCTTCGCTTCGCACCCGCAACCACCCCCACCGCCAGGCCTTGGGTGCCATTCCAAGAAGGATCCCTTTCGGGGATGTTTGTTCCTGGAAGACCGTTGCGGCACAAAATTTCTTCCGGGATGAGCCGCTCCCAGCTTCTCCAATGGTCCTGTTTGTCCCCAGCAACAATTGACCAAACCCAGGGCTCTCTCTCTGGGAGCCAGAAGGGAGTGAGTTGCCTTCCAGCTCTGTGGGCCTGGAGGAAAAGGGCCTTGTGCCGGGCGGAGAGGCTCGCTGAGGCTACGCTTGGTGGGCGATGGGCTTTGCAGTTGTGTGGCTGCTGCGTTGTAACCCTGGTCGCCACCCTTTTAAGCTCCTTCCGCTTTTGTGATGTGCCTTCAAGTTGACTTTGACTTAGGGTGTCCCTCTCGGAGGGTCCAGAGTTATTGTTCAGAGAAGGTTTGCCACAGCCTTCCTTGAGCAGTCCAGAGAGTCTGACTTGGTCAAGGTCACGTGGTGGGTTTCCATGGCTGAGCAAAGCGGATTTGAACCCGGGTCCCCCGGAGGAGTCGGCATCCCTTACTCAGGCCATTGCCCGGTGCTGGCTGCCCGTCAGGCGGCCCTTTAATTCTGCATCAGGAGTCACTGCTGAAGCATGTAAAGAGTCAGAGCTGCCACCGTCAGACTTTCCAAGGGAGCCTCTCTTGCTCATTTCTTCTGGGACTATTAAATATAAACCATGTCCTTCCATATGTGCCCGGTGCCACCCTATTCCATGCCCTTTACTAAATTCAGGGGCCGGGTCTGTTCCCAATCCCTGCTATCTCTTGGCAAGCCAGCCAGCAAGCCGTCCGTCTCTTTTTTGTAATGGTGACTCTCTCCCAGCCTGCTCTGAAGATAAATATAAATGTTGTGCTGCAAAAGCAAAGGGCTTTCCCACAGCCCATGAAACTCCTTCCTGGAAGGCTTTCCTTCCCCTTCAGCCTGGAGAGGAGCAGATCCAGCCCCTGCCGAGGGGACCCTAAGGGTGGCTTGCGTAGAGCTCCCCATTGTCTCTCTTTGAGAGTTTTCAAAAAGTTTTCTGTGTTTTGAAAGGCTTAAAAAAAGGAGATGAGAGTTTCAGAGGCTGAGCAGCCTAGAGAGACATGCCAGAGGGCAGACAGTGGCCCTTGACCCACAAGTGGCCCTTCTCCTGCAAGGGGACTGGCTACCCAGGGCAACCTGCCGGCCTGGAGGAGAGCAGCCAAGAATGGTGATGGGAGTGGGAAGGAGAGGAGCCGAAGATTGGAGCCCCCATCGTCCCCATCCCATCTGGCCTTCAGTGCCTGGGAAAGGAGGCACCAGGTGGGGGGCTGGCACAAGGGGAAAGAGAGCACTGGGAGCCATGGAGGCCTGTCTGGGAGTTGCCATGCTCCCAGTTACAGGGAAAGAAGGAGGAGGACTCCCAGGGACGAATGCAGCCTCTGGGCCCAGATGCTGAGCACATCTGTTGAGGAGTTTTATCTGCTGCGCCTTGCCTTGGAGGCTGCTGTGGGGCATGCTGGAGGGCACATTGTGGGTGACCCATGCACAAGAACACAGAGCAATGTCCATCAGTAAATTTGGAAGAGGATCCCGTTGAAGTTTCTGCTTCAGGCATCATCATTTCTTGGGCCGGTGGGAAGGGCCCAGCTCTCTCCTCTGCGGGAGAACCTGTGGGACTCCAGCTCTGTTGCTGGACTATATCACCCATTGCACCTGACCATTAGCCATGCTGGGTGGGGCTGATGGATGCAAGAGTCCAGCAGCCCCCGGAGGCCAAAGCATTTCCTTCTCCTGCCTGCCTTCAGCGATCTCTTCTCAGCCTTTTCGGTCTATAAGAAAGTATCTGTTCTCAGCCGGAAAGAGAGGCCAAGCTGTGCCCCCCTCAGTGGCTGCCCTCTCCTCTGGAGCCCCTCCAAAGACCGATTCTCTTCTGGGGTGGGGTGGGGGGCTTGTGGGAGACCCCTCTCTTCTGTGTGGGATTTCTCCAGCATTGCTTCTGCCACCATGATGGTGCCCAGGGCATCGCTCAGGGCTGCTGGCAGTGGCTAGAGGGGGCCCACTGATTTGGGGTGGGAGGTTGAATGTTTCCAAGGTGGCTGGCACCTTCCCTCCCCAGGACCCCTTGTGCTGGCACAGCTGTGCCTGGAGAGCCAAGGGAGGGCATGATGGGCGCTGAGGGCAGATTTATGAAGAAGCCCTGGCTCTGGGTTCTGTTGCCTTCTTGATGGGCAGATGGTTGAGGGGTCAAACAAGCCCATCTTTTTAACGGGGTGGCCCTTGTGTTTTGCAGCTAGAGGACTGTGCCTTGCAAGTCCTGCCTTCTGGACACTATTTGGATCTGGAGCTGTCTCTGCTGGAGCAGAAGGATGACCTGGAAGGCTTCTACGAGGAAATCAGGTGAGCTCCAGCTGCAGCTGTGGGCAGCTTGCTCTCTGCCTCCATCCAGGA
The DNA here is from genome assembly GCA_034509955.1 of Urosaurus nigricauda. Classification (NCBI taxonomy): domain Eukaryota; kingdom Metazoa; phylum Chordata; class Lepidosauria; order Squamata; family Phrynosomatidae; genus Urosaurus; species Urosaurus nigricauda. The sequence continues at coordinate 25,209,038 of JAOEGL010000013.1, forward strand.
AGGAGGGGGCAGATTGGGGGGCTCCATGCCTGATGTGATCTGGAGCCCCAAAGATGGGGTTATTAATGGAGGCACAAACCCACCATCTGTGGGGAGTTGGCAGTCCTGTGGTGTGTTGCTGGTGGGAAAGGGGCTGCAAGGGAAGGGCCCCCAGGATGAGCCTGCAACCCCTGACATGCTCCTGCTTGGCTTTCCTCTTGTCTCAGCAAAGGCCGGCGCCCCATCCTCCTCCTGCGCACACAGCTCTCCGTCCGAGTCCAAGCCATCCTAGGTGAGTCTCTCCAGAGGCCAGGCTGTGGCTGGAGCCACGGCCGGAGGCCCAGCTTTTGACCGATGGTCAAAGAAGACCTTGGCAGGCTGCCTGTTGTCTTCCTCTGCCCTGAAACTGCCAGGTGCTTCTGCTGCCAGGCATGCATGCATATATGCACACTCACATGCACACAATTTGGGGCTGTGGAAAGTGCTTGGGTGCCCCATGGCCTCCTCTGAGCCACGGTCTGAGTGTCTCCAGGTGTCTCTTTTTCTTCTTGTTAGCTATTAGCTTTCATGAGCTGCCTTGGGTGCATTGCCTTCTTCCACTGGAAGGAAGGTGGGATGTGGAAGAAAGAAAGAAAGAAAAAGAAAGAGAGAGAGAGAGAGAGAAAGGCTCATGTTTGCATATAAAACAAGGTCGCCTTCTCAGCTGGGTATGGTGGAAGAGGATTCCAAGATAGTTGTTGTGTTTACTTTCCTCTCCTGGTCTGTTCTATCCCTGACATAGATCAGAACTCTTCCCCGCCCCCCCGCTCTTGGTCAGTGGGTTGTGTAATGTGGTTATTTCTGTAGTATCGTGACAGCCCACAACCATTTCTTCTATCTGTTTGGTGGAAATTATAGGTCTGAAGTAGCTGCCAAAGGTCAGTGTTCCTTGGCAAAGCCTAACTGGCTGAGGGTTCTGGTGTGCATTGCACTGTTTTTCCCTTCTCCTGGGCATGTACAACTGTAGCAAAGAAGGAGCCCCACATCTCATGACCTCCTGCACAGTGTGGGGCAGATAAGTCTGGCTGACCATTGTTCAGCACCCCCTTGACCCCCATCCCTGTTCCACCAGAGAGCAACATGGACGTGAGGCCGTCTTGCCTTGTAGGTGCGCATGGCTGGATGCTTCTCTTCCTCCCTGCCCTCCTTGTCTGGGGCCTCATTGTTTCTGGTCACAGGAGCTGCGGCAGTGATGGCTTTGGCTGCCTCCCTCCCAGCTGCTCTTTCCTTCTGAGTCAACCTTGTCTCCCGTGGTCCATGTTGAAAGCATTTCCGGAGGCCTGCAGGCAGCTCCTAGCTGGCCTACAAAGCAGCCCCATGTGCTGCGCCCAGGAGATGCCCAGCAGTCTGTGGGGAGCAGAGTGCATCCAGAGTGGCACTTGGGCAAGGGAGCAGGGTGGATTCGGGGTACTCTTTTTCTGGGGAGAGTGTTGTTGGCTTAAGGAGGGCTGGGGAGAGTGTAGCTTCCCTCCATGTGGCTTGGGACTTCTCCTCTGGAGAGAGGCGCTGGCCCAGTCGGTGCTGGTGCTGCTCCGTGTGTTCTTTTCCTGTTCTTCTCTGATGGGGGTCTCCTGTCAACCTCTCCAGCCATCTTTCCTCCCAGAGAGAGCAGCCCTGCAGATTGCCCCCCCAACCCAAAGGATTCCCCCCTTCCACCACTGGCTTCTCTTCCCTGGGTCTACTTCAGCACCATGGGATGAATGGTCCAGCTCTGGCCATTGCAACAAACTGTTTGTGGGGCGGGGGGGGGGGGGAGAAAGGTATTGGATTCTCCTGCTTTCCATCCCCCCCCCCCCCCAGAGGTGTGTGTGTGGTGGTACTTGTAGTTTTTTCTGGGGGGTTTGCTTTCTGTCCTCCTTCATCCTTGCAAAAGGGATTCCTGGAATTTGGCAGAGGGAACTTGGTGGGTGGGAAAATGCCTGTGGCCCCTGGTATTTAAGGACTCCCCCCATGCTATCTCTATCTCTGTCTCTCTCTAAGCTGCAAAGATCTCTGCAGTTCAGAGTACTTCTGTTGTTTAAACAAAACACTGCCAGCAGCCAAGCAGGTTGAAAACAGGAAAAGCTGGGATGGGAAGGGAGCTACGCAGAGGGAGGTAATTTAAGCTGTAGGGATGACGGCAGGCCCAGAGTGTCCCTTGGTCTAAAAATAGTCCACAGAGGGGCAGGCGGGCAAGTGGGGCCACAAGGCAAGGAACGTGCCTCTGGTGGAAAGGTTGCTTTCCCTTCCATCTCAGGGGCTTTAGTTCTCCTTTATTTGTGGCAAGGGCTTGTTGCTGGTTGCATGATAACACTCTGGGCTGCATGGCCTTCCTCTTGGGGTGCCCTCCTGGTTGGAAAAAGGAGCGTCAAAAGTGTTCCTCTCCTGCAATTGTACTCTTGCTGCTGGCAACAGGGGTGTGGGGAGTGTGTGTGTGGGGGGGGGGGGGAATCCCTTCCCTCTCCCCTCGTCCTAAGCATGGAGATCCTGTGATCTCACTCCAGGCTTGTCAAGACTTCTTCTCTGCGCAGGAAATTACAGAGATATTTATATCAAAATGCAGGAAACAGGAAGGCAGCCAGGAACTAGGCTGCAGTGTGGGCCCCAGGGAGAAACGCCTTCAAAAGGCTCTTCTGACAAGACCCGGGGGAAGAAATTAGGGTCTGGTGCTGCATCCTCTGAGGATGCCCCCCCCCCAACCCAGTGTTAAACTTCAGAAAAAGCCTCCCCTACCCCAGCAAACGCCTTTCCTGCTGTCCAGGGCAATGCTAGGGAGCTTTCAGGGAAGCACATATGCGTACATGAATCTGTCCCTGCCCCCCCCCCCCCCAATAAGCCCCTTCCATGGCTCCAGGGTTTCTGCCGTGACTTAAGAGCTTAGAGTAAAGGCAGAACCATGTGTTGAAGGAGGAGCCCTCTTGCTGGGTCCCTCCAATCTGTAGGTGCCAAATCTTGCTTCACAGGGGCAACGGGCGGCAGGGGGATGATGATGATGATATGTGGATCCTTTGGAGGGGCAGACCCTCTTAGAGGGGGGCGGGGGCTTGCCACAATGCTGAGGTGTCTGGAGGCCAGGAAAAGCCACTGATAATAAGTTTTATTTCCAAGGCTTGAGGTGGGGTATGCCCTGCTGCCTTTTGGGCAGAAGGACAGCCAAATGGTCTGTGCAGGAAGCAGCCTGGGGGGGTGTCCTAGTGGGCTGACTCCTCTGTTCTTCCTTCCTTCCTTTTTTAGAGAAGCTCTACACTGCAAAGGGTCCAGAGCTGAGGCGCTCCCTCTTCTCCTTGAAGCAGCTCTTCCAGGTGAGCCTCCCAGGTGATTCCAGAGCTTGCTCCTCTTTGCCTCCAACCAGCCACCCTTTGCCATCTGCTCTCCTTCCTTCACCTGGCCACTCTTTCCTGGCTTCCCCTGTGGGATTCCTGCCTGTGTGTGCCCAAGAGCAGTGGGCAACGGGGGTGAGCTGTTGGGGTGTGGGGTGGAGAAGTGTGGGGTGGAGACCTTCACCCAGCCTCTGGGCTTCTGCTGCAGGAGGACAAGGACTTGGTGCCAGAGTTTGTGAATTCAGGAGGCCTGACCTGTCTCATCACCGTGGGTGCAGAGGCTGACCAGAACTACCAGAACTACATCCTGAGAGGTAAGCCAGCTGGCAGGGGGTGGGTGGGGTTTTCTGGGGAGTCCCTGGGTTTCTCTCCCCCCTGCCCCCCGCGCCAGCTTTTTGGACTTGCAGCTTCTCAGTCTTATTCACAGGGGAGTATTACTGTTTTGAGTAATTTGCAGGAGGAAATGAAAGACCTGCTCCCCAGCCACTGGGACAAGGTCCAGTTTGGCAGAGTGGACGTTGGCCCTTCTCCAGCCACTTTGCTAAAATAGCAGGAACAGAAATGGCAGGCAGTTATTTTTCTGAAATCATAGCTTAAAATTTGTGCTACAACCATCTTGCTTATAAGTGCTCTTATGCGCTTGCTAATTTGCTTTTCATCATGTCATGTGGAAAGTGCTTTAGCGCTCACGTTTATTTAGGCCAAGGGAGGTGGTCCTGAAAATATAAGGGGGCCTGTGGACATTTTCCGACCACCTTCTATCAGGGATGGCTCCCCACAAAGCCAGGCTCCCCACAGTCTGGGAAGGGGAGAAAGAACCACCAGGGAAGTGGCAGAAGATGGTGTGTTCCTATAAAAAGTGGGGTGAGGAAAGTGTGGGTCCTGGCCTACCAGAGAAGCCCCCACCCACCACTACTGTCTCCCAAGTGTCTCTTAGGCATCTCATGGGGCCAGGGGCCATTCTCTCTTCCAGCCCTCAGCCAGATCATGCTCTTCGTGGACGGGATGATGGGAGTGATCAGCCACAACGCAACGGTCCAGTGGCTCTACACGCTTTGTGGCAGCTTGGTGAGTCGACTTTCCATGTCTCCCACCTGCAACGGCTGCGGGGGGATCCCACCTGCCTGCCAAGTGGTCTTCTTGGCCAGCCCATGCCAGGGCCCAGATCTGCCCCCTTGGTTCAGCCCCTGCCAATGGTACAACTGGAGCACCTGTGGGCAAAGTGGGCACAATCCTGGCTGCAGCCACTGGCTTTTGTCCACCTGATGCACACTGCTGGCCATGCCCCAGGAGGCGGGCTGTATGCCCAGTGGGTGGGGCTTTGTCCCAGGCCCCGCCTCCACAGAGGGTCTTTCCTGAGGTATGTCAGGGGATGGATCGTTGCAGCCCCTATAGCCAAGCCAGAGGGGCCCCCGAGGTTCTGATGACGATGGCAGTGCCCCTCTCCTCCTAGTACCGCCTGGTGGTGAAGACAGCCCTGAAGCTGCTCCTGGTCTTTGTGGAGTACACCGAGTCCAATGCCCAGCTGCTCATCCAGGCCATTGCAGCCGCAGAGGAGGCCCGGGGTGAGTGAGCCAAGTGACAGACCCCAGAGCAGTAAGATGTTGCTACGGGAGGAGGGGGGAATGGCTGAACCTCCATTTTCCATGGCTCTGGACCACTGGTGAGAGAGACCCCTGAGAGCTGGTATCCCTCCACGTACTGCTTACAATGTTCCTGGGAGGCACCTGGCCAGCTGGCTACCTGGCAGGCTCCCTGGGCTAGCATGGCCTTTTGACCTTCCTCCCCTTCCTTGCTGCCTTCCAGGTGGACTCCCATGGGCTCCCTTGGTGGCCATCCTAGACCAGAAGAGCGGAGCTGACCCAGAGCTCCAGGTGTTTGCGATGACTCTTATCAACAAGGTGGGTCCGGGTGGGGTGGCTGGGGGTGGGGGCCTAGCTCCACTGCTGGGCTGGATGGGGCCACCGAACGCACCGAGCATCCTGACCGCCTGGAGCTCCCTGTCTCTCCCGTGCAGACCCTGGCGGCCCTCCCTGACCAGGACTCCTTCTACGATGTGACCGACTGCCTGGAACAGCAGGGCATGGAGCGCATTGTTGCCCAGCATATGGCTGGAAAGGGCACGGAGCCAGCCTTCAGCCAGCAGCTGGCCATCTATGAGGTAGAATCATAGAGTTGGAAGAGACCACAAGGGCCATCCAGTCCAACCCCCTGCCATGCAGGGACTCTCCATCAAAACATCCCCGACAGATGGCCATCCAGCCTCTGCTGAAAGACCTCCAAGGAAGGAGACTCCACTACACTCCGAGGGAGTGTGTTCCACTGTCGAACAGCCCTTACTGTCAGGAAGCTCCTCCTAATCTTGAGGTGGAATCCCTTTTCCTGCAATTTGCATCCATTGTTCCGCATTCTAGTCTCTGCAGCAGCAGAAAACAAGCTTGCTCCCTCCACAATATGACATCCCTTCAAATATTTAAGCAGAGCTATCATATCACCTCTAAAGCCACGGCATCCGGTGGGGCTGGGTGGCTCTCAGTTGATCCTTCTCATGGAGCCCACCACCACCAGCAGTGGTTTGCTCCTGGCATTGCTTGTCCCCCGCTAGCCCTGGGGGGCTGTGGTCAAGGGGGAGGGGGAGCGAAGAGACATTGATGTGGCTGTGGGCATCTGGAAGGGGGTCCCTTCCCCCGCCCACTCTAATCCTAACCCACCTGCCCTTCTTGCAGAATGCCCTCAAGTACGAGGACGGGCCAGAGGAGACCCCCGAAGGCACTCGTGGGAGGGAGCGCAGGAAGGGGGAGGAGGGCCGGAGAGGGCCACGGCGCTCCCTTGGCTACACTGCAGTGACAGTGCAGGCACAGGAGGCGAGTGGGGGTCCCAAAGCCCCCCTGGAAGAGGAGGAAGGCAGCTCCCACCAGACCAGCCTGGCCAGGACAGAGAAGGAGGAGGACCTGTGAGTTGGCAGCAGGGCTGGGGTCTGCCCTGGAGGGCTATGGGTCTCTTTCCCAGGCTGAGGGCAGAGGACACTAAGGGGGCTGCAACATAGCGGGAGGGTGTGAGGGGCAACCAGTCCCCTACTCACCGACCCACATGCCACCTTTTGTGTCCCACCTCTGCCTGCTCCAGGAGTAGCTACAGCAGCATTTCCAGCCTGCACCTTTCTTCCCCCTTGGAGGGCCCAGCAGATGGAGGCGGCGGAGGAGAGGCCTTGGGCAGCCTGGGCAAGAGGAGCGTTTTCAAGTAGGTCTCCTTGTCCCCACTGCACCCCATAGAAGTCTCCCTTAGGAATCTTGTGGCCCTCCAGGTGTTCCTTGACTCCAGCTCCCATCAGCTCTGCAGCCAGCAAAGCACAGCAATGCTGGGAGCTGCAGCCAACCACAGGGGCTGGGCACCACTGTGTGCAGGAAGAGGAGGAAAAGGAAGATTTCACTGGGGACATGGCTTTAGTCCCTTGGCTCTCAAAGTTTACAGAGTGCAGCAAAATGGGTGGCTTCTCCTGGGAGCAACTTGGAGGAGGGCTGCTGTAACACATGCACCCCATGCAGGGGTTTGGGATGGGATGGAAATGGTGCAGAGAGGAGAAGGCAGACACTGTGGGGGTATGGGGGGTGCATAACAGAGACTCTGGAGGAGGAAGGTGGAGCTGTGTGTTCTTGTGGGGAAGGGGCTCAGGAATGGGGGTGGGGTGAGGAAGAGGTCCTTGTTTCCAACGCTAGCCTTACAGGGAGCCACAGGGGGGCCATGCCGTGCTCCCTCTCTGAGCTTTCTGCCCCCTTTCTGCCCTTGCTCACCCTTCTCTCTGTGTGCAACTCTCCCCCCACCCCTTTGATGGGCTCAGGCAGCATCCTGAAGAGCATGGCCACCCCAGACCTTGTCGTTTGGCCTGGGTAAGGGGTGGATAACCTTGCCCAGGAGGGTTTGGGGGGGCATGAGAGTAGGGAGAGGTCCCCCATGGCTTTGCCTCATTCCCCTCCTGTGGTCTGAGCCCCTTTCTGCTTTCTCTGTCTCTCTCCACCTGCCTTCCTGCTTGCCTTCTTTCAGACTCCATGAATCTGCCTCCGTTTGGTAAGTCGATGCCTTTGCTAGTGTGGCGTGGGTGTTTGAGTGTGTGGATTTCATTATCCTGGAGGTCTCCTTTCTTTGCCACTCCCGATGGTGAATTTGGGGTGAGGGAGCTGAAGAACCGATTTCAGGGAAGGGTCTGTTTGCCAAGCTGGGAGGCTGGAGGGGCTGCCTTGTGGCATGTGGTTGTAGTGGTGCTGTTTGTGGTGCTGGCATCTGCAGTTGTGCCAGGGAGTGCTGCCTGCTTTTGTCATTGCTGCCTGAGCTGGATGTCTTCCTCTGGAGAAGGGACTGCCAGCTCCTCTCCTTTGCAGGTCTTTTTGGTAAAAGTTGCAGCATTTTCCCACTTCCGTGGTGCTTTTTACATGCTGGCCCTCAACAGGGACGAGTGATCAAGACGGTCCTAAACTGTAATCCCTAACCCTTTGAGGTTGAAAAACAGCAGGAGAAGGATGGGAGTCATACCTGTGCTCCTGACCAGTGTTAGGCGCACCAACAATGTCTCCATTTCATGCATCTGGCTAAGTGACAATAGCATGCCTTAGGACAGATGTTTGGAAATGCATGAGATTCCAAAGAAAGGCAGGGACTAAAAGAACCCCAGGCATGGCGTGTGGCAAGGGAGAGGCCTTGCATGGCTTTCTCTTGGAGAAACTGCTTTTCCTCCACCTTCCACCATTTGTCCACCTGCCCAGTGATCATCCAGCCAAGGGAAACAGCTTCCCTGCTGCATGTGGCCCTCTGCTCTGCTTGGCTCTGCTGTGAGACCAGCCTTAACCCGGGTGCAACCCTGATGCCCAGTGGTGCTAACTGACTTTTTCTCCCAGGCAAGAGGAAAGCCCCCCAGTCTGTGGGGACAAGCCTGTTCTGATGCGCTTTGAGTAAGTAGGGGCGTGTGTGCTCCTCCTCCTCAAGGCTCCTTTATGGGGTGTCTCTTCTGCAAGGCAGGCACTCCAGTGCCAGTGCCCCCCATTGCCTAGACCAGGCACAGTGTCCAGGCTGGTGCTGCCAACCAGTGGCCAGTTTCATGCTTGGCCTGCCTGGAGTCCAGCCGCCTCCTCTGGATCTGGTGGTCACTGCTGCTGTTTTAGTAGCCCAAAATGCTTTGCAGTCCCTCCTTCTGTGATGCCCTTCCTTTGAGGAGGGCCAGGCTGAGAGATGGAGGGGGTAAACACTGCCCAGAGGTGCCAGGGTGGGCCAGGGGCTGGAATTGGGCTGTTCATCCCTGCAAGGAACATTCAAGCTCTTATCCTTGAGAAAAACGGGGAACAACAGAAACCCCCTTAGGTCTCTCTTGGGAAGGGAGTGAAAGCAGTCCATCCTCTCTTTGGTGCTGGGATCCTGGCCCTGACCCCTGCCTGCTTGGGGTGGGAGGGGAACCGTGGGTGGATTCTTCTGTGACAAAGGGACTTGTGCATCACCTTGGGGGCGCACAGAAATGGGTCCGAGCCCCAAAGGATCTTCTGTGAAGGATGAGGCTGGCCTGTGCCTGTGGGGGGCCCAAGGTAGATATTTTGGGGGAGGTCAGCTTTTTGGGAAGGGTTCCTCTAGGCCCTGTCCTGCCAGGAAGGAGGGGAACCAGGCTCCTCTGTGGCAGACTGGATCTCCCCTGGGCTCCATGGGGCTGTGTTAAGCAGGCAGTGATGGGGTCCTTCTCCCATAGAGCCCGATTCTTGGAAAACTTGGCAGCCTACCAGAAGGAGAAGATGTTTGCCATCTCCCAAGGGCGGTCAGAGGCACTGGCAGAAGCCACCCTGGGCACCGAGCCGCTTGACCCAGGTAGGTCCATGTGGAGTGGAATGAGCTGGTGGCAGCTCCTGCGTCTGGCATCTGCCCTGCATCATGCCCCCTTGCCCACCCCGTATCCCTGTCTGTCCTTGCTGGCTGTCCTCCAGAAGACCCAGCCTTAGGTTTCTCTCTCTGTCCTCAGGAAAGTGGAGCGAAGAGGCCAACGGAGGTGCCCACGAGGGAGAGCCAAGGTCTGTGTTGGCCACGGAGTCCTTTAATGCCAGAGAGGCCGGGGCAGTGACTCCCACCACCCACGCTCACGCTTCCCTTGGCACCCCAGAGAAGCCCCAGCAGCAGCAGTCCCTTCCTCCGTCATCTCCATGGAGCCCAATGGGGCCAGGGAGGGCTCCTCTTTTCCCAGCAGAGGAAAGCCAGGCAGGTCCCATGGAAGAGAGGGCCCCAAGAGAGGAGGTCAGGCACCAGGGCCCAGGGCCAGAGGGCTTCCACTCTGACTTGCCGGCCCCCCGGCTGCTGAGGGCCCAGTTCAGCCTCGAGGCAGAGTCCAGCCTGCAAAGCCTGGAGCGGACCCTCATGACTCCCTTCAGGAAGGACTGTGGGGGGAGCCAGCCCCCCCTGGGCCCCAGCCCTCCCCAGCTAAAGATCCGGGACTTGGACTTCTCTGACCTGGGTGAGGAGGAAGACTTGGACGTCTTGGAGATGACCGAGACAGAGGAGCAGATCTCATCCTGGGGGGCTGCTGGGGTGGGGGGTCCTCCCCCCGCCCCTCCCCTGCTCCTCCCTGGAGGATGCCCCCCTCCCCCTCCCCCTCCTCCCCCTGTTCCTCCCCCACCCGGCTGTCCCCCTCCCCCTCCCCCCCTGCTGCCCCCCAGCTGCCCCCGGCCTGGCGCACCAGGCTCTTCTTCTGGGGAAGACGCCCCCTCGCCCACCATGAAGAAGAAGAAGAAGACAGTCAAGCTCTTCTGGAAGGAGATAAAAAGCAAAGAGAGCTCAAGCCAAGGTGGCCATTTTGGGGAAGCGACGCTGTGGTCCTCCCTGGAGAAGGTGGAAGTGGAGGCTGGCAAGCTGGAGCATCTCTTTGAATCCAGGGCCAAGGAAGTGTTGGGCTCCAAGGTAGGGCCAACTTTTGCCCCCTCAGCCCCCTTCTCTGGCAATGCAGGGCTGGGGTACTCTGCTCTATCCTGCTGCAAAGGCACCAGAGCCCTGGCACTACTGGGTTCAAGGAAACAACCATGAGCATCCTTTTTCACCTGGTCCCCATTTCCAGAGGGCCGAGTGTCCCCCTCATGCCCTCTGAATGCCCCGGCTGCTCACTTGCCACAGGGAGGATGGCATGGTCTCCAGGGACTCACCTCCTTGTCTTCCTTCATGTGAAGGCCAAGCAGACCCTGTGGCACAGACACAAGAGCAGGGCTGCTTGCCTTGGAGAGCCATGTGTTGGTGTAGCTTTGGGGTCTGACCTTGCTGGGGATCCTAGCGGCAAGCACAGGGGATGGGGCAGCAGGGGCAGCCAAAGAAGCACCAGCTTATTCCCCCCCCCCCCCCCCGTCTCTCCCTCCAAGAAAGCTGCCGATGGGAAGAAGCTGCTGGTGGTCCTGGATCCCAAGAGGAGCAACGCCATCAACATTGGCCTGACGGTCCTCCCGCCCGTCCACATCATCAAGCTGGCCATCCTCAACTTTGATGAGTTTGCCATCAATAAGGAAGGGATCGAGGTGAGAGGGCAGATTGCCAGGCAGCAGGTGGCAGGCAGGCTCTCAGTGTTCAGTGTTTCTTAATTCCTGCGGTTGGCAGGTCATGTTTTCCATAAAAACCAAGGAGCACAACCTGTTTTCCCATTTCAGCAATGATAAATTGCTTGCTGCTTTCAATTTTTTTGCTGTCTCCAGGTGAGCAGCTGGGCCTAGGAAATGTATTAAGATATGTTTATGCTGCCCATAAGCCCAGTTCTGGAGGCCTTGTAATATATTGTCTTGTGGTTACACTAATCTCAGAAAAATGTTTATTCAGAAACTGTTCCCAGAATAGGATTTAATGCCACCACACTTATACCAGTAAGAGTCAGATATGTTTTTAACTAACTATGTTAAAGGCTCTGGCATGAAATACTACCTATGAGGTATTTTAATTGAATGTTTATTTTGTCTGGAATCCATATTAACTGCGGCCTTGAGCCATCTATTTCCCAATCTGCCTGCAAGATTGCTAGATTCAGCTCTCTTTCCCAGACTTGTTTTCAGCCCCAAACCTGAGGGGTATTTACAAGATAATAACCACTTATAAAGTATAGATGCCAGATCTCTTGTAGTATCTTCTGCCTTTGGTTTTAGATCTTCACATTGACAGAGTGAAATATTAGCTTGAGCCTTCACTAAAGGAATAGGAACAAAGTAAGACCTTGCAATGTGTAAAGCCCTGAATAAGGAACACCTGCTCCCCTCATTTAGCTCTTCCATTATCATCTGTTGTTGCTGCTGTGTGCCTTCAAGTCATTTCCAGCTTATGGCAACCTTAAGGCGACCCTGTCACAGGGCTTTCTTGGCAAGGATTGTTCAGAGGGGAATGGCCTTTGCTTTCCTGTGAGGCTGAGAAAGAGTGACCTGCTCAAGGTCAGCCATTGGATTTCCATGGCTGAGCAAAGAGGGCTCAAACCCTGGTCTCCAGAGTCCTTGTCCAGTGCTCAAACCAGAGGTCTTTGCAGTGAAAAACAACACCTGCCATCGTTGTGCGTAAACAATGTATGATCATGGAGAAAAAAAGATGGTGGTATTTTTATTGACTGTTTTGTTTTGCAGAAAATCTTGACGATGGTGCCAACGGAGGAGGAGAAGCAGAAGATCCAGGAGGCCCAGCTGGCCAACCCCAGCATCCCCCTGGGCTCCGCAGAGCAGTTCCTCCTGGCCCTCTCCTCCATCACGGAGCTCTCTGCCCGCCTCCACCTCTGGGCCTTTAAGCTGGACTATGACACTATGGAGCAGGTAGGGCCCCCCTCGATGGCAGGACTGGAATGCCCCCTGCGAGGCTTGCCCTGTTCAAACTGTTGGGGGTAGCTGGGTGCGCAGGTGGGTGGGTGGCTTCCTACAGGGAGAGGCCTGGGGAGAGGTGCAAAGAGGGCGGCCTTTCCTGACAGTCTGACTCTGGACCTGGGTGTTGCAAGGAGTCCCAGAAGACCCCTGATTCCTGTAGAGGCTGCAAGCGTTTTGCGGTGGGCTTTGCTCTTGGTCCCTGAGGGCAAAGCCCTTCCTTGGCTGGGCCTGAGGGAAGCAGCCCTCCTCAAGGGCTCTCCTGCTCCTGCACTTTTTTCCCTTGGTATCTTCCCTTGCAGGAAATTGCCGAACCTCTCTTTGACCTGAAACTTGGGATGGAGCAGCTGGCCAAAAACCAGACCTTCAAGTGCATCCTTGCAACCCTGCTGGCCATGGGCAACTTCCTGAATGGCTCCCAGGTGACAAGAGAGATGGATCCTGTTGGCTGGGGCATGGGGCCAGCTCAGAACTTGGGGGGGAAAGGAGGCTGCATTTGGGTTTCTGTGGGAAAGGCTCTTTGTCCTCCTTCTTCTGTTGCATCCTCCACCAAGCAATCCCAGGCATACGGTACCTCTGAGCCTGGAGGGCTAAGCCCTACCCTTTGGATGACTGGACCTTTGAGCCCTGTTGGGGTCTCTCAGGAGCCTTCCTTAGACCAGCTTGGGCTGTTTATTGGCACAAAGGTCTCTCTCCTCTTCTGCCCAAGCCCAGGCCTGCTCCACCTGGGGATCTCTTGTCCTCCTGGATGCAGCCTGGGCTGGCTCTTATTGACAGGACATCCAGTTCCAGGCCTCAGGGTGGTCAGGTGCCTCCCCCTCCTCCAAGGCCAAACCCTGCAGGCAGACCCCAAATGGCCTGGGATCATCCGTGCCTTGGTGACCCCTTGGCAGCCATGTTCTTCCTCCTGCTCTGGGGAGAGTGGAGGGACTGGGTGGCTCCTAGGCCCCAGAGGAAGGGCTCCTAGAGAGGGCTCCCCCCTTCCATTTCTACAAACATATGGCTGACATGGGGGTGTTTGTTTTCAGAGCCAGGGGTTCGAGCTGAGCTACTTGGCCAAGGTGTCAGAGGTGAAGGACACTGTGCACCGGCAGACCCTCCTCCACCATCTGTGTCACACCGTGGTGGAGAAATTTCCAGAGACCACGGACCTCTACTCAGAGATTTCTGCCATTGCACGCTGTGCCAAGGTATGATGGGGCTCCTGCCTTTAGGTGGGCTGCTGGGAGGTGGGCATGGGACGTCGGTACAAACCTGGGCCAGAGGAACTCTGCCTTCCCTTCACCCTCTCCAGGTTGACTTTGACGATCTGGCAGAAGGGCTGCTGCAGCTAGAGCGGCGGTGCAAGGCCTCCTGGGACAGCCTGAAGGCCATCACGAAGCATGACATCAAGCCAGCCCTGAAGGGCAAAATGACAGACTTCCTGCAGGCCAGCACGCAGAAGATCATCATCCTCAAGGTGGTCCACCGACGCGTCTTGAACAGGTCGGCATCCCCTCATGGGCAGGTGGGACTTCCTGGTGGTGCTGCCTCCTTTTGGGCTTTGAACAGCTTGCCACAGCAGGGGCCTGGCAAGGGCTGGGCGTCCTCTGGGGCTGGGAAGCCTACTGCCCTTGAACCGCAGCCACAGCCACTCACCCAAAGTGCCTCCCCAGGTTCCACTCCTTCCTCCTCTATCTGGGCTATGATCGGCACTCGGCACACGACCTGAAGGCCACAGGGTTCTGCCGGACCCTGCGGGAATTTGCTCTGGAGTATCGCACTTGCCGAGAGCGAGTCTTGCAGCAGCAGAAGAAGCGGGCAGCATATCGGGAGAGGAACAAGACCCGTGGCAGGCTGATCACAGAGGTAATACACTGGAGTGTCCTTTACCTGGCATCTGTTGCCTCCTGGGGAGATCCTCCTCCATTAGTTGGGGGTTTGGGGGGTTCTGTCCCAGGCAAAAGGTGGCAGAAGCAGCCCCCTGGTTTCCTACTGTGCTGCCTGTCTGGCGGGCACCAGGACATTTCCGATGGATACGGAAGAAACCTCTATGCCCACTCCCCAAGCCTGCCTCTGGGTGCCCCCTCAGTGCCACTTCTTCTCTTGCAGATGGAGAGATTTGCAGTGGCCACCAAGCCTGAAGAGGGCCCTGCACCCGCCGTGCTCTCGGCCAGTCCCCAGCAGAAGGAGGAGGCCGGCCATGAAAGCATGACCAGCATCCTCATCACCCCCACTGAGTCCTCTGGCCGTCGGTCCCGGGGCAGCAGAGGTGAGATGCCAGCCACCAAGCAGGGGGTGTTTCCATTGGCTGGTTGGATGGCCAGCTATTCCTCCTGCCACCCCCATAACAGTGGTCACCCTGCGAAAAGATGGCCCTGCCATGAGCAGCCCCTTGTCTCCATGGGTGGGTGAGTGGGTGGTTGGACCGCATGAGTGTGGGTCTGTGTCTGCAGTTGGGGGTAATGCCTCAGTCTTCCCCGCTTTCTCCCTCCTCAGGTGTAAGCAAGCAGAGTCCCCCCAGTGCGCCGCCTGCCCCAGCTGAAGAGGAGGACCACCTTGCCACCACCGCCACTGGGACCCCCGGCTCTTCCCCGGACCCCTCCGAGGAGATCATGGACCGCCTGGTGAAGTCTGTCACACAGAGCAACCCCCCTCGGCCGGGCGCTGGGAAGGAGCGCAAGCGCTCGCGGCTCAACCGAAAGTCCTGTGAGTTCTGTCTCGGGGAGTGGGAGGGTTGGGGGCTACAAGACGGGGGGAGGAGAGGAGACCCTGTGTGCACCTCCTCCCACTTCCCTCTTTGAGGTTTGGCACATCTTTGTCTGGGGAGAGTCTTCTGCACCAACAGGACATCTCTGGAGGACCAACACTGTGTTGGCCGGTGGGAGCAGAGCTTAGGGAGGGGTGCTTTTGGGGGGGGGGCTCCCAAGCTGCTGCCACCCCAGACCCTCTTGCCAGGGAAGCCCAACCACCACCAGGTTGAGGCAGAGCAGTGGATGCCGTGAGATCCATCAAGCCAACTACCTCCCTCCTGAGACCTTCATCCCTTCTCTCCCCCCCCCCCCAGTGAGGCGGACCCTTAAGAACGGGCTGAGCGACGAACTGGTGCAGGCCTTGGGCCTGGCGCAGGCAGCTGGCGTGGCCGTGTGAGGAGGAGGAGGAATTGATGGTGTCCGTGATGGCGCAGCAGGAGAAGCCTCGCCAAAGCCAGCAGCATGAGATGGAGTCTGCCCAGCAGTTGGAGGAAGGCACAGCAGGGCCCCAAACCCCTCCTCGGGGGCCAAGGGGAAGTCTGAGGACCAGGAACAAATGGGTCCCTGGTGGTGCAGCCCTTCTAGCGCCTGGCATTCGTGTTTACGGGTTGGACATGCATTTGCCGCCTTGCAGCCACAAGGCTCAGGGAGGGGAAGAGTGGACACCCCCCCCCCACATGCCTTTGGTTTCACCACTGAGGGGATGTGTGCACACGCTTTCCCTGGTTACAATCAGTATTATGTGTGTGAGTGTGAGAATTTGGACTTTTCCATCACATCACGTGGGGGGGGGGAGGTTGGGTTGGGAGAGTGGCATTCAAGTTGGCACCACCAGCAGCATCCACTCTGTCCTCCCTCCACCCACCCTTTATGTTCTGTGGTATTCCTTCCACCTCAGATATGAGGTCTGCCTCCAGTCCTGCAAGCATCCCCCCCCCCCCCCATAGCAGCCAGGGTGCCTTTCGGCCCTCCTTCCCTCCCCAAAGATGGTCCCAGGTGGGCCATGACTCCGCTCCCACACCCTTCTCCCTGCCCCTTCCCCTCCGGATGGATGCCTGTTACACATGGGGGGGGGCTCCTCCTTCTGTCAGGGGGGAGAGAAAGTCTAAAGCGCTGGAAGCAGAAACTTCCAGGTTACAAAGAACTTGTGTTTAACTGTACGAAGTGAGAGGCAGAAAATACAGTGTTATAACGAGACTGGCTGCTTGCCATTTGTTTGTGTGTTGCTCTGATGGCTTGCTTTTGTTCCAGGGAGCCCAAGGTAATGTATGCGTATCCCCCCCCTCTCTCTCTCACACACACACACACAACATTTGTATCCTCACAACAGCCTTGCAAGGTAGGAATCTAAGAGCCGCTTAGCCCATGCAGGAATACACAACAACAGCACCTCTGAAAGATGCCCTTCCAGCCTCGGCTTACAGACCCCCAAAGAGCCACAAAGGCAGTCCTGTTCAGCCGTGGAATATGCTCTTGCTGTTTAAAAAAGTTCTTCCTGACGTTTAGGTGGAGCCTCTTGTCATTTGAATCCATTGCTTTGTGTTCTGGTCTTTGGAGCAGCAGAAAACAGTCTGGCTCCATCTTCTCCAGGACATCCCTTCAGATATCTCAGGATGGCTCAGTCTTGTTCAGAGGGAGGCAAAGGCAAACCCTCTTTAAACAAATCGGGCCAAGAAGGAGGTCTGGGGCAGGTCCTCCTCCTCCAGCCAAAGTCTTGGTCCCAGCAGAGCCTCCTGCCTGCCTCTCCTTGGAAGGCCTGCAGGTGGGGCTGGAGGCCCACCATTGAACTGGACCCATGGCCTCTGTCTCTGGGAGGGTGGCGATGGGATGTGGGTCCAGGCCATGGACGGGTTGAGAGAGAAGGGAGCCTCTGCCCACCCTGCCGGGGCTCTTCTGATTCCCAGTGCGCCCCTCATGCAAAAACATCTTTGGCTCAAGCCCACAGTGTCCAGCGCAAGTGGGCTGTAGCCAAATCCAGTGGCCTGTAGCCAAAGCAGCCCCACCTGTGCCCCATCGCTGCCACCTTTGCTTAAAACCTTGCTAATGGCTGCAGGATCTTGTTTACCCACCCTCACAGATCAAAACCAAAAAACAAAATGATGAGAATGTAGAACCACTATCAATTTAAAGAATAAAAATTGTGTGAGAGCCTCACCCCACCTCTGATGCATAGAGGTTATGAACCAGGGGGTGAAGGTGCCAAAGGAGAGGGCAGGTGGGCTCAGGACGGGCCCCACACAATGGCTAGGCTGCCCCATCTGCACCCTGCAACCCTGTCTTGCCCTCATGCCCAGTGTGGGCCCTCGGCTTCCTTGGCTGCCTTTTGTTTCTTGTGCGGGCAGAGAAGGGCCTCTGTTGACCTGACCAGGGAGGGCTTGTTCCAGCCAAGAGCAATGTGCCTTTGCTGGTTCCTCCGTCTCTCCCATCTTCATTTCTTCAGCCTGGAAGCCCTTCTCCTGAGCCTCCGCTTTGGGGACTCATGCATCACTTCTTCCCTGGCTCTTGGACGTGCCCAAGCGCACGTTCCCAATGGCCAGCAATTAAACCAGCCCTTAATGTTTCCTTGGAGCACACCAGGCTTTGTCACGTAGCAGGGCAAGAACAGCTTAGGGGTCATGGGGGAGTCTGCTGGCAAAAGGAAGCCCTCCAGCCTCTCGGGAGGGCTCCCTGGGATCCCAAGGGCTTTGGGGGAGAGTGAGCAGGTGTGCCCAAATGGCATGGCACCCCAAATATTTGGGCCACTCTGGTGCTCTTCTCTGAAACGAGCCCAAAGGCCTATGCCACCACAAGCATGTGTGGGGCGAGGGCGACAGCAGGGCACAGGCCCCTTAATTCATCCTTAATTCATCCTTAATTCATTCATACTCAAGTACCAAGAACCAGGTGCCCACCCAGGTTCTGCGTGTCTGCTCCAAGGGGAACCGGGGTCTCCGCTCGGCCTGGAGAGCCTCCCTGGGCCAGCAGGCACTTTGGAGGAATGCTGCAAATGCAGCAACCATATAAGCCTACTGGGATACAAGTTGGCATAAATAGGGTATTGGTTTTGATACGACTTTTACAACATGGGGCTATTGCAGATGACCGTTAGGCTACAGTATTTATTATTATTTTACAGAAGCTGAGATAAGGATCCAAAATGAGGGGCTGCCCTCCTGCCCATTTGTTTTGTAGACAAGTGCCTTGAACTCCTCCGCCTGATTTCAGGTTTCCTAGGCAGGGAATTCAGTTGTAGCCATGACCTACCCACACCCTTTCTCTCTTTTTCTGGGGAGAGGACACTTCCTGGTTCATTGTAAAGCCACCGCTTGGGTTGATTCAAATGGAGAGTGACTCAAATCAGAACTTGAAGAGCTTATTGTTGGTGTGATGGCTAACACACACATACACACACCCTGCATGGAAACTGCAAAGGACAGTCCTTTACAATCCTACTTAGGTCTTAACTAAGATGCTGGGGGTATTTTTTTCCTGAAGCAGTAAGCATTAAAAGAAACAAGCTCGTACCAGGAATTTCAACAGTATCATTTCAGCAATAATACTCAATTTGAACGTTAGCATGTGAAAATCCTGCCAATTCCTGCAAATAAAACCTAACACTATTATGTTGTTAACATTCAGGGGTAGCTGTGTTGGCCATTTAAGAAATACAAACAAAAATCCATCAGGGATACCTTTCTTGGCCAACTGAAATGTACAATATACCTTTTGCAAGCTTTCAAAGCTCCATGGGCTTCTTCATCAGGCAAGATGTTACAAACCAAACAGGAGGGGGAAAAGATAACAATTGGAGAGGTTGCTTGTGTTGGAGGATTATGTTGTTGTTTGTAGTCAAGTTGGCTTTGATGTATGACAGGCCCATAAATGAGAGACACTTGGTCCAGCAAAGTTGCCCAGATCAGTTGTCCCCATTTTGCGATGGGCAGTTTCACGGGGTTTCCCCCTCTCCAGTGTTAGTCTCTTGTGATGAAGATGGATCATTCCCTGGGATGGTGATCAGGCATCTCTGTTTGATGGAGGAAGAGGAGAAGGACTCTGTGCAGTTCCAGGAAACGAAGATTTCAGCTGCCAGGAGCTTGGTTCCCGAGGGCAGCCTGGTACTGCTCCCAAAGGCCGTCTTTGGCTTGTTGCCCTTCCTTGCCATTGAACCCCTTGGCTCTGCCCTGGGCCTGCCTTGGGGGTTCTTTGGGGCTCGCTTACAGCCTTGGGGAAGGTAAACTGTGCCCAAAGGGTCTTTGGGGGGCAGTGATGCTCCTGAGGGAGGTTCTGGTTGCCTCCCTCTGTCTCCTGGCAATTGCTTCATGTTTCCCCCAAAGAGCAGGCACTCAGGGACGCTCCTCCGCACACATTTTAACATTCAGAAGAACAAAACAGATCTGCTGTTCAAAGGCAGAAATGGACAGGTGGGCAGGGGCATTTTTGGCAGCCCTCCCTCACAGCCCCTGAGGGCTTCAGGGCAGAAGCGAGCCCCAGGGCCTGCTGCAGGGGCACAGTCCCCTGCTGCCAAGTCTGATGCCCTGCAAGAGAGAATTGGGAGTCATGGAGCCACAGCTGCACAGACAGCGTTGGGCTGCACCTGTCACCAAGCAGCCAGTGGAGAGGAATGCTGGGAGTCGCAATCCCATGACATCTTCAGGGTCCCAGGGCGCACACACACATGCACAAGAGCATCTACTTGCTATTGTTGCTTGCTGGGTGTCTGTTTAATGACTTGAACGTTTTGTATTGACTTTGGTATGCCTCCGTGTGTGTGTGTGTATGTGTGTGAGTGTGTGTGTATACTAAAACAAAAATAGGTTCTGTGTTTGCTAACACACAGCGACACCCCTGCCCTCCTTATGCATAAAATTGTTGTGTGTTAACAATAGTTTCCACTTTTAGGTTGTTTTGCACATTCTGCTCAGTGCAGACCAGGCTGGGGAAGTGGGTCTTTGGGCATGGTGGGAGGCAAGGGGCTGAACCGCCCCACGCTGGCCTTCAGGTGCCGGCCTGGCTCTTTCAGCAGGAGGAGTGGGGAGGACAGGGCCCTTCTCCCCACACCAGCCCAGCCCAGCCCCAGAAGTGACCAAGCAGGACGGAGGGCAAGAATGGGAGCGATGCACCAGGCCTGGCCGCCTGAGAGCTGCTCCCTGCCCCGGGGCTGGAAGGCTGACAATGGGAGGCCTTGCAGGACAGCCAGGGGGCCGAAGGGGGGCTGCGTGCATGCCAGCAGTGAGCAGTGTCTGTGGGGCACACAGGCTCCGGCTGTGGGGTGAGGAAGGACACAGCAAGCAAAGTGGGGCACCTTGGCCGCTCCCTCCGGGTGGTCTGGCTGTCCAGATGGGGGGCCAGGGGCACAAGGGGTAAGGGCCCCCTCCGGCACAGAGCCTCTCCTGGAGAGGGAGGGGGGGTCCTAGCCACTGGTGCTGCTCATGCCCCCCCCCCATCCTCAGACCCTCCAGCTCTTTCCTTTTTCCTGTTAAGATGAAGCACCCAGAGGTCACCTAGACGCATGGTTGGGGGAGGGGGGGTCGAGTTAATTTCCTGAGACTTCTTTGCATGTGCAACCCTCTGCTGTTCCACAGGAATCCCTCCTGGCTCCTCCCCAGCCTTGGACTTGGAAACCTCTGGTCAGGAGCCTGATCCACGCTCAAACAGCTCATGCTACCAGGATGTTTTTCCTCTTGAGGAAAATCTTGTTTCTTGTTATCTGGATGGTTTGTTCAGGTCCCACGCTCTGCAGCAACAGAAAACACAAGTCTTCTTCTGACAGCTCTGTAAAGCATTCAGAATATTTGAAGATGGCTATCTGAGCCTCACTTAATTGTCCCTTCTACCAGCTAACCCCATCCAACCCCTTCAGCCTTTCTTCCCAGGGCTTGGTTTCTCTCCAGGCCTCTCAGTGCCACTTTTTGTCACCTTCCAGTTATCCAGAATCCTTCTTAAACTGGGATGCTCACGGCTGAGGGCTGCTGGTGTGATCTGTGAGAACAAAGTTGAGGAGGGATCTGGATGCCTTTTGGCTTCTGTTGGTTGAGGCCAGAACTGTATAAGTCTTTTCTGCTGCAACCTTCATTCCTTCTCTGTCTCTATCAAGCCTGGTACTGCCCACCCTGTATTTGTGCATCTGGTTTAAGAGCATTCCATCTGTGCCCGTTTTAGCCCAGTTATGTCAGTATTAGCCCAGTTCTCCAGCCTGTCAACATTGTCTTGAGCTGCCTTTGTCTTTCATGGCACTGTCTGCCCCACTCCTTTCATGTCAGCCACAAAGGGATGAGGGCCCAGCTACACCCAAAGCCAGCCTGGTGTCCAGAGACTGAAGAGGGCAACCAATTCAGAAGGAATTTGGCCAAAGAGCCAGAGAGAACCTCTGGGGGACAGGAGGATGAGAAACCTCAAAGTGAGTGGGGTGTGCAGGTGCATGGAGGCTGGATAGAAATCTCTCTGTCTGAACAACTGAGAATGGACCTCCATGTCAATAATGGACGGATGACATCTCCTCAAGGGGCTCCTCGAAAGAGATGCAGAGGGGGAAATCTCCTGTTCAGAGGCAAGGTC
Organism: Urosaurus nigricauda; assembly: GCA_034509955.1. NCBI lineage: Eukaryota > Metazoa > Chordata > Lepidosauria > Squamata > Phrynosomatidae > Urosaurus > Urosaurus nigricauda. The sequence continues at coordinate 25,230,452 of JAOEGL010000013.1, forward strand.
TGGCTGAGCATTTTCTCCCCCGAGAAAGAGGAAGCAGAGAGTTTGACCACAAACATCCAAGAACCTCACCAAATTCACGGGGAGCAGCCACCGTTGAAGGGGAGCAAAGGCGGGAAACCCTGGGAAATTCCCACCCCACTAATGCTGCTGTAAGGAAGCCTTTCTAAGTACTTCTTTATAAACGTCTGGATCACACTTCTCTTTCTTTCTTTCTTTCTTTTTCTTTTCACTCTGTTCTTTTTCTCTGTTTTTCTTTTCTTCGTGTATTTTATGTAGTGTTAATTTTTTTTGTACGTTGTTGGGAAACATTAGAGAAAACTTTTAAAAAGAAATGTACTGAGGGCAGCTGGCTCGAAAAGAAAGAAAACGGCCCAAGTGGCCGGAGGATGCTCCCACCCGCAGGAGGTCCTGCCAGTGACCGAGAGGAGGAGCAGAAGATGCCCATGGATGAGGAGAGCAAGAAAGGTCCCCAGAGCCTCCGTCCGCTGGGGGTTTTCCTCACCAGAGGCTTCAGTCCAGACCCAAAGGCTGCCTGGCATGAAGAACACAAGAGCAGAGCCACCTGCCACCTGCGTGAGCTGGCTCTGCACATTACCAGCAGCCACTGACCTGTGAAGGGCCCTCCTGGGAAGGCAGCCATACCTTTCTGCCTCGTTTCCCAGGGACTTCCACTCTCCCTGCAGTGGAACTGGGAATACTGGGAGAAGCCCTGGCGAACTCAGGCCAGATGGACGGCCTCTGGGGCACACGCGGGTCACCAAAGAGGAGGCGCAGGACCCTCACCATAGTTGTGCTGGAAATGGTTTCCATCCTCTTGGACTTTGGCTTGAAACCTGTCCCAGAAGACTGAGAGCATCACAAGGGCCCTGAAGGCCTTCTCCATCCGTCTCTCTTTTCCCACAAGCAAGCAGTAGCCCAACAGGCCAGGAGGGCAAGTGCAGCAGCTGATGGAGGGACCGGGAGCCGTTAAGAAGGCCCCCTCTCTTCCACAAATGCAGCCAGTCCTTTTAAAAAGCCACTAAGTTGCCCGTCCTTTGTGGCGGTGAGTTCCACGGTGAAACCCTTGCTCTGTGGAAAGGAGCATTAAGCAGGCTGTTCGGAGTATCAGCTGGGATGAAGGAGCTCCTTTCACTGGGACCGGGCAAAGCACAAGGACTGTGGGGGCAAAGGGACCCAATGGTCTCAGTCTCTCTTGGGCCCCACTCAGCCTTGGGCTTCGTTCTTGCTGGACAGAGGACTGAGGCCAGCCCCCCCCCCCACGGCAAAGGCAGCCTTTGAGGGTCCTGGCCAGACCCCCCCCCCCCCTTGTGACCCTCTGGCTGAACCCAAGCTGCTCCCAACACGCCCCCCCCCTCCAGGCTCCACAGCCCAGAAAAACCTCCCCGTCCAGTTTGCGGTGGGGCTGCTGTCTTGGCCGGTGGGTTGTGAAATCATCACCCCCCCACACCACTTCCCCCACACAGAGGGGGGTTTGTTTTTGCAACAAACAGAATGGCGCAGGGAAGGCTCTGGCCATTACCTACCAGCCCTCAGGTGTTTGGCAGTGCCCCGGGTGCCCCTCTGCCCCATGGATGAGGCAGGGGCCTGGCAGGCCCCTGGACCCCCACAAGAGGGAGAGAGGGATGCCAGTCCCTGGCAGCAGGGCCTGCTCACCCCCCAAATGTGGAGCTCTATAGGTCTGCCGAGTCGTTCCTATTTTCTGCTAGTAATACTTTGTCACCTGCATATTAAGATAACTTGTTGTTGTTCCTTCCTCCAGTTTTCACACTTTCTATAGCCTTCTTAAGATGTGGCACCCAGAATCAAATGCAGCACAGATTACAGTGAGACTATTACTTCATTCACCTTGGAAATGAATGCAGGCTAAAATAGTATTACCCCTCTTTGCTGCAGCATCACATCGCTGGCTCATGTTCAACTTACGACGAACGATAACACCAAGGGCCTTTTCACAGGTAGTACTGCTGAGATGTCCTATTCCTGTGTGCCTGGTTTTTCTGAGCTAAATGCAGAAAATTGCATTTGTCTTCCTTGAGTTTCACTCAATGTCTGCCCAGTTTCCTTGCTTATCTTTTAAATTCTGTCCTCATCTTCTTTCAAGGAGTTATCCACCCTCCCAGTTCTGTGTCATCTGCAAATCTGATAAGGATTCCCTTTTCCCCACCATTTAAATAATCACTGCTAAAAATGCTGGGTAGTTCTCCGCTCAGGACCCCCTTCCAATCTGAAGCCCCACAGCCGTTGACCGCATATAAGCACAGTTTTCCAGCCAAGGATGGATCCATAGTCTTTTGGGGCGTGCAAGAACTTGACTCTCTTGAAAGGACCCAGGAGGAACCAAAGGAAGGAGAGAGGCATTACTGCCCAGCAAGGTACAGTTCTGACAAGATTTCCTCCTTTAAGCAAACTTGGGAGAAAAAACAAGTGGCAGACTGAAGCAGTTGCTAAAATGCAGAAATAAAATCCAGCTTCTCCAAGTTGACTAAAAGGCAAATGCTGCATTTGTCTCTTTTGCTGCTACGTCTATTGCAACGCAGAGCCCGAAAGACAGTTTCTTGACTGCAATCATTCTTGGGGGTTTTGGTAATTATTGTGTCACCATAAGTTTTAACGCAAGAACCTGAGCGTTACAACCGGAGGAGAGACTTTTTTGAAGGCTTTTGCCTTTCTTTCCCTGCGTCCTTTGCCAAGCCATTCGCAGCATCGCAGATGCTTTATTTCATCTGGTTTTGCTCAAGAGGTTGAAGGGGGTCTTGACCGCGCTGTCCTTGACCGACTGCAACCGTATCAGAGATGGGAGGCTTCAATCATAACAGTTCCCTCCGCTCCCAAGGCCCTTAGCGAGGCCAGAGAAGCTGGTCACGTCTGCCTGGGGCCGCTTTGGCCTTCCCTGGCGATGGAGCTGGAGATTGTGGGACACCCCCCCCCCATCCTCAGTGCCAGGGGCTTTAATTCATCTGGGTGGTTAGCAGGGCCTGGCGATGCCTATCTTGCCCAGAATTAATAGCTAATCCAGAGGCCGAGTGGGCCCCTTCCCCTGGAATGCGGCCGGCCTGGGTGGGCAGCTGGGCACGGGGACGGTGGTGGTGGTGGTCACCAAGGGAGGACTGGGAGCAGGCCTTGGCACCCGCCCGGTCATGCCAGCCAGCCCCTCACAGTTTAAGCCTTGACTGTTTGTCTCCTTCTTTCAGGAAGAGTTCAATGAAGAAGTCCTCTCTTTACCTCATACCATGATGCTCAGCTGGAGTAGCCACACTGGAGAAATAACCCGGTTTGGCACCGCTTTGACTTGTTGTCTGACTCGCTTGCTATGGAATTCTGGGAGTTGGAGTTTGTTGTGGGGCCTTAAGGCCCCACAACAAACTCCAACTCCCAGAATTCCATAGCCTTGAGCCAGGCCAGTTAAAGCAGTGCCAAACTGGGTTATTTCTCCAGTGTGGACGCAGCCCTAGAATGATAGAATCGTAGAGTTGGAAGAGACCCCAAGAAGGGCCCTGATCCAGTCCGAGCCCCAACTCCTGCCCTGCAGGAACTCTCCATCGAAGCACCCCCATTTGGGACAGATGGCCCTTATCCAGCCTCCGCTCCAGGACTTCCAAGGCTGGGGGGGGGGGAAACTAAGCCGGACTACCGGCAGCCTCCTTGGCCCCAGGATGGGAACCGCCGGGAGAGTGGAGGGCGGTGGGTCAGAAACCCTCCCTGGGCCCTTTCCTCGGAGGAAGAGCTGCCCGCTGCTTCCCCTCCTCCGCGCAGACTCCGGATTCAAAGCCAGAGCCCCGTCGGTCGGGCACTGCGAGGGAGGGAGATGGCGAGGCCCCGTCGAGGAAGAGGCAGAGTCGCCCCGGACGGACGGAGGAGGAAGGGCGCTCTCGCCAAGCCCCGGCTCCTGCGGCTTCTCGCCTCCTTCTCGGAGGGGCGGCGGCGGCGGCGGCGGGATCCAAAAAGGTTTGGGGGGGACTCCTTTTTGGGACGGGGCCCCGGACTCGCCCTCCCTCCCGCCTGGGGCTCCAAAGGGAGCCCGCTGCCGGTCGGCTGGCTCCGCCGTCGGTGCTGGGGCTGCCTGGGAGGGAGGGAGGGAGGGAGGGAGGGAAGGTCCGGCAGCCCCGCCCTCTCCCTCCTCCTCCTCCTCCTCCTCCTCTTCCTCCAGTTCTTCTTAAGCCCGACGGGGCGGCGGTGGCCGGCAGCGGGCGGCTGTGGGCCCCGACGCCTCCTGCTCCCGCTCCTTCTCTTTCTTCTCCGCCGGGATGGAGGCTGCGGGCGCGGGCCCGTGGTGGGCTTCCTCCTCGGGCGGGTGGGTCTGGTGGTGGGTCTGTTGGGGGGCGGCGGGGGCGGCCTGGGTGCCGCTGGGGCTGGGGCTGCTCCGTCGGGGGCCGCCGGGGCTGAGCCGGGGCCTGGCGCTGCGTCTGGGGCTGGCGCTGGCGGGCTCCCAAGGCCTGGCCCGGGCCCTCCGCCTCCCGACGCCCCTCGCCGCCGCCCTCGCCGCCCTCGCCGCCTGGGCCGCCCTCCCGGAGACCCCCGCCGCCCGCCACCACGACGCCCGCAGACGCGCCCGGGGACGCGCCGTCCTCCTCACCGGTGAGTCCCTCCACGACCCCGACGCCGGCTCCGGCTCTCGGGGGGCCCCCTCTCCCTCTCTCTCTGGGTCGGGGCAGGGGGCTCCTCCGGAAGGCAGGCAGGGAGGAGGGAGGGAGGCTGCCCGGAGGCCTTTCCCCGCCGTCGAGGGCGGCAGAAAGAGGAGGCTTCCTGGCTCGGTTTCTTCGGAGTTTGAAGCGGAGCTCGGGTGGTTTTTTTTGGGGGGGGGGGGGATCCCTTCTCCCGGCAGCTTCTGGGCCCAAAGGGCTGCTGGGCGGCCGAAGGGGGGTCTCTCTGCGCGTGTGTCTGCGTCCCTCTCTTCCTCTTCCTCCCCTTCTGCCGCCCCCTCCCTCCCTTTGGAGTCCGCTGTTGCCCACCGGGGGGGGGAGGGCGAGGGAGCCCCCTCTCTGCCCCTCCTTCGCCGGCTAAGAAGGGCCCTTTGCCCGCCCCGTCCTCGAGGCCAGGATGGCTGCCCCCCCCTTCCCTGCCCCCTTCCCTGCCCCCCTTTTCTTGCTCTGACTCGAGCTCCGTTTCCTCGCGAGGCGTTCGCCAAGGACTTCACTCCCTCCGTGCCCTTCCAGAGATGCCCGTTGGCCCTGGGGGCTCCGGTGGGGGGCACAAGGGGCCCCAGAGCGGGGAAGGGGGCCCTTGGGGCCGAGGGCGCTGCGAGGCCCCTCATCCTGCCCCGGCGCTGCCCAGAACCGCCTTCCCAGCGGCGCCAGGGCTGGAGGGGGCACAGGGGGCACCCCCTGGATGGAGAATGCCCTCGGGAGGAGAAGGCGGTGGGCCAGGAAGGAGGGGCACACGAGTCGGGCACAGTTTGTGGTGCCCTGACCCCCAGCATCCCTGGCCATGGTGCCAGAAAGTTCCCCGTCTGTCGGCGGACTGATGGATGTGCCCCTTTGCCCTCCGTGCCCCTTTGCCAATGGGGTGGTGGCGGTGGACTGGGGCAGGAGTGCCACCTGAGACCCGAGAGTGGCGTCGCCGTCGCCTTCGCAGCAGCGGATTGGCATCATCTGTCCCCGTGAATCAATGTCAGGGTGGCATCCTGGCAGAAGGAGGCGCGGGGGAGGCTCGGGGAGAGCCTTTTGCTTTGTGCCAGTGCCACTTCGGCAAAGTGCCGTTTGCCAGGGGCTCGGTGCCAATGTTTCTGTGAAAGGACTTGCTCTAAGGCGGGCATAGTGACCAAATGCCTCCCCCCCTTTCCCCAAAGCCCTCCTCTTCTGGGGGCCCCCTCCCCCTGCCCGCCTGAAGCCCTGCCTTTGGGGCATTTTGGGGACTGTGACCTTGACAAAGCTACTTGCTCTGCAACTTTTAAAGGGTCCCTTATACAGTACATACAACCCCCCCAAATGGGTTCCTTTCTCTCAAGACAAGCTGGGGGGGGGTCTGCTTTCTTCTCCCCTTCTGTCTGTCTGTCTGTCTGTCTGTTTGAGGGGAGATCCCTCCTTGAGCCCCCCACCCACCGAGGGGGGCTTTTTTGCCCAGCTGCAATGAGTGCCCTTTCTTCCCCCCCCCCATCAGAAATCCCCCTCCCCAGTGCCAAGGGACGATAGAAGCGGCCAAAGATGCCCGTGCCGGGCAGTGCCTGGGTCACGAGGCTTTCTCGCCTGGGCCTGGCTGTTGAGACGGTGGTGATGATTTACTTCCATCCTGCCTTTCTCCCAGTTTGGGAGTCTTGGTGGCTTCTGCCAGTTAAACATAGTGAAACATTCCGTGTTCTTGGCCTGCCGGGCATCACGGCTGCACTGGGCACGTTCACCTGTGTCTCCGTACCCGTTGCACAGCTTCCCCCTTTCTGCCTCTCTGCCCCTCCCTGCAGCAGCACCTGCCCTTTTCGGAGAGGTCTGAGGCCACATGCCTTGCCAGGTGGAGGGGAATTCCCTCCAAGGGTTGCTGGCCTTGGCCTCCCTCCCGGTGGTTCTCCTGGGACCAGCCGCAGGGGCTTCACCCTCTCTGCTCCCTTGGCCTCTCCTGGCCAGCCTCCAGCTGCACCTTCTTGCAAGGGAGCCCTGTCCTCCCTTGGGTGTGCAAAGGTGTGCAAAAGAGGCTGCGTGTGAGGAGTGACACTCCTTTCCTGGGTCTCCTTGGGAGACTTCCTTGTACTCTGTGTGCAGCCTTTTGGGGTGAGGATGGGGGGAATAGCATTCCTGAAACAGGTAACCCCCCAGTTCGGGCTATAAGCAAGTGGGGGACCCAGGGGGGATTGGCTTGGGTGCAAGGGCACCACTTTTGGCCAAGCTGGTGGCATCATGCAGCCGGTGAAGGGAGCACCTGTGGCACTTCTGGCCAGCTCCCCAGCCTTTTGCCTTTCTCAAGGGTTGGGGCTTGTGATTCGACCTCAGAGCTAATTCCTTGCTATATGACTTCCATCCTCTCCTCTGCCCCCCTGCCCTGCGTCCGGCTCTGCTTCTGTGCGTCTGTGTCTCTGTGTGTCTCCAAGTACAGCAATGTGGCTTGTGGCCATTCCCGCTTCCCTTTGCCCGGCCGACCCTCCTCTTCCAGAGTGTGGCTCAGCATCCTCTGGCCCCCATTGCTCTCATCGAATCAGAGTCATAGAGTTGGAAGAGACCCCAAGGGCCATCCAGTCCAACCTCCTGCCATGCAGGAACTTACAATCAAAGCACCTCTGACAAATGGCCGTCCAGCCTCTGTTCAAAGACCTCCAAAAAGGAGACTCTACTGTCCCCTGAGGAAGGACCTTCCACTGTCAAAGAACTCTTACTGTCAGGAGGTTCCTCCTAATGTCGAGGTGGCATCTCTTTTCCTGTGGCTTGCATCCGTTGCTCTGGGTCCAGGTCTCTGGAAGAGCAGGAGACAAGCTTTCTCCTTCCTCAGCATGACATCCCTCCAGACATTCAACCTCTCAGGCCAGCCAGCTGCCTCCTCTGGGCCCAGGCTGACCTCCCCAGCAGAGGGAAGGGCCGGAGGGGCTCCTTGCCAGCCAAGGGAGCTCAGGGCTAGCTCTGCTGCCCCTCTTGCTTGGAGCAGGGCCTGCTGGGGCCACAGGGCTTCCTTGTTCCCGTTCACTCTGGCTCCTCTTCTTCTGCAGCCTGGACTTTCCGGGGCAGCCCCAGGGGACAAAACCTCTGGCTCTTCTAGCAGCCAGGCAGCACCTTGGACAGGTCTCCTTCTTGGGGTTTGGTGTGAGAGAGCCTGCAGGGGAAGGGAGTCACTCTCCTTCTCCCCTGACCCTTCCTCTCCGGGGCCTGGTCCACTGGGACATTCACTTCAAGGGGGGCCTGTGCAGACAGCCTGGTTTGGGGCAGGGGACCCTGACACCCCAACCTTTCCCAGCTGGGCTCAGTCTCAGCCATCTGCTCCTTTGCAACCGCTGCCCCTGAGCCTTTTGACTCAGAGCCGGCCGGGAGCCAAAGCCAGCCAGACCCCAGTGTTTTGGGCAGCTGGGTAATGAGGAAGGGAGGCATGCCAGGCCCCTTCCCCTTGGACCCATCGCAGCACACTTTCTAGGGTTTGGCAAGCAAACAAGGCGGAGGGAGGCCTGGTCGACTAATACACATATTTAAGCCCAGTGCGCTGTGGGCCTCTCTTCCAATGGCACCATTCAAATGAAGTGGGGAGGTTTTTGCATGGGACCCCTAGGCCAAGGTTTCTGTAGGTGCTTTATGGCTTTCTTCCCACTGCAGACTATTGAAATGCTGCCCCTAATGTTTGTTTGTCCTCCTCCCTTCACATTTTGGTTTTTCTGTTGCTTCTGAGCCATAGATATTCTCTGGGAAGGTGATGTGCAGATGCTGCATGTTCACTTCTCAGCTTGACACACAGGATCTTCATCCCTTCTTCGAAATGGCTTTCCCTTTGCCCCAGTTGGCAGACTGAAGGAGGGTGAGGATGCCTGGGCAGAGCAGGAAGTGGCCTAGGACCAGCCTTGGCATCTTGCCCCTTCCCAGGAGAGATGCCCTCTCCCCACCCCACCTGTTTCCCGTGCCCCTGCTTGCAGGTGGGTCTGGAGAGATGGCCCAATGGGTGGCTTTTTTAAAGGCATAGAGGTCTCAAAACAGACCAGGGCACTTATTTAGAAACTAGCCATTGATCGCTGGCTTCCCCTTCCCTGCAGCGTTTTGGCCGCGGGGGCAAAGCGTTGACCCCCTTCCCTGAGCTGGAGAGGGGCCCAAGGAGAGAGGATCTTGCAGGCCCTCTCTCTCTCTCTCTCTCTCTCTCTCATTCTCTCTGTAATTGTGTTTGTGCCCTTCCACATGTGTGTCCCATGTGTGCACAGCCGCCCTGCCCAGCACACCTCATCCTTCTTGGTGAGTGTCACGACTGTTAATGGTTAATGTGGCCATAAACCTGCAGGGGGTTTGCAATCTCTGGGAAAGGGAGCTATCAGCCGGGCCATCAGCAGCAGCACAGTCGAGGAGAACAGCCTGTACCCTGCTGGCAGCAGCTGATGGGGACAGGGAGGGAAAGGGAGGGAGGGAGGGAGGGGAAGCGGAGGGTGGCGCCCACAACATGGCCGCACACACGGACGCACGGTAGGGGGGAGTGTTTGTTTCCCTTTTTTCTGACCTCTCCCTCCGAGTCCTGCCTTGAGCAAAAGTGTGCATGTCTGAGTGAGAGAGAATCACTCTCCTCTCCTGGACAGGAGATCTCACTTTTGCTGGGGCAAAAGGAGGGGGCAACCCGGGCCATGCCATGCCATGCCATGCCATGCCATGCCATGCCATGCCATGCCATGGCCCAGGCCAGGGGGCTGCTGGACCTACTTGGAGTACACAGGAGGAAAGTGGGGGGGGGGTCCCCTTGTTGCCTTGCTGACCCCCATCTATCAAAATGAAATCTGTAGGGTCCCCATGCGGAGTGCAAAAGCAAGTAGCAAGTGCTGCTGCTCCACAAGTGACAGTAAGAAACAGTAGTAGACACTTGTGTGTGTGGCGAAGTCGTGAGTTTCCCTGTGGCACCTTATTGACTAACACGTTTCTATCATTGCGCCAGCTTTTGTGGGCCCAATCTACTGCAGCTGGTGCACAAACGGTCCCTGTCTTCCAGCTGGTGGTCTTGATGGGGCTTTTCAGGGAAGGTCTTCTCCCAGCCCTAGATCTCGCCACCAGCCCCGACTGGAGCAGGTCCTACAGAGCGGGTGGGTCTCCTCAGGTAGGACCAGCAATTGGTTTGAGGCCCTGGAGGAAAAGTGCCATCTGCTCAGGTCGGCAGCAGGAGGGAGAGGAGTTAAGGCCTGTTAGGGGGCAGCGCAGTTGCAGGTCAGCCATGGGATGGGGGTGTCCACTGTGGGTGCGGGCGAGTCCCTGAGGGCAGCAGGCCCTGGTCACCTGTTGACAGAGCCTGGGAACCTTCCTGGCTGGAGAGCTGGTTCTGGATGCCATGATGGGGAGGAGAGATAAAGAGCAAAAGAGGAGTTATGGGGTAGGGCAGAAGCAGGAGGAGCCTGGCTTGGAAAGGACTGACCCACAAGTGGGCTGTCTTGGTGTCTTGTGGAAACAAATGCTCCTGGGGGACCTGCATGTTGGTCTGCGTTGGTCAGCAGATGAGGGTCCCAGTGCGCCATGGTTCATGCTCTGCAGCAATGGTGGAATCAGATGCCTCCTTACCTTGCAATGCTCCTCACGTGCCATACACAGAGTTGGCACCCCATAGTCATAATTAAGGCCCATAAAGGAGGGCACCTGTGCTGCCGGATACCACCACCTCTTTGGACAGCAGAGGAAGATGCTGTCTTGGGGTGAAAAGGGTCCCTGGACCACTCCCTCAGTAACAGCCCCCCCCCCCCCAGTTGATCTGCTGGAGGGCAGCAATTGGAGGTCAAGGCACCTTTTGCTCCCAGTGGTGGATATTGGGGAGAGGGGGAGCTCAGGGGACACCCTTGTCTGGCTTTGGCCATGGAGACCTGCTTCAAACCAGAAGCGTTAATGGAGCGCCACCCACCTGGGCAGGTTGGCAGCTATTTTTAGAGCCACCCTTTGCGTGACAGCTTGCAAGATAAGCGCTGTGTTTTGTTTCTCTTTCTCAAAGCACGCTGACAGGCTGCAGCCGGGGCAGCAACGGAAACAGCCCGGCTCTGGCAGAGTCAAAGTCCCTCCTGCTCCGTGGCACCTGTGGCAGTCAGGGCTGCCAGTCCACATACCACCAGGCCTGGGAGGGGGGGCAGGGAGGGGAGCCCAAGACCTCAAATGGCCTCCCCTCCCAGTGCTCTGTCAGATGCAGCCCCTTCCTCTTTCTCACATGGGGCCAATTCCTTCCTGTGCAGAGACCACCTTGGAGGGCAAACCAAGCAAGGGCATGGAGGGGGGTGGTGGTGGTCGAGAGCCCCCCACTACAGTGTTTTAGGCCAAGGGAGGCCTTTCCCTTTGGGTAGAAAAGACCGCAGAAGAACCGAGGAAGGGGAAGTGGGGGGATCGTACTCCTTAAGTAGATCAAGAGGATGGACACTGCTGAGGGGCAGAGGCCAGGGAATGAGGGTCTGGGGTGGAGTCCTTGCCAACCTTTCTCCTTGGTTGCTGTTCCTCCAGGGTGCGATTCCGGTTTTGGGAAGGCTGCTGCCCAGCATCTGGATGCGCTGGGCCTGAGGGTCTTTGCCACCGTGTTGGACTTGCAGAGCCCTGGGGCTCAGGAGCTGCGCCGGTGCTGCTCCCCTCAGCTGACCCTGCTGCAGATGGACCTGACCAAGGCGGAGGACATCCAGGGGGCCCTGCGCTTCATCAAGGCCCAGACGGCCGGGACAGGTGACTGGGGAGGGGGGCCCTGGCCTTCTGCCTGAAAGCCAAACTGAGGGGGACTGTCCAAGCCCCTTTCTGGTGGCTGCAGGGGGAGGGAGGGTCAGTCGGTCAGTCCACCACTTTTTAGCACAACTTTTGTGGACACAGAAATTGCTTTGTTTCTATAAGCCCACAAAAGATCCTTTGGAGCCCACAAACTGTTGTTGCTGTGTGCCTTCAAGTCATTTTGGACTTATGGCAATGCTGTCGCAGACCTACCATGAGGTTTCCTTGGCAAGATTTGTTCAGAGGAGGTTTGCCATGGCCTTCATGGCCAAGCAGGGCATTGAACCCTGGTCTCCAGAGTCACAATCCAACACAAACCATCACAACATGCTAGCTCCCAGGTACCCCAAACTATGAAAATGTAACCGTAAAAACAGAGCGTTTTTAAATATATATATATATGTGCCATCAGGCAGCAGAAAGGAAGACAGAGCAACCGAGGTGATTTCCACATCTGACCCCTTTCTCTGAAAACACAGGGCTCTGGGGCCTGGTCAACAATGCTGGGTTCAACGACACCATTGCTGACGCCGAGCTGACCCCCCTCCAGCACTTCCGCACCTGCATGGAGGTGAACTTCTTTGGTACCCTGGAGCTGACCAAAGGGCTGCTGCCTTTGTTACGCGCCTCACGAGGAAGGATTGTCACCATCAGTAGCCCCGCAGGTACAGCGAACACGGAGAAGGAGGCCCCTGTCTGAACAGCCACCCAAGTGACAGATGGGTCCCTATGCCCAGATTGCTTATGGTGCTTATAGTGTGCTCATCACACACTACACACACACACACACATGGTGTTCTGGGGCCACCTAATCCAACCCCAGATGCCAGGGAGGAATGCCCAGCATTCCTTTTGGCCACTGTGCCACCCCAAATGCACAGTGCAGGTAAACGGCCACCTCTCCCTCCTCTTCTCTCTGCCAGGGAACATGCCATACCCCTGTTTAGCCAGCTATGGGGCCTCCAAGGCCGCCCTTAGTCTCCTCATGGACACCTTCCAGTGCGAACTGGCGCCGTGGGGCATCCGAGTGAGCGTGATCTTTCCTGGGTACTTCAAGACTGGTAAGCAAAGGGCTGGGAAGGCTGGCGTGTAGCGGGCGCAGGGTTGCCACTGTGCTCAAATGTGTGCCGGCTGAAGACTGGAGCTCAGGCTGGCTCTCCCTCCACAAAGCCAGGAGGCCAGAAGGCGAGGCTGCTCTTTCCCCAGCGATGTGCCTCCTGGCCAGGGGTGCTCTTGCCTGTGCCACGGTGAGCAGCTGAGCTCATGGCTAATCCAGGTTGAGAGGCAAACCGGCTGGGCCACCCGGCCAGAGCGCTCCTCCCTCCAGTGACAGGGTCAGGCCAGAGGCTTCCCGGGCAAGGCGGGGCCTTCTTCTGGGTCTCAAGTAGTCAGTCTTGCGCTGCCTGGATTTGGGCCTGAATGGCAAAAAGGATGGACACATGGAGGGCGAGGTGGAAGCAAGCAAAGGCTCCGGGGTTGTGCATTCCTGAGGGCAGGAAGCACCCGTTGTGGGATCGGCTCTGGCTCCGGGGATCCTGGCTTTCAGGGGTCAAACCAGCACAAAGGAGCTTCTGCTCAGGTCTTATCTTGGTGGGGTTGGGTTTTTAGATTTATACATGAGTATATGCAGTACTTTTTTGTAATCTGATCCATATGATCTCTGAGATGATAAAGCCTTAACCAAGGGGAACTGTGAGATCATTTCCTTTCAAAATGCACATTTGGCTTGTTTTTGTTTGCCTAAGCTACAAATGCAGACAAAAGCCTTTGCTAACTAGCACAGCTCTGGCAAAACCACCAACCATGGGGTTGCCTGAGTTGGCAGGTGACTCAAAGGCACACCTGCCATAGAGAGGGATGCAGGTTCACTGAGAGTCACCAGAAGTCACCAACCAGGGAGCCAGACAGCTTTTATGTTGTCCAGAAGGCCTCTTTGAGCTGGAATCAAGGGCTGAGGCTGCAAAAGGGTCACCCCATGAGTTAAATGCCACTTAATATTTGTGTAAGGAAATGGGGCCTCCTGCTCTTCCACCCCTGAAAAGCAGAGGGTTTGCCTCTGGGCTTACCAAAACAGTTCCTCCCTGGGCTTTGGCCTTTCCTGCTCTTTGGCCTCCTGTGTCTTAAGGTGCCACACATGTACACACACACACACACACCTAGTTAGGTCAATAATCTTTTGTGCTTTCGCTCAGAAAAGATTTTTCCCCTTTGATCCAGCCAGCATAACACTACTTTGCTGCCCCAGGGAATGGCTCTGTGGGTGCTGGGCTCCCTTTCCTCGCCTGGGTGCCCACACACCTGCCCACCTGCCTGCCCAGCACCTTGGAGAGCTCTACCATAATTCAGCCCCAACCCTGGAGAAGATGGGCCGTTTCCTCTCCATGGGAGCCACCAGCTTCTTGGCTGCCTTTCAGCAAAGCGCCTCCCCTGCTTGCTGCCCAGCATGGCTTCGTCTCACACAACCTGGCCCTGGGTGCCACTCCTTCCTCTCTTTCCTTTCCTTCCCAGCTTCAGAGCAGTGAGGCAAAGGAAGGCTGGTCACTTTATCCTTCTAAGGACAACCCTCTTGTGGGGGGGGGGGGGTGCCAGGCCATAGTCCCTTGGTTTCCTGGCTCCAAGGGTGAGTTGCACTGGGATGTTGCAATCCCCACTTCAACCATCTGAGCCCAAGGCATTGTTAGGGTCCCAATTGGAGCAGACCCATAAGGGTCAATGCACATGTCTTAAGTGGGAAGACCTCCCCTTTATTTCCCAGCAGGGTGTCCTCCAATTGTTTCTGACTTGTCCTTAGCTAGCCCTCTGTCCACAGGGACCCAATTCCCCCCATCTCCCTCTCCCTCCTCTGAGCCATTATCCTTGGGCCTTGGCATCTTAGGGCAAAGGGGGCAGGCAGTCCTCTTCCACCCCTTTCCAGCCCCATTGCCTTGACAGACCCCTCAGAAGGGAAGGGCCACCCCCCCCCCCAGCTTCGCTCTCTCTCCTGCCAATCCTTTGCAGGTAGCTCTTGCAATCCTGAGTACTGGGAGAAGCGGAAGCACCAGCTGGTGGCCAGCTTGCCCCCAGAGTTGCTGGAGGCCTATGGGGAGGAATACATTGAGGAGATCAACAAGCAGTTCCTGGACTTCATGAAGCTGGCAGTGGAGGACCTGAGCGCAGTGGTGGAGAGCATCACGGACGGACTCCTCTCCCCCCGGCCGCTGGTGAAATATTACCCCGGGAGGGGCCTGGGCCTCATGTACTTCATCCACCACTACCTGCCCCACAGCGCCCGGGACCTCTTCCTCAAGGCCTTCTTCATCAACCCCAAGCTGCCCAGGGGCCTCCAACCCAGAACCCTCCCAGGGGACCCCCCTCACAAACCCTGACCCTGTCCTGCCTGGGACCCACCTGGGATGCCTTTTGCAGGGGGGGAAGGGAGCCCATTCCTCCTCAAGGCAGAGGGACCCCCAATAGGATGGGTGGCTCCTGTCCACGACTGGCAGCCCCTTCCTGCTCTCCCGGCCCCTCAGCTCTGTACCAAAGGCAAGGGCAGCACTGGTGACTGCGCAAAATGGACAGCTCTCTGCACCTTCAAGAAATACCTCCAGGAACTTTGGCTCAGAAACACTCTGACCAACCTTCTCTTGCTGCTGCTGCTGCTGCTGACTGGCCAGAGGCTGACCTCCAGGGAGGCGAGATGGACGGGTGGGTCAGCCACAGGGAGGGGCTTTTCCCTTGGTGGTGAGCCAAACCCACTCCTGCCACTTGTGCCAATTGCTCTGCCCTCAGCAGAGCCACTCTCTCTCGCACACGTACCCCACGCCGTCCCCCCGCTGCCCACCTCCAGAGCTTCATTGCCATGCGGACCTGAGCCATAGCAGCCATGCTGCCTCCAGGGACCAAGAGAGGTTTGCTGCTCAGCAGCTTGCAAATCTCTCCTCAAAGAGCCAAGCCTTTTGTGATCGCTACATACAATAAATTTTTGTTGAATGTTTGACTGACGCGTGTGCCTTGCCATCTTGGTGGGACACAGCACCCGCTCCAGCCAAGAGACCCAGAGGACTGGAATGGCTCCCCTTGAGGGGAAGGATACCATCCAAGTTTGAGTCCCGCCACCCAATGAGAGGCCTAGAGTGGAAGCTGCCACGATCTCTACCTTCAGGGGCATGAGCCCCACCACCCCACGGTCCACCAGGGAAGGATTCTGGGGTAATTCCCAAGTCACCCCACATCTTCAAAGGGGCAGTATGCACAGCTGCCCTTGCCTTTGGGACAGCCAAATCCCAGGACACTAAGACCATCCATCTGCCCACCCTCCCTCCTAGCCATGAAGTATCGAGAGAGAATGAAATCAAAACACAATGATCTTAGTTGATCATTTATTATTACAGCTCAAGAGCAAAATGAAAAGTACAGCAAACACTCAGAGGGAGGGCAGCAACGGAGACCAGGCGCTTTATCTTCACAGCCCAAAGAGTTTCTTTTCCAGCATCAGCCAAGGAGGAGGAGGAGGAGGAGGAAGAGGCTGCTGGCCCCCGTCTCCTGCCCCACAGACTGCCCACACACTCACAAACACCTGGAGACCCTTCCCCACTTGGGAAGTGGGTGCTTACGGGCAGCCAGGGAGAGCTGCACCTCGGAATGGCTGGGCTTTCTGGACCACCAAGCAACCACGTCCACTACGAGGAGAGACAGAGGTGAGCCCAAACAGACTGTCCTGAGAGCCACCCCAAGAGCAACAGGACCCACAGCAGTGGAAGTGGTGGTGGGGAAGCTGTTGCTGGGGGACTTGGGGTGACAAAGGGCTGGGGAAGCACTTCCGTAGCCCAAGCACCTGGGCAAGGTGGACGGGAAGCCTGGCTCATTTAGGAAGTGGCTGAGCCGTGCCTCACGGGCCTATCCACACTGCAACTGGCAAGTGACTGACCTGGGAAGCTGCCTCAGTTTCCAAAGGAGCCACTGTCCCCCCCCCCCCCCCCCAATGTCTGCCACAGGCCCTACACACACCCAGGCAATGCTAAGAGCAGAGACAGAGAATGCAGGGGGTGCGCCTTATACTGGTTGAGCAAGTTTAATGCCCTTCCCCCGGGCATACTGGTCCTCTGAAGCAACTCAGTCACCATCAAGCACTTCCATCTCCCCCCACCCACACCCCCCCGCAGTTGCTCCCTGGGGAGAAGGCCCCTCCGTCCCCACCCCAAATGCAGAGCCAGGATTGATAGGAAGAAAAGGAAAACCAGTGCCATCAAACCGGCTCCAGACTGGTCCCACAGGTACCTGTTGCAGAAAGATAAGCAGTCAAGACAAACATCTCTCTTCTCCCCCCACACAGAGTGTCTTGCTGGGGGACAGAGTGCCACACGTGGGGCTCACAATCCAACCACACCTCACAGGGTCTTCCTCCTCCTCCTCTGTAGCCAAGCCAGCTTTGGGGAATACTGACAACTGAGTCTGATCTACATAGATCACACACACACAGTGAACACGTTACAACTCTGAAGGTAGCAGCAATGGGGGAGAGAAGGGGGAGGCAGGGACCCTCCCCGGGCCTTGGCTGCACCCCACAGACCCCTCCTGGCTGCTCTCCACCAAATGTGCTTTGAGCCCAAGAGGTAGCAGAGGGTGAAGGAGATCTATGGGGCTTTGCTAAGGTGGGGGCGGGGGGGGGCAGGCTCAGAAGATGGGGATGTAGTTGTCGATCTTGGCCCGGTGGCGCTGGGCAATGCACTCGGCAATCCACACAATGTTACGGCATTCTTGTTCCTTCAGCTTCACAAAAGCATAGAAGACACCAAAGTGGAACTGGTTCAGGAAAGCCAACTTGTTCAGCTTCACCTGTCGGGGAAATCAGGGCAAAGAGATGACTCTTTGCTACCCATCCCCTCAATCCTCCCTCTTGGTTTCTCCCAGAATACAACTGGACAGAAACCTCACTGCCTCACACACCAGCAAGCTCCCCCCCCCCATGCTGCACTCTTCAGGTGGGGAAAATGACCTTTACCCCCCAGCCTGCCCCTGCCTTAGGTTCCAGGGAGACATCCAGTCTATTTATGGTGGTTCTCTTGCTCTGCCATCTTCCATGACTGCTGGGGGGGGGATCCTGGGGGACTCCATATCTTCCCCCTCAGAGCCTGAGGCTCACCCCACATGGCAGTTCAGCCAGCCTCCAAGGGAGTCTGGCACGCGCTTTCTCCTTGCCTTCAGAAGGAATGGGGGGCTCTGCAGTGGCAGCCACTCTGTGCCTAATCCAAACCCACCCCTCAAGAGTTGGCTCTCCTCTGAGCACCTCTTCTTTTCTACAGCAGCACTTCCTAGCACTTGCCCAGCGCCATTGCTCCCAAGGCATGGAGGGCCAAAGGCTGGGATGGAGGCTGCAAAGGGCAGGGCAGGGAGGGCACTAGGCCAGGCACCTCAGCTTGCAGGCTCCTGCCAAGAGCAGGGCCACTTGGGCTTTTCCTCCCTGCACTCAGCTTCTCAGCTGTCTCTACATAAAACTCATGGGCCAAGGAAGACTCCCTGAACATTCCCTCACCTCAGTCTCACCCCTGGACCCACCAGCGACTTCTAAGAGTGTCTCCACTGTCAAAACAACTGGCTCCAACCCGCCCCCCCATCAGACCCCACTTGTTAGGAATATGGGAACAGAAAGGGGCAGCCCCACAAGTTGCACAAAGGAACCCCACAGGAAGGGGAGAGGAAGGCTTCGGCCAGTCTCTCCTGGTGGAGGTGGGGGAAGAGGTCCTGTGCAATGAGAAAGAGACCCTCTCCCTGCCAGGAACTGACTGGAAGGCTGCAGTGCCCAGAGCTGTGCTAAAGGCCAAGCGTCCAGGAGGCCCCTCTCACCTCATGCTCAAAGAATCGGTCCTCCAGCGTTTTGTCCCCAGGGTTGCTCCCAGCTCCCTCAAAGAGCAACTTGTATTCCTGCAGGAGGGAAGAAATGGGATGACTGAGCAGGTAATGCAAGAGACCCCTCTGCCATCCCGGGGGCAAGTGGGTGAGGAACAGTGTCCAGAGACATCCAGGGTAGAAGGAAGCTCATAACCCAAGGGAGGCACACAGCAGCCTTCCAGTGAGTAAAGAATCAGGGTTCAATCCAACCCAAGGCACAACCACATCTAGGATCAGAAGGAGCGCCGGGGGGAGGGGGCAGGGGAGGCAGTGGCCCTCACCGGGTAGTAGTCGGCCACAGCTTTGACCTGCTCATAGTCATCTGCCCGGGCGAGCTGGGCCAGGCCCTCTGGATAGAGTTTCCCACAGTGAGGGAAGAGCTTGGCCCGGTCCTCCTTGGACAGCTCGGTGCCAAAGGAGTTGATGGTGATGATGAAGGCCCTCCGGTCAGCTTCAAACTGTGAGGAAAGAGGGGAGGAAGAGGGTCATCCAGGGATGGGGTGAGCAGGCAACTGGTGTCCTGCCCTG
This sequence comes from Urosaurus nigricauda, assembly GCA_034509955.1. Lineage (NCBI taxonomy): Eukaryota > Metazoa > Chordata > Lepidosauria > Squamata > Phrynosomatidae > Urosaurus > Urosaurus nigricauda. The sequence continues at coordinate 25,249,159 of JAOEGL010000013.1, forward strand.
AGCTTTCAGGTGCAGAAGAACTGGCAAAGCAGCAGCCTGGGGCCGAGGGCAGAAATGGCTGGCTAGGTCACTCATTTGCCAACCGGGTAAGAACCATACCATTCTCTCCCTCTCTCATGAGAGAGAAAATATATCTCCATGGGCATGGGCATACTGAGCTGTGCCAGTTCTCCATCTCATGCCGGTTCCTACCTCCAAGATGGGGCACATGGCATCTGCTGTTGTACCACCCAGGACCTTGCAGAACTTGTAGAAGGACTCCAGGTAAGCCTGGGGAGAAACAGCAGCCAGAAGAAGGGAGTCAGTCACATAGCCAAGGAGAAATCGTGCCACCTGCCCAGGAAGCGATGATGCCAGGAGACTCAGCTCTGCCCTCAGGGTTTTCTGTGGAGCTCATGCCAAGCTGTGAGGCGCCAGCCAGGTAACCCTCCTACCTAAGCAAAGGTCGATGGCATACAGCCGAGTCTCAATAGCTTCAAGGAGATTTTTGTAGGAGAAGTTCCTTCCCAGCCAATAATAATAATAATAATAATGATGATGATGATGATAATAATAATAATAATTTGTATTTTCCGCCTCTCCCTATGGACCACCATCTTCTCCTTCAGCTTGTACTTCTGGCCTCTCACTCTCCTGGACCCCAGCCCTTCTCCTCCCCAGGTGCTGTCAGGGAAGATCTGGTCAGGAGAAAAGGTACAATATGGCTGGAGACAAGAGGGATTAATAGTTAGGAGCAGCACCAGCAGCGGCACCACTTCCAAGTCTACCCTAAGCCTTCGCAGGGCTGGAAGGGGGCAGAGTGCCCCAGCCCCCCATCAGAGCAGGCCTCTAGCTCCCAACAGTCTGGGAAGGCCCTTTCTGATGGTTCTATGAGAGGCTCTCCACTCTTCTTTCTTCCTCCCAGCAAATGGCCTTGGTTCTGGACTGCCGAGGCTGCAGTGGCAGTGCTGCTTTCTGAGAGGGCCCTGGAGAACCTCTAAGAGAGCAAACGCTCCATCAGGAGCCACTTTGGCACCACCAGCTCTCAACACCAGACGCTGCCAGGATAGCCCCCACTTGCCAGAGACAACTCTGCCAAGCAGAAAGCAGACAGAGGCAAGAGAAGGCAAACTGGTCCAACTGGCATTCTTGCCAGCAGAACCAGCTGCAACAGGTTCTCTTCCTTCTCTGGTGGTAATGCACAAAGCCCGACTTTCCCATTCTAAGATTTTTCCAGTCCTGTGCAGGATCTCTGGCCTCTGGCTTGCAAGGCATTAAGCAGGCACATCGCATCACCTTCAGCTTCCCCAACTGGTCACCTATGGTAAGTGCTGGGGCCAAAAGAGCAGCCAAGGTTGCCCACCCCTGCTATGGTGGCTAAATGTGTGGCATTTCTGGCTCTCTCTGGCCACAAGCCTACAGCTAGAGAAGCTGCTGGCAGTCCATCAGCAGCAGTGGAAGATGCTTCCTTGGACAAACATCCTTCCTCACTCAAGCAGGCTTCTGAACATATGCAGAGAGCAGATGGCCAAGAGTGGAGCCCTACTCTACTCTGCCTTGCCTCCACAGAAGCAGAGCTGAGTGGGACCCTGGAAGAAGGGCAGAAGCAATGTGCCATGCTCAGGACAAGGCTCCACCACTGGGAACTCATTCTGGTCCTACACCCTTTGCCTTGTCTTCACCCACTACCATATCACAAGACCGTTTAGTGAGGGAGAGCTGTTCTCCTCTTCGAGCACTGACCTTGTACAGCGTGTTTCGAATAATTTCAATGTTCATTTCATCCAGGTCTTGCTCAGAGATGCAATCTTGGAAAAAGGCCGCTGGAAGGAAAGGAAAGGCATCAAGGGATGGGAAGCTGAGAGATGCCCAGCCAGCAAAGGTTACAGTGAGGCAGCCGTCTGCTGCCTTGCCCAGTCAGGTACCATGCGCAAGGGAAGGGTTTCAACTTGGGGGATTCAGACAGGTTTCAGAGGTCTAACCAAGGAGAAGTCACCAAATGACAGCCTTAAAAGTGTCTGGCCACTGGAGGAGTCCAAATCTGCTCCCCTCCTCCCCAACAGAAGAGATCAGCCCCTGAAGCTTGCTTGCTCACCCAGAGGCGTGTCCACCAAGATGGCATTGTAGAGCTCAGCAGGCGTCTGGGCAATGTTCACAGCCTCCATTTGCTCAAAGCTGCCCAGCGGGTGGCACTTGGGAACCAGCTCTGCAATGGAGCGCTGGTGGAGCGTCCCCGTGATCAGAAGGATGACATTGTCAATCATGTAGCTGTACCTGCAAAGAAGCCAAAGGGTGAGAGGAGGATGGAGCGAAGAGGCTTCAGAGGTGGGCCTCATGGCCCTTGCCCCAAGGAACAGGGAGCCCACACAGCTGTCTGCTCACCCCATGTGCTGAAGATACGGATACAGATACCGTCTAATTATAAGATTGTATGTACAGCACTGTGTAAATTTACAGCGCTATATAAATAAAAGGGTAATAATAATAATAATAATAATAATAATAATAATAATAAAAGAACTGGCTGCCAGCTGAGGTCCCCTACTCTCTCACACACACACCCCGGATGCCTCACAGTGGAGCCACCTGGCAGGTCCAAAGAGCCTGTCTTTGGCACAGGACAGTGCCAACCAAAGCTGTTCCAGGGCCCAGCCCCTGCCAATGCCTTTGCTTACTGCATTTAGGAGGAAGAAAAAGGCAGACAAGGCTCCCAGCAGGGTCAAAAGAGGCAAGAGGGAAATAAAACAAAGGTCCCATCACAGAGGAGGTGGAGGTGGCAAATGCTACCTCAGTGGGGAAGCTATAAAATGCACTGCATGGAGTGACATTTGTTTTACTGCAGTTCCTGCTGGCCAAACCAAACATTAAAAAGGATTCCAAACAGGGAAACTTCTCCAGAGACAGCAGCACCCACAGTCATCCCCGCAGGTGATGCCAAGCTGGATGGATCAGGTCTGAGCCAGGTGAGGGCCCTTGGAGGGAGGGCTCCCCAGCCAAGTCCAATTAGTTTGGGGAAGGGTAATCTGCAGCCAGCCAGCCAGCCGTGCAAGAGGAGCAGCAAGAGCATCTCACCCACCAAGGACACCAGAAGGAGGCTGGAAGGGCCCTAATTAGCTAGAAGGCCCTGAAGCAGCCTAGGGAGCCCACAGGCTTGCCTCCCAGAAGATGAGACAAGAGCTGGGGGCATCCAGCACTGCCCAGAGCTCAGCCTTCACTTCTCTGGTCAAGCACTCCTGGCTGTAGCAAGTGCTGGCTGGCCATCTGTCGCCTTCACCTGTCGCCTAGCTGCTTGAAGAACGGCAGCCCCCACCCCGCCAGAGATCCCTCCCTAGGGACTGTGTATCTTCAAAGGAACTGTCACCTGGGGGCCCCTAAAGCAAGTTACCCAGTGTCCCCCCAACTCATTCCGTCACTCCTTCTGACAATGCTCCAGTGTCCCACGGACAGCCGCTTTGACATGAGCAACTGTCAGGCTCCATGAATCCAGAGGTTGTGGGATTGGTGCCTTCACTCCTGCCCAAGGCCCTGTATTGTTAAAGCCCCAGGAAAGGCAGCTGCTCATCCAAACCAGAGTCACATCTGCCGCAGGTTTTCCTTAAGCGGCCCAAGAAAAATGGTTTCTCCTCACACCCAGATTTCCAGGAAACTAAAGGCCTGCAAACAGTTACCTGAAAGACTCTTTGGGTGGGGCGGATGTATTTAGGAAAAGTGACGAACAGAAACAGCCTTGTAAAGATTCCAGGCGGCTGGTGAACCGTGGGCTCGGCCACCAAGCTGATAAGACAGACCACTCAGCTGGCTCCTGCCTCTCTCCCCAAGGCCACACGTGCTCCTGTTGCTAAGAAATGGACAAGGCGACCAGGATGACAGAAGGCGGGGAGCCCGCTCAGCAAGGGAGACTTACGTGATGAAGTCCAGGAAGCTAGCCAGGGGCTCGTAGGCATGGTTCCGCATGTGGCGGAACTCCACCACCATCTTCTCCTTCAGCTTGTCGTCGATGACAGACACTGTGAGAGGAGAGGCTTCATTGGCTAGAAAGTTCCCATAATCCGTGCTCTGGAGGTGAAGCTTCAGATCTGGAAGAGAAAAGGCACACTGCTCAGGACCCAGAAAAAAGCAAGAGGATGATGGATGGACAGAGATATGGCAGGGAGAAGGCCCCAGTTCTCAAAGCCAACCTTCCTACACAGCCTACGCTCACAGGACTCATTTGGGGGACCCTGCACAGATCGCAGGCAGACTGGTTGAAGGGGGGGCAGGACTGGTCACTCAGGTGGTCTGATCCCAAATCATTCCAGGAATGAAACTGGGACTAAAAACCCACTGGCAAACACATGTGCATCACAATGTAGGTACTGCATGTCCCAACAGGCTGCACCACCCCAACATTCACAGATATGGAAGAGGTTATATTGCTGGTTCCAAACTACCTTTGATGGTAACACTAGAAGAATGCATTACAGCAGTCTGGCCTGAGCATTAATGAAGCAAGAGCTTTCCCCCATCTGCCCCGATGCCCCATGAGAGGACTCTGCTGCCTCCCCAGAGTCCAAGAACATGAGGACCAGCTGGCAACCTCTGGCCTTCTGGAAGAACAGCCACTTTGCAGGGTTCAGTCCTTGCTTGGCCCCCTAACCCCATCCGCCTCCCCACAGAAGGACTCTTCTTCTCTCCTTCCATGACCCCCTCCACTGCACACCGGCTTCATACTAGGTTTGCAGCCTTTGCAGCCCAGCCATTCTGCCAAACAATCCTGAGAAGACCAGCATCCGATGGGCTCCAAGATATTTGTTTTTTGCCTCCTTAAAGGGGCCCTCCTGGTCCCAAGCACAGAGAGAGCCATCCCCTGCCCCCTGGCTTTTCTGGAAGTTCATCGGCATCTTGAGCAGTCCAAGAGCACAAAAGCTTTTTTTTTGGGGGGGGGGGGGAGATGCAGGCCAGGAGGGGACTGAAGGAAGCAGATGGGATGGGCGGGGTGTGTGTGCGCACACACACCAGTCCAGGACACTCTGTTTCTGGGAATCCAAAGTGGCTCAAGGCCTTCTCTGCCTCCAGGGAGTCAAGGGGTTGTGCAACCACTTGCTGGCTTTACAGCTATGACCAGAAATTGGGGGGGAGGGGAGGAATGATGAAAGAGGGAGGGGAGGAGAAGGAAGACCAAGGGAGCATGGCCAAAAGTCAGGGATGATAGGAGCTGTCAACCTGCACCACCCGCAGGTGCCCACTTGAAAGACCCCCCCCCCGACTGTCAAGGCTGGAGGACTGGATCCTACCCTTCATGTGATTGCCAGCTACTTTCTAGGGCTCAGCCACCCCTGTGGGACAAACATGATGGACTCTCAATGTGCAGATCCTTAAACCCCAAGCAGCCCAAGCGAGGAGCTCTACTGCAGCCTGCAAGCCCAAGCTGTGTCGGCCCACCAAATGGGGATCCCCGACCTTGTTCCTGAAGCCAGAGGGTGACTATTGGGGCACCCCCTTCCCCATCTTTGGCAGGGAGTGCATGGAAGGAGGCAGCCCAAGGAAGGGAAGGAGGCAGCCCAGGGCACTGCTCCCGATCCCCCTCTTTCATTATCCCATGTCCAGGACTCTGCATTTTGCATTTCTATCACAACAAGAGCATTTTCCAGCCATGAGCCCTGGTGGCACAGTGGTTAAAGCCTGTACTGCAGCCACTCACTCAAAACCATAAGGCTGCGAGTTCAATACCAGGAAAAGGGCTCAAGCTCGACTCAGGTTTGCAAGAAGGCAGCTGGTGGGACCAGAGCATCCCCCAGAGAGGGACAGAGGAGCTGCCCTCCCTCTACAAGTTGGGGCAGGACAGGGCTGCATCATGGCTCCCCCTCAACTGCAAAGCTGGCCCAATTCTTTCAGAAGGTAATGGGTTTGGGAATGTTCTGTGCTGAGCTATGATGGGCCAAGGCAGGGAAGGGAAGACCATGGACAAGAGGGAGGAGGAAAGGAGAACATTCCCAGGGCTGCCTTCCAGGAGAGGCGCCTCTCAGGGACACAGCAAAGACCCACATGTGCTCTCTCTCTCTTTGTGCATTTGTATTCCTCCTGCTGCTTCTGCTGCTTTTAAAAAGCAGCAGCTCAGCTAATGCAAGAGGATGCAGGAGCTGAGGTTTGGCATCACTCAGAGACATCTCTTCCTACTGTCAGCTCCTTTCCCTCCTCCGTCATCATCCAATGCTCCGCATGGAAGACTCCAAGCAGCCTCAGAGAGGAAAACAGACCTCTTGCAGAAGTATCTGCAGGGAGGAAAACCTCCTGCCTAAATACCCTCAAGGCATTTGATCATGGTCATGGAAGCTAAACAGGGTCAGCCCTAGTTAGGGCTTGGATGGGAGACCACCAAGAAATATCAAGTGCTGCTGTAGGTGATATTTCATAGAGCCATAGCACTGGAAGAGACCTTAAAGGGCCATCTAGTCCAACCCCCTCCTTCTGCCACGCCGGAAGACACCACAGACAGCCATCCAGCCTCTGTTTAAAAACAGCCTCCAAAGAGGGTGCCTCCGCCACTCTCCAAGGCAGAGTATTCCATGGTCAAATAGCTCTTCTGTCAGGAACTTCCTCCTAATGTTCAGCTGGAATCTCTTTTCCTGTAGCTTGCATCCACTGTTCCATGTTCTAGTCTCTGGAGCAGCAGAAACCAAGCTCCCTCCATCTTCAATAGGGCATCCCTTCAAATGCTTAAACAGGGCTATCATTTCATCTCTTAATCTTCCCTTCTCCAAGCTAAACACATCCAGCTCCCTAAGTCACTCCTCATAGGGATTAATGGTTTCCAGAAGGAACTGGCAAAACCTCTTTGGAGGATTCCTTGCCTAAGGAAACCCTATGAAATGTATGGAGCCGCCCTGCCCTAGGTGGAGATGCCAAAGCAGTGGCTGCATCACAGGGCATGGAAGACACAGAGGCCAGAGTCCATGTCCTCCCTCATCTTCTCCCCCCAATCGGTCTTCAGGCCCACCATGCTACAGGGGTAACATCACTGGGCATTAGACCAGAGAGATTCAATATCAAATCTTCCACTTTACCATGAAGGTCACAGAATGTGTCTAAACCTACCTCACAAGGTTAGTGTGAAAATAATGGAGAAGGGGTGTTCTGGGGGAAGGGCTGCTCACCCCTCTGGAAGCTGTGACTGGAAACAACCTGCCTGGGTCACCTACAGTCAAAGTACCAGAGCGGGTGCAGATATGAGGCTCAGGAAACGTATTGAAGGTATAAGGAAAAATTGTTAATAAGGATAAGCAAAGCTAAAGCTCTGAATGATCTGGGACATACCAAGCAAATCAAATAAAAATACAGTCAAGGCAAGAGAGTGACCAAGGAGTCATTGGGCCACTGTTTATTAAGGATGGTGAAATGCTGACCCATCACAACGAAAAGGCAGAAGAACTATGCACTACCTATTTTGCTTCAGTTTTCTCTTAAAAAGAGACCTGTGTGCTTCCATGCAGCAGCAGAGACTCGGGCATGAGCCAGGAATTGCCCAGCTAACCTAAACGAATTCATATCTGTGGAGCCAGATGAACTTCATCCCAGAGTAATGAAGGAAGTGGTTGAACCATCTGTCATCATTTTTGAGAAATCAAGGAGAACGAATAAGACATCACAAGACCGGAGGAGACCAAACACTGTCCTTCTCTTTTAAAAAGACAAAAAGGGAAGGGAAAAAATCCAGGAAACCACAGGCCAGTCAGCCTGACCTCAATACCAGGAAAAAATATTACTGTTTACAAGTATCTACATGATAATGCAGTATTTAGTAGAAACCAGCATCAGTTTGTCAAGAACAAATCCTGCCAAACTAATCTAATCTCAATTTTTGATCACTAGTTTGGTAGATGTTGGGAATGTTGTGGATGGCATTTATCTGGATTTCAACAGAACATTTGATAAGTGACAGGAGGGGAGATTTTGAGTGAACATTAAAGGAACTTCTTGAGAGTAAGAGCGGTTGGCAATGGAACCAGTTCCTTACAGAGATGGCAGGGTCTCCTTCCAAAAGAGGCTGGGCAGCTCCCTCCTGCCAGGGATGCTCTACCTGGACTTTCTGTCCTGAGGCGGGAGTTGGATCTGAGGGCCTTTGAGGGTCCCTTCCAACTCTGTGATCTTAGCTCTACTTCAGTCAGAGTCCTTGAGCTGGTGAAGGGTCTGGAAACCATGAAGCCCTATGAGGAACGACTTAGGGAGCTGGGGATGTTTAGCCTGGAGAAGAGAAGGTTAAGAGGTGATATGAGAGCCCTGTTCAAATATTTGAAGGGATGTCATATTGAGGAGGGAGCAAGCTTGTTTTCTGCTGCTCCAGAGAACAGAACCCGGAACAATGGATGCAAACTGCAGGAAAAGAGATTCCACCTGAACATTAGGAGGAATGTCCTGAGAGTAAGGGCTGTTTGACAGTGGAACACCTTCCTTGGAGTGTAGTGGAGTCTCCTCTTTAAGCAGAGGCTGGGTGGTCATCTGTCGGGGATGCATTGATCAAGAGTTCCTGCATGGCAGGAGATTGGACTGGATGGCCCTTGTGATTTTTTCCAACTCTATGATTCTCTGATTCCAGGACAGTCCAGGGTCCTAGAGACACACACACACACACACAGCCGCTTTCCTAGCCGGCCTGTGAGACCCCAGAAAGAGGGACCTAGTGCAAGACCACTGGGTGCAATAGACGGAGGGGCATGGCTCTCATCCTGCGGGTGTAACAAGATGCCAACGCAGCACACGCAGCCTGCCTGAGCCCTCCTGGCAGAACAGAGGAACCAGGCGGAAGGCAAGCGCCATGCCCGGGGTGCCATCTCACGACAGGAGGGAGAAACTGCAGCAGATGAAGAGAGGGGAACCCCACAGAGAACCAAAGGCAAGCAGAAAAGGGAGGCTCTGCTGGGGCACAGCTGGCCAAACAAAAGGGGTTTCTGAAATGGCTTTTTGAAGGGAAGGGGTCTGCTGCAATAAGACCGACTCGTTCACAGCAATTCCAGCTGCTCCTCCGAAAGAGTTCATTGTGTGCCTAGTTCTCATGACCCAATATGGGGGGGTGCCCTACTGCAAGGACCCAGACGTTGGGCCGGGAAGGGGGTTCCAGTGGGCAGGGCCCAAGGCTCCCCACCTCTGGACCACGGGGCTCCTTACGCACAGCCCTGGGAAGCTTTGCTGTGAAACCGGTTTGCCCTTACACAGGAAAGTGGCCCTTGCCCAGCGTCCCCTCCAGGTCGTAGAGCCCCGCGATCGAAACCGGTTTGCCCTCCCCCTCCATCGCCAGAGAAGGCTGCAAGGCCCCCGGTAGGCAGCAGGGAGGCCTCTGGGGCAGATGGGACCATCCTGAGTACATGCAAAGCCCTTTGGGAGGGAGAGCCAAAGAAGCCTCAGCCTGCGGGGGAGGCTCCCCTTCCTTGGAGGCTGGTGGCCGTCGGTTGAAGGAGAGTTCCTGCACGGCAGAAGGAGGAGGGGGGGCTTGGGCTGGGCCAGGGCCTCCTCCGTCTCCAGCCCAGCTCCGCTCCAGGCAAGGGGCGCCCCACACCCGGAATGGCTCCCTGTCTCCCCATCAGCCCCGGACAGGCCTCTCCGTGGAGCGAGAGAACAGGGTCCGGAGAGAGAAGGCCTCGCCCATTTCCCGCTCTTATTATGCGCAGCTAGAAGCCCTCCGTGGCCTTTGGGCCTGGCAACCCCTCCGGAAGGAGCCCCCGAGAGAGGCCCTCCGCTGCCCTCGCCCTCGCCCTCTCCTCCGGGCCCGTCGCTGTCTTCAGGGTCCGTCCTGCGGCCTCCGTCGTCTTAAAGGCCGGCCCTCCCTCGGTCCCTCCCTTCCTCCCTTCCTTCTCGGGGCCCACCTTCGAGGCTCTCGCACTGGACCAGGTTGAGGTAGTCGGCCTGGCTGAGGACCCCGGCCTTGAAGCCCCGCACCAGGCCCTCCAGGTACCCGCCGTCCGCGTTGAAGTACAGCTCCGGGAAGCTCGACAGCAGCAGCATCCTTCCTTCCTTCCTTCCTTCCTTCCAGGGGCTCCAGTGGACGATGACGGGGCGGGGCACGTGACTCCCCGCGCGGTCACCTGACCAGGCGCCTCCGCCGCTCGGCCAATCGGGGAGCGCGGAGGCAGCCATAGAGGCCGGAGGGCAGCCATAGAGGCCGGAGCCTAGAGCGGACCCTCCCTTGGCTTCCGGAGGGCCAGAGCGGCCCTGTTTCCGGTTCCCCTCGGAGGCGGAAGTGCTGCCCGAGCGAGGTATTAGAGGAAGAAGCGGAGGGCGGTCTCCCGGGAGACAGAGGGCTCTCCTTGAGGCCGAGGGGCCTTCCGTAAAGGCTCGGGGCTGCTCGGGTTCGTGTCCGGCGTCTTCCCTCCCTCCCTCCCTCCCTCCCCACAAAACCTCCGGAGGCGCGGTGTCGGGGCCAAAGGGCTTTTACTGCCTCTCCCTCCCTCCGTCCTCGCTCTCTCGGTCCCTCGGCGGCGGGGCCTAGTTCCTTCGGCAGGGGAAGGCGGCGGCGGCGGCGGTTGCGGGGCTGGCGGCGGGGCCCCCGAAGCGTCGGCAGAAGCAGTTGGCGTTGAAGAAGCGGCAGTAGCAGGCGGCGCAGGGGTCGCAGCAGGGCAGCCGCTGCCCGACGCAGGACTCCTGGAGCCGCACGCAGCGCCGCGGAGGGACCACCGGCGCCGGAGGAGGAGAGCGCTCTTCCCGGGGAACGGGAGCCGGCGGCGGCGGAGGAAGGAGCAGCAGCAGCCCCTGGAAGGAGAGAGACAGAGAGAGGGAGGGAGGCCCGGCCCAGACCCCAGAGAGCCACCGGGGACCCGCCCGCGCAGCCTACCTGGGGCTCCGGCGACGAGGAGGCTCCTCCCGGCGGCGGCGGCGGCAGCAGCAGCAGCTCCAGGGGCGCCCGGCCCAAATCTGCGGGAGACAGCGGCGGTGAGGGAGGGACGGAGGGAGGGAGGGAGGGAGAAGGGCAGGCTCCCCTCCCTCCCTCCCTCTCTGGGACTGACCCGGGGCGGCCTCCTCGGCCCTCGGCGTCTGCGGAGGGAACCCCCTTCCTCCGGGGACGGCCCCCTCGTCCTCCTCCTCTTCCTCCGGGGGACCAAGGCGGGCGGGATGCGGAGCGGAGGCGGCGGCGGCGGCGGGGAGGATGAGCCCCGGGAGCGAGGCGGGCGGCGGCGGAGGAGCAAAGAGCAGCAGCGCCAGGAGCAGCGGGAGCCGCGCGGTCGCCCTCCTCGGCCTCATCCTGGTCCTGGTGGGAGCAGCCGGGCGAGAGGCAGCCTCAGGGCAGGGTCTGGGCAGGAAAGAAGGAAGGAAGGAAGGGAGAGAGAGAGAGGGGGGGGGGCTTCGCGGGAGGCCGGGGTCGAGGTCCGCGGGGGGACCCTCCGGGTCTTCTGGACCTCCCTCCCTCCCTCCTTCCTTCCTTCCCTCCTGGCCCCTGGGTCCGGCTGTACCTGGCCGAAGGAAGAAGGGCGCCTCCTCCTGGTCCTCGGTGGCTCTCGCTCCCCGCCGGGACCGGGCCTTATATCTCCGCTGCTGCTGGCTCCTCCTCCTCCCCCTCCGGCCGGGGTCTTCTCCTCCTCGCCCGCCCCTCCAGCTGGAGAGGGAGGGAAGGAAGGGGGCAAGGGGCTTCCCTGGGCCCCGCCGGGCGCAGGCTCCTGTCGGGGGCTCTCTCTCGGCCAGAAGCCACCCGGAGGAAGCGGCTGGAGCTGAGCAGCTCTTTCTGGGCAGAATTAGCTCAGAGGGGCTTGGCCACCGCTGCCTTCCTTGGAGGCTGAGATGGTGTCACTGTAAAAGTGTGGACCACAAACCGAACATGAGCCAACGGTGCGATGCGGCAGCTGAAAAGGCCAATGCCATTCTAGGTCACAGCGTCCAGATCAAGGGATGTAACAGTGGCCCTCTCTTCTGCTTTGGTCAGGCCTTATTTGGAACAATCCTGGGTCCAGTTCTGAGCCCCACGGTTCAAAAAGGACGTGGGGAAACTGGAGCCACGTGTCCAAAGGAGGCGACCGAAATGGCGAAGGGCCTGGAAGCCCTGAGGCCCTTTGAGGAAGGACTTAGGGAGAAGAGAAGGTCAAGGGGTGAAATGGCAATAGCCCTGTCTAAATATCTGAAGGGATCGTGTCACGCTGAGGAGGGAGCAAGCTTGTCTTCTGCTGCTCCAGAGAACAGGACCCAGAACAAAGGACGGGAAGAGATTCCAGCTCAACCTTAGGAGGATCTTCCTGAGAGAAAGGGCTGTTTGCGAGTGGAAGACGCTCCTTCCTGGGGCTGGATCAGGGCCATCTGTCTAAATGGGGATGCTTTGACCGTGAGTTCCTGCATGGCAGAAGAAGGAGGGACTTGGGCTGGATCAGGGCCCTTCTTGGGGTCTCTTCCATCTCTGATTCTCTGATTCTGTGACTTGTCCTCCAGGGAGTTTTCTTGCCCAGCAAAGGGGGTTTAGAAAGACCGGCATCGTCCGTTGAGGAAGTGTGTCTTGTGTGTATCCTGAGACCTGCGTCTCTCTTGGAAGAGAAGAGGCCTGTCTGGGCAAAGCTCAGGGAGACGTCTCCCGGCCGGAGCCACGGAGAAAGCACGAGGGTCCCTTCCACGAAGGCTTCCCCTCGGGCCCCGGCCGCACGTGTCCGGAGCACACGCCGCGGACTGTCTGTCGGTGGAGGCAGACCCCTTGGGCCAGGCTCCTGCGTCAGCCCCACGGCAGCCGCGGGCGGGAGGCCTGCGTCCCTCACGTGTCCGGGGCCCACGCTCTGCTTTCTGCCCTGGAGGAAAGAGCCTTCTGGGAAGTCATTATCAGAGGACGGGGCGGCCGACCCGCAGGAGAGCCTCTGAAAGCTTTTTAATCAGCGGCTAAATGAAGCCTCCGCTCTTCCGCTCTCCACTTCCAGGAAACCAGGAGCCCTAAATAGCAGCCGGGCCTCTGGTCAACAACAAGGGCCTGTTTTCCTGAGGAGGCCGTGCGTGGCGTTTGGGGGGGGCTGGGAGGGACGGCAGCCTGTTCCCTCCGAACGAAGGCTCTCCCTCCCTCCCTCCCCCCGGGGGCTCTGCTCCATTGGCTTCGTGGTCCAACGCGGCCGGGCCTTTCCTGGCCAAGCAAAGTGTGCAACATGCGCCACTGGCTTCCTCGCAGGAAGGGGCTAGAGATCCTCCCGGAGGAGGAAGGAGAGCCTCGAAGGCTGGCTCCTGTTGCCCCTTAAGAGGGTCTGGGGGACCCCAACGTGGGCCACGCTTCCCTTTGGGGACCCAGGGCCAAGGAAGGGAAGGGGCAGGCAAGAGGCTTCATTCTGTGGGTCGCGGCCCCATTGGGGGAGAGGCCCAAGAAGGGCCCTGACCCAGTCCACCCCCTCCTTCTCCTGCCATGCAGGAACTCCCAATCAAGGCATCCCCAACTTCAAGCCCTCCAGCCTCTGCTTAGAGACCCCCGAGGAAGGAGGCTTCACGGGGTCGCCTAAGACCCCCGGAGGGCCTTAGGAACCGAGGCACGGGGTCCCCGGAACACGAGGGACCGGACTGAAGGGTCGCAGCGGCGTTTGGGAGGTTGAGGCCTCCTGGCTTCGGGAGAGAAGGTGGCTCTGCGGCGGGTGACCAGTCCTCCATCGGGGCCTTCTGCCCGGGAGGGAGTCCAGAAGGGCCCCCCCTTCCTCTCCGGGGCAGAGGCCTGCGATGGGTCCCTGACCCCGGCCCCCTTCGGAGGGAGGAGGAGGAGGAGCAGCCAAAGGGCGCCCCCCGACCCCGTCCCCACGTGCAGCAGCAAGACACGTGTCCCGCGAGTTGCGTGGATGGATGGAGGCTGAGGCCCCGCCCACTGCCTCCCTGACGTATGTTTTGGGGCGGGGCCTCCTCCCTCCATGCCCCTCCCGTCGTGACGTCACTCGGCGGCCGTTCTGGGAGCCGCTCTTCCTCTTCGGTGGGTCGGGGGGGGCTGGGGCCTTGGGGGCAGAGACCCAGGAGCAGCAGCGGGAGGCCTTTGGGGGTCAGAGTCGGGCCCCGAAGGAGGGAGGGAGGGAGGCATGGGAGCCCCGCATCCCCCGCAAGGGACCAGGCTGGGCCCCCCTTCCTCCACCTCCAGAGGGGCCTTGCTCTGCGCATGCTCAGAGGCACTCTTGCCGAGAGGACCCCCCTCCCTCCCTCCCTCCCTCCCTCCCCCAAAGGGACCAGCCTGGGGCCAAAATGCTTCCTGTCAGTAGACTGGGGGGGTCCTCCCTCCCCCTCCCTGACCCACAGCAAGAGGGTCTCCCCCTCCCTTCCCAGGGGGCCATGGGGTGGGGGGAACAGGGCCATTGGTCAGCCCCACCGAGGGGCTCCCACTTGCTTCCCTGGCCCTTCTGTGTGTGTGGGGGGGTCCTCTCCCCGCAGCCTGGGACGTCTTTGGGGCCACCCTCCTTGCCCCTTCCTGCCTCTCATGGTGCCTTTTCTCCTTGCAGGGCCTCCGCGTCCGCCCCCCCCAGATGCGCGGGGCCCGGTGAGCGCCCACGGCCGGCCGGCGGTGCCACGGAGGGGTCGGCGGCGGGATGGCCGTTCCCGGGCGGCCCTGCTCCGAGGGGCAGATCGCGGGGCTCTACGACCTGGAGGGGACCCTGGGCAAGGGCCACTTTGCGGTGGTGCGCCTGGCGCGGCACGTCTTCACCGGGGAGCGCGTGGCGGTCAAGGTGATCGACAAGAGCAAGCTGGAGGGGGGTGCGGCCGCCCAGCTGCTGCAGGAGGTGCGTTGCATGAAGCTGGTGCAGCACCCCAACGTGGTGCGCCTCTACGAGGTGATCGACACCCAGGCCAAGCTCTACCTCATCCTGGAGCTGGGCGACGGCGGGGACATGTTTGACCACATCATGCAGCACGAGGGCGGCCTGGGCGAGGAGCGGGCCAAGCACTACTTCGCCCAGATCGTCCACGCCATCTCCTACTGCCACCGCCTCCACGTGGTCCACCGGGACCTCAAGCCCGAGAACGTGGTCTTCTTCCGGGAGCAGGGGGTGGTCAAGCTGACCGACTTCGGCTTCAGCAACTGCTTCCAGCCGGGCACCATGCTGACCACCAGCTGCGGCTCCCTGGCCTACTCTGCCCCAGAGATCCTCCTGGGAGACGAGTACGAGGCCCCCGCCGTTGGTAAGAGATGGGGAGGTTATGGGGCAGCTGGCATCTTTAATACCGTCCAGTACAGATCCAGTTGGACTATTGGACTTGACTGTGTTCATTTTGCCCTCTTAAAAAATCTCAAATACTGTATTAAAAAATACAGTGAAACCAAAAGCCAAAAGGAAGCCAGGCGCCTGTGTCTGGCGAGAATCCCCCTGGAGACGGTGGCCTTCTTTTGCCCCAGAGGTCCTGGAGGAGGGAGGGAGGGACGGAGGCTGATGCTGAGGAGAGGGTCCCTAGCCCCTCCTGCCCCCCTAAGGACACACAACCCCCACCCCAGTTTGGAGGGGGTCTGCTTCTGCATTGAAGGGGGAAAGCCAACCCCCCAAACTTCCATGCAGCCGCCGTTGCTGCTGCTGCTGCTGCTGCCTGGGGTAGAGAGACTTCCTGGGCAGGGCAGGATGCGGCCCAGGCAGGATGTGCACTTACTCCCTGTTTCCTCTTCTGCTCTTGAGCATCCCTCCCTGTTGAGGAGGATGGACAAATGGACGATCAGGGCATCCTTCCCTTGAGACTGGAATCCCTGGAAAGGGGCCCATAAGGACTGGGTTATGGGCCCCGTGGTGGGGCAGCCTTTTGGTTTCAGGGTCAGGGGTTTCCTCCATGAGGGGTTCCATGATCTCCCCTCAAAAAAGGGGTCCTATTGGGCTACTGTGCTTTATTCTGGTCAGTTGTAGAGTTCAGACCAATATTACTGTTGTCAGGCCAAGGGCTATAGCTTTCCCCAGCTCCATATTCTCTTCTTTTTGAGGTTACAGACCCCAGGTGGGCTTCCTAGCATCACTTTCCCCTCACCTTTAAAGCCATCTGGGCTCCTGCTGTTTACCGAGGAGAAGCGTGTGTCTTGTAAGGCAATGGTGGGGGGCAGGCAGAATCCAACCCTGGAGCCAGTTGATGCTTTAAAATTTGGATTTTACTGCTCTTAAACTCTCCCCCAACATGCCTTCCTGCCCGGCTCTCCAGCCACTGGCTCCCTGAGGAAGGGGGATGTGGGGGCCCTTTCCTCTTCTTTCTCCACTAGGAGAGAAACAGGGAAAAGAGAAAGGAGGACCCTGGCTTTCCCAGAATTTGCACAGGAAGGCCTGCAGATTTTTCTTGCTCCATTTTTGGTTTATGAGCTGTTGGATGTTGCATTCAACAACCTTGATAAATTGTGAAAGTTGTCAGCTCTCCCCTGGGCATCTCCCGACGAACTTCTTTGCATTTGGCCTTGATTAACTGGTAAATTAGCAGGAAAGCCTGGGCTGGGGGAGGGTGCCAAGGGCACTTCCAGGGCAGAAGCACAGGGTGAGCCCCCTCCACGTGGGTCGCACTGTGCCTGTGCCCAAAGCAGGGAGCCTCATACAGAGGGGCCACAATGGACACCAGCAAGATGTGGCTCTGACACAGTGGCTCTATAGGGAAACCTGGTTCAGAGTGGGACAAGAGAGGACTATGAGGGTGGGGTGGGGATTGTGGGAGACTGTGGCCATTGAGATTAAAAAGCTCCGTGCTGTCAAGAGATTGTGGGGCTGTAATGGGATTCTAATGGCCATAATGTGATCTGCTCCCAAGGACACAGTCACAGGTCTGGGGAGCAGAACTGTCTCACACAACTGTTGCAGGTGTGTATGTACTGTTTGCAAAGGCTTGAGTTTTCGGTTTGACTCTGCAGCCACGCAGGGCCATGCAGAGGGGCTTTTGAGGAGGGAGCATACATAGCTGCTTAAGCTGAAGGGACCCTCAGGAAGAAAGGTGCCACAGCCATCCCTCCGCCTGCCAGGATGGTGGCTGTGAGTAATGGGGGGGGGGTCTCCCTGGCCATGCAGCACTGCAGCCGCACGCAGTGGATGGATGGCAGTGGCACAGGACTCCTCCTGCGGCAGCTGCTTGCCTCTGCCAAGCCAAGCTTCAGTGATTCCAGAGAGTATTTATAGCATCCTTGGAGCCCCAGCTGCAAGGGGGAGGGGTGGGGGGGAGGAGGAAGAAGAAGAACTCCTCCCCTTCCCACCCTCCCCCTCCCTCCTGTTTTGCTTTTGGCCCAAGATAACCTCCCTGCCGTTTTTTTCCTTGCGCAGCCAGGAGGTTAAAGGGAGGCAAAAGCCCCAATGGAGGCACTGGGAAGTGGGTTGGGGGGGTGAGGGGCACAGTTTCTCCCTGGCCACTAACCATGCTGTGCCACCCCAAGCCTTGCTCATTGGTTCCTGCCACATTTTTTGTACCTCTTTCTGGGGTTACAAAGGGGACCCCACAAACACAGAGAAGCAAGTGGGAAACTGCCCCATGGAGGGGGGAAATTCATGGCCCACGCAACTAGTTGTTATCGTTGTTGTTGAGGGCTGTGAGACACAAGCCCAGCACAGCCTGCAGAGAAGAGAGAGCATGGGGTGTGTGTGTGTGTAGATGGAGGGGGGGCATCCCTGGAGTCTTCCTCTTCCCTCCCTTCCAGCTGGGGGGGGGGCTGTGGGTCAGTCCAGGGCTTGTGAACTGGCAACCAGTGGGTTGGCCTTGCCTCTCATACCAGACTCTTCTGCCCCACTGGACTGGTCCTGGGACTCTCTGGGCCATGGGGCGGAGGGGTGGGCTGCATCACGCGCAGGCGCACAGGCCGAGGTTGAGGTAGGGTGGCAGAGGAAGCCTTGGCCAAGGGCCTGAGCCGATTAGGGGCGGGGGGGGGGGGTCACAGAGAGATTTGGGGGAGCTTATTTCCTCCGCCATCTGTCCTCCTCAGCTTCCTCCCTTGAAGGACGGGGAGGGGGGAGGGAGATGAACGGAGAGTACTGCTGCCCTTTCCCTGCCAGCCTCATCCTGCCCCCCAACCTGCCTGGTCTGAGGGAAAGGGGGCAAGCCCAGCCTGGCCCCTTGCCTGCCCATGACCCACTGGGGTAAGGGTGGGGGGCCTGTAGGGCTTCCCTCCCTTATTCCTGATTGCCCCCCCCCCAGCATCCTCCTTGCTCCCTCTCCTCTTCCCAGGCTCCTCCTGGCCATGGCAGTCCTCAGCCCCCTCCATCTCCTGGCACAAGTCCCCCACCCCACTTCTGTGGCAGTGTCTGCCAAGCCAAGCCACATCCAAACCCCACCCCTACCCAGGTTTGGGCCATAGTGACTTTTGCCTAAAGCCCTGATGGTTAGTGACTACTGGCAGACCCTTTTGGCCCTTCTGGGGGTTTTCTGTGAGTGGGGAGGGGTTTCCCCATGTCTATAGTTGGAGGGGGGTATTTAGGGTCAGGTCCAGGGCAGGTGGGGTTTTATCCTCTCCCCCCCCCCCACCTCCATATCTGCAATGTAAAATGCAGCACTTTCCCCCTCCCTGCTCCCAGCAACTGTTGGCCTTAGTAGGGTCAGCCTTAACCACAGTAAAACCCCGTATTGGGAGAGGAACATTGAGGGAGATGGAACTGGGGAGTGGGCTTAACCTTGCAATGCAGGGGTCAGGTATTGGAGGGGTGCTAAACCTGGCCTCCCCCTTTTCTCTCTCTCCCTTCCTTCCCTCTCCCCCCATTGCACAGATATCTGGAGCCTAGGGGTCATCCTCTACATGCTGGTGTGTGGGCAGCCCCCCTTCCAAGAGGCCAACGACAGCGAGACCCTGACCATGATCCTGGACTGCCGCTACGTCATCCCTTCCCACATCTCCCCACAGTGCGCAGAGTACGAGCCACATGCCTGAGCCACACGCACCAAGCATTGGGCTCCTTCCCTGGGACCCTTGAGGAGGGGAGGGGGGGGTCTTGGAGAGCCCAGGTTAGCTCTCCTTCATCCCTGGGACCGGGACGGGGGCAGGAGCCCTTGGTGCACAGAGGGAGGATGTGCCCCTTCTGCCAAAGGATCCCGTTGCCCACTTTTCTCTTTCCTTCCAACAGCCTGATTGCACAGATGCTGCAGCGAGACCCCCGGCAGAGGGCCTCCCTGGAGGGCATTGAGGGCCACCCGTGGCTGCAGGGAGTGGACCCCTCCCCAGCCAGCCGTTCCCTCCTGCCGCTCACCTCCCACCGCAGGGTCTCCCAGGAGGAACACGAGATCATCTTGCAGGCCATGATGTGCGGCAACATCGCTGACCGGGAGACCATCCAGGAGTGAGTGCTCAGGCCTCCATCCCTCCCCTCACTGCCCACCCCAGGGATTCGGGGTAGGACATTGCCTGGGTACCAGAGGCCTCTGGGTGGTGGGACTCATTTCCTTCCCAGCTGTAGCCAGGATGTGTGGAAACCCATCCCTGGAAATGTGGTCAGGGGATTCTGGGAGCTGCAATCCTCCAAAGACAGCCACCTCCAACCCTTAGATCACTGACAGCCTTCCAGGCCTGGATATGGGCACCCCCTCTGCCTCCCCACCCACCCTGCTGCCCAGTGGCTGTTCAAACAGACCCCCATGTTTCTGTGCCCCCCCCCCCCCCGTCATGTCACCGCAGGGCCCTGGAGGCAGACCGCTACAACCATGTGACGGCCACCTATTTCCTACTGGCTGAGAGGATCCTGCGCGAGAAGCAGGAGAAGGAGAGCCATCAGTCCAGAGCCTGCCTGGTGGACAGCTTGGCCCAGCGGGTCCAGAGCAGGTGGGTCATTTCCTTTGCAGGGTGGAGGTCAGGGCCCTCTCCTTCCATGGCCAGTGCCCAGACCCAGCCTCCTGCCCTTTGGGCCTTATGCTGATTCCAACCATGGCCTCTCACCTCTTGCCTACTTTGTCTCTTTCTCCCCCCACAGCGCCCCCCAGAACAAGGCCGGGCCCCCTCTGCCTCCCGGGGCCCCCCATCCTCAGCCCGAGGGCTTGACAGGCGAGGGACCCCTTGGGAAGCCCCTGCGCTCTTTCTCAGCCCTGGCAGGAGAGGAGCCCTCCTCCTCTGGCTTCCGCGCCTGTGAGCAGCCCATCCGCGCCCTGATCCGGCCCTCGCTGGTGGAGACGCCTGTCGCCAAGAGCACCCTGGCACTGCAGCAGATTTCAGAGGAAGAGGAGCAGCCCCCGGAGCCAGAGGACGGGGAGGATGGGGAGGGGGCAGCCAGGGCTGGGGGGCTCTTCCGCCGCCGGACCTCCTCCCTCAACCAGGAGCAGATGAGTGACTTCCAGAGCGCCAAGGCTGCCCTCCTTTTCTGCCGGGGCCTGGGCTCCCATGGCCGCACAGCCGGGAAGGGCCCCGACCCCTCCTTCCCCCAGCCCCACAGTGGTAGCTCCCCCAGCAAAGTGGCAGTGGAGGTGGCGGCAATGGTGACCCCACAGGTCCTTCCCTGCCTGGGGGGCAAACGGGGGCTTTGCCCAGACCCCCGGACCCAAGCCAAAGAAGAGCCAGAGGAGGAGGAATGCCGTAGGGGCACTAGCAAGGAGGCCCTCCTGAGCCACCACCCCCGCCTCCACTTGATGGGTCCCCCCAAAATGGGCCCTGAAGCACCAGCAGGAGTGGGGCACGGAGTGGCCCCACGGAGGCCTGGGGCTGGCATGCCAGAGACACGATTGGGCAGCACTTGCCCTCCACTGCCCCCTTCAGTTCCCCAGTCGGCAGAAGAGGGAAAGAAGGAAGGGCCTCCTCCTGGCCCCAAAGACCCCCTCCTCCAGGGGAGCCAGCGCATGCAGAGGGTCTCCCAGGCTGGCCTGGCCTCCAAATTGGATGGCAGCAAGAGCCCCCAGCAAGCGGGCGGGGACCCCGAGGTGGCAGGAGGGGCCCGCCGGCCACAGACCACTCCCCAGGATGGGGGCCAGGACAGTGAGGGCCCTTCTGACCTCGGGATTAAGGCAGAGCCCGCCAGGGGCAAAAGTGCCAACCTGAAGGAGCGGCTGCTGCAGTTCCCGCTCTGCGAAAAGGCCCTGGCCTTCCGGATGCAGCCCTCCCCAAAGGAGAGCCTCCTCTCACTGGGGCAGTTCAACTGTTGCCACGTCATCTAGGCCTCCCTCACAGGAGCTTGCAAGTGGGGGTCTGCCAGAGGAAGAGGAGACCCTCCAACGGTGGAGAGGGGGTCAGGCCGGCCATTGGCATCGTGACCTTCCGCCTCTAACCTCCAGTGGGGCAGAAGCCCTGCTCCCCGCTGGCCATCTTTTGACTCCCATCCTGCCATCTCTGCTTGAGTTGGAGGGGCCCAATCGGGGTGCCCCCCAACCCTGGATCCTGGCCAGTAAGCCCCTCCCTGCAAACCAGAGCCACTGCTTCCCGCTTCCTGCATGCCAGACCTTCCTCCGCGTGTGCGTGTATGGTGTGGCCCCCATTGACTCCCACTCCCCAAAAAGAAGGAGAGGAAGGGGAGTCGTTTTTGTGAGGGTCAGAAAGCCCCCTCCTGGACCAAGTGTGGAGGGGGGCAATGATCAGCCAAAGGAAGGGGGCACAGTAGTGATTCTGACTGAGGCCAGTTTTCCAGCCCCCCCCCCCCCCGCTGCCTCCCTCAGAGACCCTAAGAAAGGAGGGGCAAGAGGCAGCCTTTGTATGTGTGCCCCCAGCACAGACAGACCCTTGATGGAGGCAGCATGGAAGAGGGTTCCTCACCCACTGGGCCTGTGGTCCCATCCCGGCCGAGGGCTCTAGCTGAGGGGGGAGTGCCCAGTGTGGCTGTTCTCAGGGGAGCCTCTCTGAGGCCTGGGGGGGTGGGGGGGACAAGGGGGCTCCCTCCAGGTGCTCTGGCCCTAGGGTGGGGGTCTGTGGGGAACCCTCCAGCAAAGACATGGATAGGCCAGAAGCGTGGAGAAGGGCTGCCAAGAGAAGGAGGGGACTCCCCCCCCCCAGCAGCCCCCCAGACCTGACTGAGGCTGAGCTGGACTTGGTGCTTCTCTGCCTTCTCCTTGAGGACTGGCTGCTTGGCTTGAGCTGCTCAGCATTCAGCAAGCGGAGGAGGCAGCCCTTGCTTGGGCTCTGAGGCCTCTGACCCCGGGAGCATGCCTTTACCTCCCAAAGCATCCCAGCTCTGCCAGGCCTAAAGAGGATTTTATAACAGTTAAAATATTTTTTAAAATGCCAATAGTCTATTTTAATGTAATATAGAGATGATGTCTGTGTTCCGCTCTGCCCTCAGGCCCAGGGAGTTCCCTGGGAAGCAAATGCACTTTTTAGGAGCAAAGTAGCCATGCTGTGCCCCCTCTGCCCGCTTTCCTCCTGCCCCACACTCTGCCCCACATCCCCAGTGGCTCTTTAGCTGGCCCAGGGATTTGGCCAGTTGGGCTGAACTGGATGTGGGGTGGGGGGATCTGAGGGGTCTGGGAATGTGTGAGAGAGACAGTTTGTGCATGAGAGAGAGAGAAAGAGAGAGACCCCCATCCCTCCAGCTGTGCTTCTCCCTTGCCCTGCCCCTCCCACCCCATAAGCCCACAGCCATGTTCCCCTCCTGCCTCTGCCCCCCAAAATATCTCACACGCCCCAGAGACTATTCCCAGAAAATAAGCTTCCAGTATATTTATCCTTTCTTGCTGGCAAGAAATGAATGGAGAATTGTATTCCTGAGCTCACTGGGTTCTGTACAAAGTGCACTGATCCGATCTAAGGCTAAGCAGCGAGTTTGTGTCCAATAAATAGTAATAATAATTATCATAATGATAAAAACGCCTCCCCTGGATCTGTGAGCTATTCTTCCTTTCGGGGGGGGGGTGGCCCTTTGGGTACTGGAGGAGGCAGATGCTTCTGGCCTGGGGGGTCGGCATCTCTGAGCTGGGGGTCTTTCTGTCTTGGGGGGCGGGGGAGAGGGCGGCTTCGAAGTGCTTCTCACACAACTGCCCCCAAACATGATGCCACTGAGGTGGGCATGATGGCAGGTGCCCCCCACGCCACCCCCTGCTCCTCCCCCCCAGCACAGGACGCCCAGAGGGTCCTTGGGTCTGAATCTGGGGGTGGGATGTTGACCCAGACTAGTGTTTGCACCCTTTTTTCTCTTGAAGGGTCAAGGCAGCCTGCGGTGCAATGCTGGCAAAGCAAGGTGAGGGATGTCTGAGAGATCAAGCAGAGCAACTCAAGAGAAGTCAGGAAGGGAAGAAAGAGGAGGAAGCCCCAGAAACAGTGAGGATCGCATCTCCTGCAGCCACTGAGAAACTGATATCGGCTGTTGGCACCCACCTGGGTGAGGAGATCTGTGGGTTTCCCCCAGAAAGAAGGCAGTTGCATCTCTGGGGTGCCATGAGTGTGCAGGCCCCATTGGGCAGGTACCCCCTGCCCCAGTCCCTTGTTGTATGGGGTTGGAAGGGGATACTCTTAATTAAGAGCCCCAGGGCTTTGGAACTCGGCACCACCAGCACATGGAAGAGGAGCAGGAGCTAATGGGCTTCTGACGCAGCTGAACAGAACATGGAGGCATCTCTTCCTGTCTGTGAAGGTCTGTCATCACGGCCACAAATCACAATGCACATCTTTCTGTTCCGCAGTGTGCTCTGTTACTGGCATGTTAATGTTAATTCCATTAGTGCATTTATGGAAGTGGTGGAAGCAAATTCTCCTTGTATTTTGACCCTATAGTAGAACATGCTGCCCCCATGCACCCACACATGGACCTCACCTGCATCACAGCCCTTCCGCTACTCCTATATGCGCACTGCCTGGATTTTCATCATGCTGCATTGCCATTATTTAGTGTCACTTGAAAGCCAGAGATTGGCAAGAGAGAAGTGCTGGAATACACTTCACAGCCAATCGCGTTGACGTTTTATGAAGCTTGGCTCTAAGTCTGCAGCAACCAGACTTCGCGCAACCCATTTCCTTAGGCCTTTCTTGGACTTGCAGGCAAACAGCAAGGAATGTGAAGCACTTGGAAGGGATCTTGCCTGGAGCTATGTTTCTCATAAAAACAGGAATCTCTGGCTCCATCTGGTTCTTGTTATTTTGGAAGCCTGGCTAATGGCTGACAGGGCTCTGTCCCTGACAGCCAGACCTTTTGCACATTCCAGCAACCACCAAGGCAAGGCAATGCAATACCTCACACACCCCACGCACCACCAGCACATGGGCTTTGTGTGCCCTCCCTCCTCTCTCTTTTTAGAAGGAGACCTTCAACTCTGGGAATGAAGCTCCCTCCTCTGTCAGTTCCCAGGGTTGGGGCCAAAAGACAGACAGCCCGTGTGGGCTGCTCTCTGCCCCACAGATGTTTCCCCACCTCCCTCCCGTCTCTCCTCCTCCTCTCCCTTCCCATCCATGAGCTGCAATACAAAGAGAAGGGTTGGCCAGACCAGACTGGGCCAACTGGAGGGAGCTCAGCACCGCTGTGGCCATGGGGAGCGTGGCCAGGTCCACTGCTGCCGCTGCCTTCCTCCTGCTCCCCTTCCTCCATCCAGGAGGAGCCTTCTGGCTTTTCAATGTCCTCTTCCCCCCCAGTTCCACACCTGAAGCTGCTGTCTCCAACAACACCCCTCCTGTCATACTTGGTAAGTCGGACAAAACGTGGCACCAGGGAGGTGGTGGCAGGCTCTGAAGCAGGAGAGCATTGCGTGGCACACCTTGGCCATGCTTCCTCTGTCTGCTCTGGGGCCTGGCTGGCATAACTCAGCCTTCTGCATGCTGTGGGCAGATCTGATCCCAGCAGATGCATGCGGGGGGGGGGGGGGCGTTTGGCCAGAGCCTCTTCCTTCCATGCCAGATGAACTCTTTAGGAGAAGGTAGGAAGGCAGGGTAGTAGGTCCCCCCCCCACCCATGCTCACACATCTGGACACCTGTGGTTTGGGTAGATGGGGCACTGATGCCCCCAACCCTCTGCACAAAGGGACAGGCCTTGCAAAGGAGGAGGGTCGCTGTGGACTCCTTCTCTGGGGCCAACCCACCCTAAGCCTCCCCTACTAGCCCCCATGGGCTTCAGCCACCACAAGATGGATTCTGAGCTTCTGCACTTCTCTCTGGGGGACCAAGACACCGTCCCCTGGTCTTGTGTATGTGTCTGCCTCATGAATTTCACAGGGTTTTCTTAGGCAAGGAATCTTCAGAGGTGGTTCTGCCTGCCACTTCCTTCCTCTGAAACAGAGCCTCCAGCAGCTGCCGTTCGTTGACGAACTCTCATCCAGCACTGGATGAGACCTTGCTTACCTTCCACAATCAGACCAGATCTGTTGCCTTCAGGGTGTCTAGGCCTGGTCTGACCCATAGGGAAACCCCAGTGTCCTATAGGGAAGGAAGGGGGTCCAAGAAGTGTGTGGGGGGGGTCTCCCTTTCACACTGAATCTGGAGGCATCCCCTCATCTCCTTCATGCTCAGTTGTTCCTTCTGCAATGGATGGCACAGTGGCATAGCAGTCAGCTGGTCAGTTTGGAATCAAATGGCCTCTCCCCCCAGGACTGCAGCCCCCCAGTGAGGCTGGTCCTTGCCTGGCCTCCTGGTCTCTGTTTCCTAGTTGTGGGCCTAAAGGAGACAGTCTTCTCTCCCAAACGGTGGGGATGGTGGCCTCTTGACACAAAGACACAATCCGGCAAGTGAAGAAACAGAGGGAGCAGGGGACCTCCTGGGGCAGCCAATTCATTCCCATTTGGGAAGTGTGGGCTGGGATGGGAGGATGGGAAATGGGCAGCAGGGCAACTTGGGGGCAGGGTGACCCAGGAGGAGGGCAGAGAGGAACATTTCAAAAAACCATTTTGCTCTTTTTGCAGCTGCAGGGCAAGGGAAGCTACCCCCTTCCTTCTCTGCAAGGGCCTCTGGCACAAGCCCACCATCTTGGGCACTTCTGGTCCCATTGGGGTCTTTGGCCCCTGTGTGCTGACCCCTTTCCTGGCATGAGCATCTCCTTCTCACCTAGTCTTCCAGCCCTAACCCTGTCCTGACCCTCCTGTTGGAGATAACCTTCCTTCCCAGCGTTTTGTTCCACCAAACGGCACCTGGGGCTGGACTTTGCTTTGTTTGCCAGGCACTCCGAAAGATTGTGTCTGTTTGCCCAAAGAAGGACACAGCAGTTGGCAGCAGTTCAGGGTGGAAACAGCTCCAAGCTGGCAAGGCTGTTGGCATTATGAGTGTGGGTTGCTGGGAAAGGGTGAGAAACCTAACACCCCCCCTCAGCCCTCTGTGAGACTTCAGCCCTCAAGGGCCCTTGAATTGGGGGGGGGGGGGGTAGGCCATCCTCCCTGAGGCCCACATCACCCATGAAGGGCACCAAGAAGTGCCTATACTTGCAGTGAAGGGAAAGGGTGGCCCCACTGGGCACAGCAATCCCCCTCAGCTGGGTTCAAATATTCCTGCAGAAACTGTTGCCCCAAGAAAGACAAGAGGAAGGGGGAGGAAACAAGAGTTTGCAGGAAACACCTGGCATTTGGGAGACCTCAAAAGGGTAGGAAGATGGGCAAAACATCCTCATGTAACTCCATGGGAAGCAGCATCTGGGACCCTCAGGCCTTCCCAAAATGGACAGTGGCCACCCCATACCTCTGATGAGGTGTCCAAGGAAGGCAGGAGCACAAGGTTGGGGGGTGGGAGGAGAAGGTCACTCATTGCTTGGTCTGCCCAGGCCCCCTTAGTCAGCCTCCAGGGGTTTTCAAGGAAGCCAGACCCAGAGAACTGCTGGGACCAAGCAGGCAGAGTGGCTACAACATCCCCTCCGTCCCTTGTCTCTTCTCCTTTCCCCCGTTTAATGTTCCCCCTTTTTAGACCGTGGGCCTGCAGGCAGCAATATTGTTTTCTGTCTGACCCAAGCGGGAGTGTTTTTGGCCAAGAACCAGGACAAAAAGGCTAGTAATAAAGATAATAAACAAGAAGGAGCAAGCTGCTTTAATGGAATGCCAAAGGAACATCTCTCCAGGCCAGGAAACTGGGAATGAACATCAAGCAGACTATCTTCTTAGTGTTAACCATCCTAAAGAATTTGTATAGATAGGATGATAAGGGTGGGGAAACATTCTTACAGTTGTTAATTAATCTTGTTCATCATTCCTAACTTCAGGGGGGAAGTTGGCTGTTGGCTGAGCCTGGCAAGTGAGGGGCAAAAGTTAGAAGGTGGGGGAAGAGGACTCTCCCAAAGGTCCAGGCGTCTTGGGAGGCTTTCTTCCCCATTGAGGTTCTCCTTTCTGTGGGGCACAGAGCCTAGACAAGCCCATAAGGGACCCGTGAGAGGCGCCTCGGCCCTCTCTCCTTGGGGCACCTTCCCTGGGCATTTCAATCCGGCAGAGCCAGACCCGCACAGTCTCAGGCATCTGCCCCAAACCGTGGCACCAGGAGGCAAGGCCCTACAACCACACTCTCTTTGGGGCCTTTTCATCCGTTTCTCCAATGGTTCAAGACAGGCTCCATGTCTGTTTCTCCTATGCCCCCCCCCACAGTGCCTGGTTGTCTGGGGAACCAGCTAGAAGCCAAACTGGACAAGCCGGACGTGGTGAACTGGATGTGCTACCGCAAGACCGAGGACTATTTCACCATCTGGCTGAACCTGAACATGTTTCTGCCCCTGGGAGTGGACTGCTGGATCGACAACACCAGGTACCCTTGGCCCCTTTTCCTCCCCCCATCTCTGTGGGGCCCTGGCAAAAGCATTGCCATTCCCTGCCCACCCAACCCACCTGCCCCTTTCCCTCGCTCTCTCTTTGCTATTTTAGCTGGGTGCCTGCCAGCAAACCCCAGGCCAGGCTGCCAGCTGCCCCCTTTATCTGCACACCCCACCACCCCACACCTTTGCCTCCTCTGCCCCCTTTCAGAGGCCTTGGGTTTGCAGCGTGCCCCATGTCTAGGGCTGGGAAGGAGGGAGGACCGTGGCTGGCAGCATTTGATGCCTTTGATGGGTGAAGGGAGTCTCCCAGAGATGTCAAAACCAGTCCCTTCAAAAGCCAAAACACAATGCAACCAACAGAAAGGCTTTCTGTAAGGTGACAGTGTTTAGTCTGCCACTGAAAAGCTGAGTGGCCTTATAAAGATGTCTTTATATGTTAGACCTCCTGAGTATTATTTTAAGGGACCAACATACTTTCTAAAAAAACCTGCTGTAATTTAAAACTAAAATGGTCTTAATTTGATGTTTAATGCTGCCACACAGAACACACAGAGTGCCATGTTTTTGAAGGTAGTCCCTTGACATGAATTGTTTTGTTGCATTTTGCTTGGTTTCTATTTGATTATATCCTCTTCCAATACCTTTGTGTTTTACTGCATAAAAAGGAACCAGGGAGAACGAATGCTGCAGCGCCCTTAAGGCTAACTGGCTTTTCTTTCAGCATGAGCTTTTCTGGCTCTCAAGCCACTTCTTCAGGTGCAGCGCAGAGTGGTCTCCGTGCCTCGGGTGAGGAAGCACGTTCAGGCCGTTGTCGGGGGAGAGGTGCCATAAAGGTGCCATCGTTCATTCCTCTGCTAATGGACTGGAATTTGTGAAATATAATGCAGTTCAGTTGTTGAACAAGGAAATTTCAAAGGAAGACAAGAAAGAGAAACACCTGAACCAAACTCTGTTCCCAAATCCCAATCCGCAGCAGAGACAAAGACAAAGGCTCCATGGCACACTGTAACTCCCCTGTAAGGAAAGGAGCCTCCCCAGAGAAAGCTTTGGGCGCAGGGAAACGGACTTTCACTAAGCAGATGTATTGCTTTCGGACATTAAAACTAAGCCACCACTATAAAGATTGAGGAGACCTGCATCAGCCCTTCAAAGGTGTGGTCCAAGGGACACTATTTGCATCCTTCTGGGTCCCATGATGTCCTACCCACATTCTGCTTTGAGGCCTTAATGCCATTCGGTCCTGCTTCTGAAGAAGTGGGTTCATATCCACAAAAGCTCAATGCAGAATAAAAGCCAGTCCAAGGGGCTACCATGCTCCTGCACTCCGTCCCCTCCGTCCTTTTTATGCTACTTCTTGAAAACGACTCAGACGGTGGGCCACGGCTGGTGGTGGTGGTGGTGATGGGGGGGGGGGTTCTGGTGACCCCAGGCAGGCAGTCAGTCAGTCAGGGAGCCAAGCCGGAGCCCCAGTGATGCCTCCCTCCTTCCGCCCCTCTCTTGGCGCAGAGTGGTGTACAACCGGACCACCAGGAGGGTCTCCAACGCCCCCGGGGTGCAGATCCGAGTCCCCGGGTTTGGCCAGACTTACTCGGTGGAATATTTGGACAAGAGCAAACTGGCCGGTAAGAAGCCCTGCCTGGGCGGCCCCGGCCCCAGCCCCAGCCCCCTTGGCTGACCCAGGCCTGCTCCGGGCTCCTTTGCCGAGGAAGGCAGTGGCCCCTGGCGCCGGGGCTCTTGGGGGGCTCAGAGCCGGGCCCTGGAAGGAGCCACTTCCCACCAGAGCGGAGCCTGACTGCCGGCCGGCCTGCCTGCCTTTCCCTTGGGGCCTTGGGTCCGCTTCGCGGGGGAACTCCCGGGTTTCCTTGGAGAGAGGGAGACAGCAGCCCCGCAGCCTCGGCGGGCACCGGGCCGGGAGCGGGGATGGGTCCTCCCCGGAGGCATCGGGCTGGCTCCCCCCGTCCCCCGTCCCATTCTCTCTCTCTCTGTGTCGGCAGGGTACCTGCACACCTTGGTCCAGCACTTGGTCAACAACGGCTACGTGCGGGACCAGACGGTGCGAGCCGCCCCTTACGACTGGAGGATCGGCCCCAGTGAGTAGGCCTCGGGCTTCTTCTGCTTCTTCTTCTCGGGAGGGGAGCGGCCGTCGCCGGGGCTGTCCGGGCAGCAGCAGCCGGAGGCCCTCAGCCCCGCTCCCTCTCGGTCTCTCTCTCTCTCTCTCTTCCAGACGAGCAGGAGGCCTACTACCTTCGGCTGCGGGGTCTGGTGGAGGAGATGCGCGAGGCCTACGGGCAGCCGGTCTTCCTGGTCGGGCACAGCCTGGGCAACCTCCACCTCCTCTACTTCCTCCTCCGGCAGAGTCCCGCCTGGAAGCAGCGCTTCGTCGCCGGCTTCGTCTCGCTGGGGGCCCCCTGGGGCGGGGCGGTCAAGTCCATGCGGGTCCTGGCCTCCGGTGAGTCCCGCGGGAAGGAAGGACGGACGGAGGGGCCCTCCTGGGGCGGGCGGGCGGGCGGGGGGCCTCTATCCGAGCCGCCCGAAGGGAGAGGGAGCGTGGCCCCTCGGCCCCCCTGACCCCGGCCCCGTCTCTCTCCCTCCCTCCGCCGCCGCCGTCGCAGGGGACAACCAGGGCATCCCGATCATGTCGAGCATCAAGCTCCGGGAGGAGCAGCGCATGACCACCACCAGCCCCTGGATGTTCCCGACGGAGCTGGCCTGGCCCCGCGGCCACGTCTTCGTCTCCACCCCGCGCCGCAACTACACCTTCGCCGACTACCGGCGCTTCTTCGCCGACGTGCGCTTCGAGGACGGCTGGTTCATGTGGGAGGACGCGCGGGGCCTGCTGGAGGGCCTCCCTCCGCCGGGCGTCCCGGTCTTCTGCCTGTACGGCACCGGGCTGCCCACCCCCGAGGGCTACGTCTACGGCCAGGGCTTCCCCTTCGAGGACCCCGACGAGGTCCGCTTCGCCGACGGCGACGACACCGTCGGCACCCGCAGCCTGGAGCTGTGCAAGCGCTGGCGGGGCAGGCAGGCCCAGGCGGTGCGGGTGCTGGCCTTGCCGGGCCTCGACCACCTGGGCATGGTCTTCCACAACCGCACCCTCCGCCTCCTCAACCGCATCCTCTTCGGCACCCGAGCGGGGCAGCAGCCGCAGGAGCCCCAGTGGGACCCGGAGCCCGAGCAGGAGTGGGACCCGGAGCAGGAGCCCGAGTGGGGCCCCGGGGCCCGGTGAGGAGGAGGAGGAGGAGGAGGAGGAGGAGGGCCGCCCGCCCGCCCGCCCGCCCGAGGGAGCGGACGGAGGAGAAGGCGCCCCCGTGGAAGGAAGACCCTCCGGCCGGACCGGGGCCTTTCGCGACTGGACCCTCGGACGAAGGAGGGAGGGAGGGAGGGAGGGAGGGCCCCTTCCCAGTCCCTTTGGAGCCGAGGGCCTTGTACCCTTCCCCCGATAAAAGCTCGGTTTTAAACCCTGCCCTTCGGAGGACTCTTGCTTTCTTTGGGGGGGGGGAGGCCTGTGGGCGGGGCTCCGGTGGGGCGCGAGGGGGCCTGGGAGGGGGCTGCTGCCGGGGAGGGGGCCCCGGGGACACCCTCCCTTTCCCTCCCTCCCTCCCTCCCTCCTTCTAAGGCCGGGAGACGCGCGCGGGGACGGAGCGCACCGGGTCTCTCTCGCAGCCCCCTTCTCCCGCTGTCTTTCCCGGGTCTCTTCCTCATTTCCTGCCCCCCCCCCGAAGGGAGAGAAGGGGGAGGAGGTCTGGGGCCATTTGGGGAGACCGAGGGGGCTCCGGGAGACGCTTCGACTCGACTCGCCTCCTGCGGCGGCTGCCACTCGGTTCCAGGCAAGAAACTCGGGGCCAAAGGGACCTTGCGGCCGGCGCCTCCCAAGCCCGAAGGAAGGAAGGAAGGAAGGAAGGAAGGAAGGAAGGCAGGAAGGCATCCCTTGGGGGCGGAGGGGGGGCAGGAGGCGGAGAGCCCGCAAAAGGCTGCGGCAGCTGCGCGGAAGGAAGCCCAGCTGGACCAGGAGCCTCCAGGAGGAGGAGGGCGGCCCTCTTCGGCCGGGAAGCCCGGCGGGGCTCCGGGAACCCAAAGGCCGCGGAGGGAGAGACGGGGGAGGGAGGCCCCGGGGCCCCTCCACGGAAGGAGGGAGAGAGGGAGGGAGGGAGGGAGGGCTCCGCCTTCAGCCCCCCCTCCGAGCCTCGCTGGCTCCTCTTCTCCTTTCTTCCTCTTCCTCTTCTTCTTCCTCTTCTTCCTCGGAGGGAGGGAGGGAGGGAGGGAGGGAGGGGGCTCTTTCTCGAGGGCGGGGCCCAGGGAGGGGGAGGGCTTCGCCGGAAGCGACTGCGCATGCGCCAACCCCAAGGACCCCCCCCCCCCACAGACACAGACACCGGAGGGACCGGACTCGGTCGGGAGGGAAGCAGCAGGCGGCGGCCCCGAAGGGAAGAGGAAGAGGAAGGGGCCCCGGAGGAGACCCAGCGGAGGAGACCCAGCATCGCAGGTGGGTTCGGCGGCGGAAAGGGGGGGGTCCCCAGGAACAAAGAAGGACCCCTCCCTCCCTCCTTCCTTCCTTCCTTCCTTCCTTCCTTCCTTCCTCCGCGGAGGGTCTGGAACTGGAAGGAAGGAAGGGCTCCTCCTCTGCCGTTGCCCCCGTCCCCAGGAAGCCCCCCCCCCGGGATCGGGCCCTGGAGGGGGGGAGGGAGGGAGGGAGGGGAGGGTTGCTGGGGGCCTGGGGGGCGCTGCCTCCTCCTCTTCCTCCGGGGACCCCTCCTCTCTTCTCCCTCAGGTATCCCCCCCCCCTTTTGCAAAGGCCCAAGAGGCTTGCCAGCCCCCCCTCCCCTCCCTCCCCCCCCCGATTGTGATGCCCGGAGGACAATGGCTGCTCCCCGCTGAAGGCCAAAGCCCCCCCCCCTTGGCCCTGGCTCCCTTGGCGCCTCGGAGGCAAGTGGGGCAAGTGGGAGGGCAGAGCCCTTTCTGGAGTCCCGGGGTCGGGGGGGGGCAGGGAGGGTGGGTCTCTTTCGGAAGACAGCCTCCCCCTTTCCAACTGGGCTGCTGCTTCTGGGGGGGGCATATTGGGGGAGGGCGATCAGGAGGGAGGAGGCCATCGCTTTCCCCCCAAAAGCCTGGCAGGGAGGGCTGGGCTTTGGGGCCCTGAGCCTTCCCGGGTCCCTCGGCCTCTTTCCAGACGGAGGGCTTGGGGCTCCTTCCACCTCTTTCTTTCCCTTTGGCCGCAGGGTCTCCTGCCGGACGACTGACCCACTGACCGACGAGGCTGAGCCCAGGCCTGGAGCAAGATGGTGCTGGACTCTGGCTCGCAGTCCTTCCGCCGGCCGCTGCCGGGCCTCGGGGTCTTTGGCCCAGACCTGCCTCAGGGGAGGGGGGCCCAGAAGGCGGACCCCACGGCTTCCCCCCTTCCGTACGACGGCCTCCACCGCCGGCGCCTTCACCCCTTCCTCTCGCCTTCCCTCTCTCTGGACTCGGACTCTTCCGGCGCGGCCGCCGGGGCCCGGACCAAAGCGGCGCCTTCCAAGGCCAAGCCCCCTCCGGGGAGCGGGCCCCCAAATGCGGTGGCCCCCGGCCCCCCGTCCTGCCGGACCGTGCCCTGCACCTGGATGCGCCGCAGCGAGAGCATCTGCGCGGTGAACCGTAGGGGCCGGGGCCGGGCCCAGATGCGCAGCGCCAGCTCCCTCCCGCACATCCCCAGGGCCAAGGCGGCCGAGGGCAGGAGGAGCCCCTGCCTGCTGGTGGCCCTGCGGCCGGCCAACGTCGAGGAGGAGAAGGCCGCCTTCTTCCGCTCCTCCTTCACCTACAACCCCCGGTTTGAATACGAGGAGCCGCTCCCGGAAGCCGTGCTGGCAAAGTACAAAGAGGCCTCCGGACAGTTTCTCCCGCAGGTGAAGACGCAGCCCACC
Source organism: Urosaurus nigricauda (assembly GCA_034509955.1). Lineage (NCBI taxonomy): Eukaryota > Metazoa > Chordata > Lepidosauria > Squamata > Phrynosomatidae > Urosaurus > Urosaurus nigricauda. The sequence continues at coordinate 25,282,458 of JAOEGL010000013.1, forward strand.
GACCGTCATCGCTCTCGCTCTCTCAGCCTCCTCTCTCCTGGCTCCTTGCCTTCCCTCTGGGTCACGCTGTGATCGGCGATGGGGCTGCAGTATATGGGGGGGAAATGAGGCTCAGCTGGGGCCATTGGGGCCCCTTTGGGCGCTGCCAACTGACCCGGGGCCCCTGGGTTGGCAGGAGGCAGGATCTGCTTTATGGCAACTTGCTGAGGGGCTGAGTCTCGAGGGTGAGAGCCCTTGCCCTACGCAGCCTCTTGCTGGGTGAGGCTTTTGGGGAGGGAAGCCGAACTGTGGGCTGCTGAGGCTTGTTTTGACCAGGAGGATTTGGTGGCCCCTTTGCCTCCCCCCAAAGCCCACGTGGGACTGCAGCCTCCCATCAAAGCTGGGCCGGAGCCTCCACAGATCTCCCCCTCCCCCCCATTTTGCTCCTGTGGGGCAAGGGACTTGTGGAGGGATCCCCAGCCCTGCCAAATGCCAACCCGTGGTGGGAGGAGTACAGTCTCTCTCAGGGCCTTCCACCGAGGCTGGTTTTTTGACGAATGTGTGTGTTTGCGTGTTTGTTGCAGGCCCTGGGGATCATCCATGCTGTCCTGGAGAAATATGGCACTTACGAAAATTTTGAGGCGTCCAACGGGGGGAAACTCCTCAGCAAGTGCCAGATCTGGTCCATCGTTCGGAAGTATTTGCAGAAGGAAGGCTGCTCTGGAGAGGTGAGTCTGCTCGGGGGGCGGAGTGGCCAAAGGGCGGCCCGAGGACTTCTTGCCCACCAAAGCCCCAGCAAGGCTGCTTGGGAAGATGCTGGCCTGGCATACTTTGTCCAGAGCATCCGTTTCAACCCAGGAAGACCTTGTGCAACCGAAGGAGGTAGCCACCTGGATCACATGCTGGGCAGGCCCTCCATCCACACTGCTTGTTTGGGCAGCCACGTGACTCTCATTGACTGTCCTGCGCCTGCCCTGCGGGTGATGGATGGAGGGATGCCCCATGAGTGCCTGGGTGCACTGACCGGGTGTCGGGGCTGCTGGTGGGCTCATTTGGAAGGGCTATGTGGACCTAGCAGGCAGAGGGCACTTGGGATAGGCCAGACAGGACCCTCCATCCTCCTCACCTGCCCATCCGTCTGTGGTGCAAGGCCTCATCTGGGCTTTTTGCTCGGGGTTGCATTTTGCAGGGGCTTCCTGCCCACCTGGTTGCCCTCAGGCCTATGGGGCTCTCTGGCTGGTCATTTGCAGGCCCTGGGAGTCCAGCCACCCTTCCTCTGGCTTTTCCCAGGTGGTGGTGCAGCTCACGGAGAACCTCCTTTCCCAGGCGGTGATGATGGTGGAGAACAGCCGCCCCACTTTAGCCATCAACCTCTCAGGGGCTCGACAGAACTGGCTGGAAGGGATGCTGCGGCATGAAATAGGTCAGGGTCCCCAAAGATGGAAGAGCCATCCTCTCTGGGATGGGGAGGGGGGATGGGGGATGAAAAAGCCTCTGTTCTGGGGAGGATGGGGGGCAATAGATGGCTGTGGGACAGGCAGGCATCTTGCATGAGGTGAGAGGTGGGAGCGGTGGCTGAGCTCTGGGGCATCTCTGAGGGAAGGACCCCTTTGGGCAGACCCGGGTGGGGGCTTTTCCATGGGCCTGACTGCTCTGCCTTGAGACTGGGTTGCCTACCTCTGTCAGCACAATACTGATTAATGGGCTAATATTTCTATTAGGAAGGTGCTGGCAGTGATGGACTATTAGAGGCCAAGGAAAGGGCTGGCTACTTGAACTTGTAAGCGAAAAGGATCGACCTGGATCCCTCCTCTTGAGCAGTTGCTTCCCTTTTTCTTCTGCAGGATCCCATTTTTCCCCCACAGTCCTTTTCCTTAGTGAGAGTCCAGCTGGAAACCTTCCAGCAAACAGCTTTCTCGCTTGCTTAGTTTCCTTCCCAAGAACCAGCTTCCCTGGAGCTTAAAGCAGCCTCCTTTAAGCGTCTTCCTGTTAACTACTGTCTTAATGCTTTCAACTACAACCCCCATCACTCCCCAACCAATGCTGCTTCAGGAGATGGGAATTGTAGTATATAAAACTGAAGGGCAGTGGATCAAGGAAATTGGGTCTCCTTTAGTGGCTTTTTCATTCTTGAGCCACTATATATGCTTACCTAAGAGTAAAAGCTACTGAATCCAGTAAGACTTTTGTTCCCATGGAAGTCGTGGGAGGACAGAGCAAGATGCTAGACCAGTCCACCACGCTTGCTGCGTCTGTCCGCATTTGGTGGGTTGACTGACAGAACCTGCTGGCAGCAGAGTGGTCTGGGGAAGGCAGCCATCTCGCCCAGGAGGAGGGACCCTACAGTGACCGGTGACCTCTTCTTTCCCCTCCACAGGCACTCACTACATCCGGGGGGTCAACAACGCCCGCCAGCCTTGGCACAGCCCCGAGGGCCGCCAGCAACTTGGACTGCAGGCTGCCAACCCCACGGAGGAGGGCCTGGCCAGCCTCCACAGCGTCCTCTTCCGCAAGCAGCCCTTCCTCTGGCGAGCCGCCCTCCTCTACCACACCGTCTACCAAGCCAGCCGACTCTCCTTCGCCGACCTCTTCCGCCAGCTGGAGCCCTTTGTGAGGGACCCTGACGTGCGCTGGGAGTACTGCGTCCGGGCCAAGCGGGGCCAGGCCGACACCTCGGGGCCTGGTGAGGCTGGCCGGAGGGCGAGTGGGCAGGTGATAAGAGGGTGACCCAAGGACTGAAGGACCGAGGCTGTGGGTGAGGCAGAGCTGGCCAGAGATGGGTAATGGTCTTTTCCCGCTGGTGTCAGGACTCTTTGGTGCTGCAAGAAAAGCCAATGTCCAAAGTTCTGCCTATAACCCATGGGATGGACGGGGGCACGGGATGGCGTGTGTGGTTCATGGGCTGCTCTCCCCCAAACCCCAGTGCAGCAGTTAAAGGCTGCTTAGAGGCCTTTACTGACATCCAGAGAGATTTTGGAAGCCTCCTTGGAGCGGGGGGGGGGGGGGGGAGCCAAAACAGGAATGAGAGAGAGAGGTGGGCAAACACGGGGGACTGAAAGAGGAGGGGAAGGGGGCACACAGGGAGAAGGCAAAGGGTGGGAAATTAGTGGAGTTCTAAAATGGCAGGAAAACAGGAGATGAGCAGAACAGAAACCCAGGCAAAACAGTTGGGGGGGGGGGGGAGGCTGTTGACAGACATAGAACCCCAGAGCAGTTGCCCAGGAGGAAAGTCCCATGAGTCTGTGGCCACCACAGCAAGCCCAGGGGCATTTCTGGCAATTGGCTCTTTGTGGGGTGTCAAGCAGAGAAGGGCGAGTGGCCCAATGCTCTCCTTCCTTCCTTCCCTCCTTCAGGCTGCTTCAGCAAAGACCAGGTGTACCTGGATGGGATTCTCCGGATCTTGAGGCATCGGCAAACCATCGACTTCCACTCGCTGGCTGCTCTGGGGAAGGTAAACACGCCAGTCATTCTGCCTGTGGATGCCTAGAACTGGGGTGGGGGGTCCTGTAGGACTTGCCCAGATTCATCTCCAACTAGGGAGCTGCAGCAGGAGACCAGGGGGGTGGCTTTCAGGGGACCGCCTGGAGACCTTGCCATGCCTGCTGTCCTGTCTGTTGAAAGGGGGTGGAGGGGAAATGGGGGGCAGGAGAGCTTTCCCTCCCCATCTGTCTGGCCACGAGCAGGTCCTGGATTGACCCCTGAGGCTTACCTGAGCAGCGGCAAATCCTGAGGCACAGGTGCTCTACTCCCCAGGTATCCTACGAAGACGTGGAACGCCTGAAAAAGGAGGGCGTGCTGGAGAAGGCCCGGATCCCCCACTTCATGCAGGACTTGGGGCGCTACATGCAGCAGCTCGACCACATTGTCACCACCAACCGTCTGGACGACGAGGAGCTGGAACAGCTGCTGCCGGACTGAGCCTTTGGCCCTATATCTGGTTGATTCCCCAGAGATATGGGGCAGGGGGGGTGCTGCTGGAAAGAGTGCAAGAGCAGCTCTCAGCTGTGCTATTTATTCTGTATTTACTGGGTGCTTCTGGTTAACAGTCAATTTAGCCCAGGGTTGGTCTGCATTGGCACTTTCTTGCCCAGGGCTTCCATCAGACAGGCAGCTCAGAGATTTCAGAGTGGATGATGGATGAAGTCTGTGAGTGAAAGAGAAACGCAGGATGTTTAACTGTCCAAAGTTCTTCATTTGTGTTGGGGGAGGGAATGGGGTGCAATACCACCCCCCCATGGATTTTGGGGTTTTTTTGGGGCTCTGTGGCCATGTTCTAGAAGAGTTTATTCCTGACGTTTCACCAGCATCTGTGGCTGGCATCTGGCGAGATGTCAGGAATAAGCTCTTCTAGAACATGGCCACAGAGCCCCAAAAAACAAAACAAAACAAAACAAAAAACCCTATGGATGATGGCCATGAAAGCCTTCAACTTCCCACTCCCCCATGGGTTGCCCACCCCACCCCACCCTGGGGAACATGCAGACTCTCCTAAGGGGGAGGAGGAAGGGAAAGGCCACCTTTTCTGGCCCCATGGCTAGGAAAGTTCTCTTTGGACAAGCAGAAAATCCAAGCTTAGTGTGGCCATCCTTAGGGAGCTGGGGGTGCAGGTGGGGGACTCCTGGCCCCAACATCCTCCCTGGTTTTGACCCCCGCATACACACACACACACTGCCCTAACTGCCCTCCTGCCGGCCTGCTTGCAGTCCTCCTTCCCTTTGCCAGAGTCCCTTCTGCGGGTGAGGCCATTGCCTCATTGAGACTAGTGGAGGGGATACCACAGTTGCTGTTTTCCTTCTCCACACCGTGGCACAGAACAGATGGGAGATTCATAGAGCAAGAAGCGACCTCAAGGGCCGTCTTCCCCAGCCCCTTTGTGTCACGCAGGAATTCACGGGTGAAGCACTCTCGAAAGAGGGCCCTGGTCCATTTATTTATTTATTTATTTGGAGTATTTATACCCCGCTCTTCAGCCACAAAGGCTCTCAAAGTGGCTTACTTTTTTTAAAAATGAAGATAGTTCCATTCCCTCAGGCTTACAATCTAAAAAGACATGCCATAAAAAGAGAAGGGGATGGCGGTGGGGAAGGGATCAAGTTCAGTGGTGGTTCTCTGCTCTGGGGCCGGGGCCAGGGCAGATGGACTGGAGGGAGCTTTAGGGCCAACCTCTCTTTAAAGGCCTCCAGAGGACAGTCCACCACCCTCAGAGGCAATCTGTTCCCCCTTGAACAGCAAACAGATAAGTAGAATCAGAAGCAGTGCTACGAAGAATTATATAGGTTTTGTTGAAAGAGTGAGGAAAGAGTAAAAGAATGGTCTGTGGGGCAGAAACGCTGCTTTTGGAGGGCTTCACAATTCTGTGGGTTCCTCCTCGTGTGTGTCTGGGGGAGGGTGAGTTTTCAGATTCCTCTTCCTGGGGATCGGGGGTTAGGCAATGCCATCCATGGGGCAGGGAGGGGGAAAGAAATACAACAAGCCATTGCACAAGGCACCTGGTCGCTGCATATTTGCAGGATTGTGATGTATTTGAATGGGGCTAGTAATACCACAGTGAAAGAAGGACCTGTCTCTTCTTCAACGTTATTCTAAGATGGGAAAGGGGGAGTTGATTTGGATGCGACAGCCTGTGAAGTTAAGCTCCCGAAAAGAAATTCCATGGGATGAAAGCAATTTGGTCTCCCTGCCCCGTTTTGTACCTCAAGGGCTTAGAAAAGGCGGCAAGGGGGAGAGCTCTTACAAAGTTGGCTTTTGACCAGCCCAGCTTTGGCGAAGCAGAGGTTTCCTCACAATGTCTCACCTGTCTCTTTCATAGAGGAAGGTGCTGCCCCCAGGTCCTGTGCCCCCTTCCTCCCCTTCCCCTGCATTAAGGAAGGAGCCCTGGTTGTTTCGACTCCATCCCATTTCAGAGTCCTGCCAGCAGCAACCTGCTGTCTGTGCCCACTTGTGATGTCAGGCAGGCATGTTTTGCCAGCTTAAGCGCTTTGTTTAGAATCAGATTTGCTTCTAATGAGGTAAGAAGGACCTTGGAAGGGCAGCGGGCACCTGAGGGCAGAGAGGAGAGACAGATCCACTGGCCAGAGACCCATAAGCGAGGTGTCCAACTGAGGCAGTGGGGTGGGCAGAAAAGCCAGCAGCTGAAGGGGGCAATAGCCAGTTTTGAAACCAAGGAGAAAATTGCGGAAGCCTGGCAGTGACCCCCAAACAAGAGGGAAGGAGAAGCGATGCTGGCTGAGGCAAGTGGGACTGAGCCATCAGACCCCCAGATGGTGGGGTAGTGAGAGAGGAGAGGATACCAGGCCCTTTTCAAGTGCCAGGATTCTGGCATTCTTGGGCAGGCATTGGGGGCACATTCCCTCACCCTCTTTCCTGCCATTGGAACAAAGAGACAGGCAGAGATTTTTACAGCTGTGTTCAAAGCCATCCTGGGACTCTACATACATACACACACGTGTGTCCCTGTGCGTATGCACATGTGTGTACATGCTCAAGTAGCGTGGCCAGGGAATCTTAGCCAGCCATGGGCAGAGGATAGCTTCCACCTGCCCACCTCCAATCCCTGTCTCTGCTGGCTTCCCACAAGTCCCAAATCCCAGGTGAAGTCTCCCACTGCCCACAGGTAGCATGTTCTTTGCAATGGGCCTGTGCTGCTCACTGAATCCCCTATTTCAAAGGTGAGCCTGCAGATTGAGTGGTGTTAAAGCCCTCCCTTCGCTCTCAAGCGGGACTCAGATCTGTGGTTGTTTCTCAGTAACTGTAATGGCTCTTGAGCCCTGTGTATGAAGCTCTGTCAATGCTGAAAACTGATTCTGAAGTTATTTCCAAATAACACTAGTGCAAATATTTAAAGGAGATTATAATTTGGGTATGCTAGTCTCCCTTTAAACATTAGAAAGGTGTTAGCCATTCCTTCTTTACTGATTCCCCAATGGACAATGTGGCCCTGATCACAGAACACATGCTGGCTTAGAGCTCTCTGATTTCAATATGTTCTTTCAAGCAGACTCACAAAGCACCAGTTTTCATGGTAAATTTTCCAGAGGAGGCACACCTAAAGTAGTGAAGACCCTTTATTAAGCAACGCAAAAGAATTACAATTATCTGAGGACGACTGAAGTACAAGCACAGAACACCAGCTTCCGATATGAACAGAGGTGAACATAAGTCACGCCTGCCAGCTTCACACAGACAAACACCGTGGCACCCGTGTTTCACGGCCGTCCAGACAAGCACTGGTTCACCACCTCCAACAAATGGCTGTTTTCCAAGGCAGCAGCCACTCTCTCTTTGTCTGCAAGTTGCTTGTTTACTGGGGAATAGGATCGCATAAGAGGTTAGTTAAGACACACATAGCCCACACCAATTCCTCCCCCCATTTCCCTGGAGACTTCCAGGGAAAGACCCCCCCCCCCCAACCTGACCTCCTGGGGCACCAGGCACACGGTCCACCCCTGGAGAGCAGTGAGGAGCACAGAGCAGCTATAAAGACGCTGCAAGCGCTCACAGGCCCTAGCATGGGATCCATCTTTTCCACAGCTTTCCTTGAGTTGCTGCCAACTAAATAGTTCCATTTGAGCAGCTGATTTGCATTTCTTTTGTCCCAAAGCACATGGCTTTGTCTTTGCTTACTCTGAACCAATTTTGCCATTTTAATGCCCTCTTGCCCCCTCCCACCATTTTTGAAGAAATATTTTTTAATTTCTGCAACCCAGTTTCATTTTAAACATCTTAAATCATTCTGAACCATCAGCAAAACCTATGTCCTTTATCACACTGATCTCCAGACCAAGCTAAAATTTACCAGCCGCTGAGCAGACCCCCGCCTGGGTGCCTCTCTCCCTTGGGAAGGTTGACCAGGCATTCCCTGTTCCCAGACCCTTGACTGGTTTCCAGCTCTCAACAGGTCATTTCCTCTGACCCAGGGCTGCTCTGGTAAAGGCTGTTCCTAAAGGCCCAAGTAAACAAAGTTTTCTGGATCACTCCTAGTGGAGCAGGGGCAGAGTACTTCCTATTTCTCTGGGGAAAAGGACCGTCTCAGGGATGTGCAACTGCTCTGCGTCTTAAGCTGCACTCAGAGAGCAGGCAACGTGGCCTTGGGCCTGGGCTCCCATCCCCACCAGTCGGCCACGATGCTGTCCGACCCCCTTCAGCCACGTGGGGCTACGCAGACGGCCGTCCAAGGAGACTCTCACTGCACTCCCAGGCAGCTGAGTGCCACCCCTGAACAGCTCTTAACCTCAGGACGGCCTTCTTAACGTGGAGGGAATCTCTTTTCCTGTAGCTAGCATTCATTCAGACTCCGTGTCCCATTCTCTGGAGCAGCAGAAAAGAAGCTTGTTCCATCTTCTATATGACATCCCTTCAAATATGTAAACATGGCAATCACATCCCCTCTTAACCTCCTTTTCTCCAGCCTAAACTGCTCCTGACAGACTGGGTGGTTTCCAGGCCTTTCAGCATTTTGCTTGCCTGTCTCTGGACACACTCCAGATTGTCCACGTCCTTTTTAAATTGTGGACACAGGATTCCTTCATGGAGAGGCCCGACCGCAGCGGATCAGAACAAGACGGCCACCGTTTGCCATTGACTTTCTATTTTTAATGGCACCCGGTGGGTGAACCTCCAGGAGAAGAGGGGCACGACGGGGGCCCGGAAGGGAGCGCAGGCGAGGCCTCCGAGGGCTGCGTCTTGGGGGGGAAGGCTTACCCGCGTGCTCCGAGGCATGGGTCCCGTGCGTGATGTGGACATCCACCTGGACGGAGGGAAAGAGAGGCCAAGGCAGCCCTGTGACCGAGGGCCCTCGTTGCACAAGGTCACAGCCACCATAAACACGGTTTCCTCCTCTTCGTCCATGACATTTCTTAATGTGGCTTTTCTGACCCCACAAGAACAGACTGTTCGGAGGCAAAAAATGGCAGGGATTCCCTCCCATTGTGTAAGGGTTCAAACGCCGGCATCAAGGCCTCACCCTCCGCCAAGAGCCCTGAAAGCGGCAGCGGGATGACCGGGCCTTAAGCGGCCGCGGATCCTGGGAACGGAGGCCTCTCCTGGCAGAGACCCCAAACCCACCCGGCGACTGCCCTTCCACCGGAAAGGTTGCACCGACGGCCCCGGTTTCTCTCGGAGGCCCACCGGCCCCCCAAGGCCTCTGGGCTCCCGAGGCAGCGGCTCTCCTCCTCCTCCTCCTCCTCCGGGAAGAAGGGCTGGGAGGCTGCGTCCGGCGAGGCCTCTGGGCTGGGGCCAAGGGCTCACCTTGAACCTCTCCGGGAGCGACCGGAGCAGCTTGACCTTGATGGAGAGGCCGATGAGGGTGGCCATGCTGCAGTGCGGGATCGTCGGCGTGAACTCCACCGAGACGGTGCTCTCCGCGTCGTTCGCCTGGAAGGAAGGGAGGAAGGGAGGAGAAGGCCGTCGCGGGGCGTCCGGGGCCCAGGCCAGGCCGCCTCCCTCCCCGGCCCCCGGCCCCCGGACTCGCCTGGACGCGCGGGGCCTCGACCACGCGGAGCTCCTCGAGGGTCAGCGGGTGCTCGGGGTCCTGGATGGCGCGGATCAGGTCTGGGAGGCGGCCTGGTCAAGGGAACCGCCAAGGAAGGAAGGAAGGAAGGCCTCCCTCGCTCCCTCGCTCCCTCCCCGCCTCCTCCTCCTCCGCCAAAGGATACCGAAGACCTCGCGGCCGTCGATGGCGTCCGGCAGGCGCTCGTCCTCCTCGCGGGCCGTGACCGGGCGCTCGCCCTGCCGCCGGAAGACCAGCGGGTTCGCGTTCTCCAGGGCCCCCGCCGGAGCCGCCCCCCGGGCCCCGGGCCCCACCATCGCCTCCCCCGGCTCTGGCCTTCCTTCCTAGTTCCTGCCTTCCTTCCTTCTTTCCTCCTTCCGCCGGAGGGGAGCCACTTCCGGCCCGGACAGGAAGCGGAAGCCCGCGCCCCGGCCTCTCCTCCCTCGCTCGCTCGCTCGCTCGCTCGCCCCCTGGCGGCCGCCCGAGGCATTGCGCCGCCTGGAGCCCTGCTGCTGCTGCTGCTGCTGCCTTAGTGACTTTCTGCCTCAGTCTGTCTCTGTCTCTGGTGGTCGCTGCTGCTTGGGGCCAAGAAGGGTTAGGGTTAGGGGGTTAGGGTTAGGGGGTTAGGGTTAGGGGGTTAGGGTTAGGGGGTTAGGGTTAGGGGGTTAGGGTTAGGGGGTTAGGGTTAGGAGGTTAGGGTTAGGGGGTTAGGGTTAGGGGGTTAGGGTTAGGGGGTTAGGGTTAGGGGGTTAGGGTTAGGCGGGGCTCAGGGACGGAGGGAGGGCGAGAGCAGGCGGGCCAGCAGCCCCAGTAGTCCCTGGGAAGGAGCCCCACAGAGACAGCGCCAGTCCCAGGACAGAGTGGGCAGAGGAGGAGCAGGAGCCCAGGATGACTGACCCCGCAGCAGCCCCAGAACCAGCAGCAGCCGGCCTTGGCCCTCCTTCCCTCCCCACTTCCCTGCCTCCTTTGGGGCTCCTTCCTTCCCAGGAGAGAGCCGCTGCTGCTCTGCCCCAGAGCCCCTTCCCTTCCTGGGCAGGAGGCCAGAGACCTTTCCTCTCACTCCCAGGAAGTTAATGATTTTGCTGGGCCCTTAATGGTTAGCCCCAGGCCTGGCTTATGGCTGACTCATTGCCTCTGGGCTCCCCATAAAAGGGCAGCAAGGCCTGGGCCGGACCAGAGGGAGAGCGGTCAGTCATGGTCCCTCCACCGCTGTCCCTCCGGCCTCCGGCCGCCTTCTGGGCCGCCCTTTGGGCAGTGAGTGCCATCAGCTTCCTGGCAGTTGGGGGCCAAGGTAAGAGGTGCCCTCTTGTGCCTCCGCTTTCGGGAGACGGCTGCCCGGTCCGGCCCTGGGCTTCCTGGCGCTGGCCGTCAGAGGAGTGTTTGCCGACCGGAGGGCACCCTCCTGCCGTTGCCTTTCTGCAGAAGGAGCCCCTCTTCCTTCCGTGGCTGGGCACCTGGTCTTCCGGTCGCTCCCATCCAAGCAAGTGGCAAAAGGCCTAGCCTTCCAAGGTGGCAGCTGCCTCCAGCGGGAGCCCAGCGTGGGCCCACATGGCAGCAGATCTCCCCAGATGCAGTGGGGCCCACATGGCAGCAGATCTCCCCAGATGCAGTGGGTCCTGGCCCTGAGTAAAGAGGCATCCTTTGGCAGCGGCTGGGGGGCTGAGCTGGGACTCTGAGGGAGACGAGGGTCCAAGGGACCGACCGGGCACTTGGGGCAAAAGCCTCTCTCTCTCAGCCTCAGAGGAAGGCGGTGGTGGGGCACACCTTCTCTAAGTAATAAACCTGCCTGACTGAGTTGCCGTAAGCTGGAGCTGAGTTGAAGGTATATAATGGCAGCAAACAAAGCAAATCTTAGAAATGGGCCTTTCCTTTCCTGGATTGTGGCCTCATCTGCCTGGTTTCCGCTTGCTTTCTGCCTCGCTCTTCAACTTGCTGGAATTGCTCAGCCAGGAATCTTTGCCTGGGGCAGAATCCTCCTTTTTCCTAATTTTTAGCTCTTATTTCCTAGCTGCAGCTTTTTGGTTTAAATGTTTGGCTCTCCTAACCCCCCCCCCCTCTCTCTCATGTTCTGCTGTGAGCCATGTCTCGCTTTTCCAGGACAGCAGAGTCTAGCCTCATAGCCCTCCTTTCTTTACTCATGACCCGCACTGTCTAACACCGATTTGCCCGTGCCTCTTGCACAGGTCCCGAAGGAGTTGGCCCAGAGGTAGCCACCAAGTACGGCAGGCTGCGAGGGAGGCAGGCGCAGGTGAAGGGCACCGAGAAGCGGGTCAATGTCTTCCTGTCGGTGCCGTTTGCCAGGCCCCCCACAGGCTCCCTGAGATTCTCTCCTCCGCAGCCGCCTGAGCCCTGGGATGGAGTGAGAGACGCGACGGTTTACCCTGCTGTGTACGTAAGGCGGCCAAGCACTGGCTTTTTGCTTTGCTCTCATCTGCTGGGGAGGGAGCAGCTCCAGAAAAGGAAGGCCAGCCTTCCCCCGTCTTCCCCTTCTTCATTTTTACAAGAATGTTATGGCGAATTGTAATGAATGCAGTCGTTCCAAAAATCAAACCAAATACACCAGCCGAACCCAAACAGTCAAGAACGCTAACTGTCCTCTGTGGCTGATGGTGTGTTGCACGCAGCCACCTAGTGGCAATGGCAGCTTAAGGACACACAGAGAAAACACCCTTTCCCAGCTAATAAAACTCACTGCCTGGAAATGGTGGTAGCAGTAGTCGTTGTTGTTGTTATTATGATTATTTAGCCAGTATTGTGCACAAGGAGGTGGTCCTGGGCGGCAGAAGCCGATGGCGGAGGCAAGCTGGGCAGGCTTTGGGCACCTGGTAAGAAGCCTGGCCGTTTCTTCAGCCACAAGCCGCTCAAAGGCCCACAGCAGCCGACCCCCAAAAGGCTGTGCAGCCGCCTCTGAGGCTTTTGCTCCTCAACAAGCGGTTTTGTGGAAATATGTCAGGTGGAAGATGGGATGGCAGAAGCAAATGGCAAAGGAGCAATTGCAATGCTTCTACTGCGCCCCACCCCCCAAATTCCAGGCATGAGGCATGTCCCTGGTGTGGAAGACCCAAGCAGCCCACGCCAACCTGACCCTTTCTCACTGGTCAGCAGTCAAGGCTGTGACCGGTCTGTTACACCCCCCTCCCCTTAACAAGCATCTTGACGGTGTTTTGTTTTGTTTTGTTTTTCGCTTCATTCAGGTGCCCTCAGGACCTGGACAAGCTCAAAGGAGTCAAAGAAATGTGTAAAGAAAAGCACCCACCCTTCCGAAATTCTGAGGACTGTCTATATTTGAACATTTATGTCCCAGCTCATTCAGACAAGGCCTCCAAATTACCTGTAAGAATCTGCTCTCTTTCTTTTTCACTCTCTCTCTCTTTATCATAATGAGGGTGAACCCTTGCAAGCAAAAGTGTTTGGCTGAACACGTCATGGACAGATATGGGCGCGGGGGGGGGGGATAAAGGAGGACTAAAAAGACATCTTATAAATGGCAGGCAGTCAAATCTTGTCTCAGATCAGGAAGTTGGGCATAAGAGGTTGTCCTGACAGTGAGAGAGAAGGCCAAGGTGGGGAGAGAAGCTGACCCTGCTTAACTTCAAAGATCAGAATGAATCTGTAGTGTAGTTTGTTGGTCAGAACCATGTAAAAGACAAGCATGCCATAATCCCAGCAGAAGAATATAAAGCTCGGTGCTCAACTGCAAACGATGCCTTACGATTAGTCAAAGCTGCAGAGGCTAAAGTGTTGTGCATGCCATTGGGAAAGACATGTGTAGCCTTTTGCAAGTTAGCTTGGCTGCCCTCTTCCTTGAGAATGCCCGGAGCTTGTCTTGCAAGACAGATTAGACTGCAAAGAGTCGGTTGTTGTCACGCAACCGGAGTAGTGTGTGTTTTCACTTGACAGAATCTTTAGATAGGGATAAACTCTTGACTCCAAAGGTATTAAGTAACAAAACAAGAAAAGTGAGGAAAGCAGAAGTTAGAACCTATATAAGATAAAATGTTTATTCAAATAAAATGTGTTGCTTGGAGAAACAGACAAAGACAACCCCTCATACACCAGCATTCATCCCAAACCGTGACCCACCAGTTGGAGCAACGGTGGGACCCCAAAGGCCCTCTGCCCCCCTCGGCTGGTCACTCCGCTCTCCTTGTGGCAGAGCACCCGGAGGCTGGCCTCAGGGCCCTCTTTTCCATTAGACCCTGCATCTCCCTGGGGTTTCCTTTAAACTCAGCTTCTACTTTAAGCTCAGCTTTAAAGGAGTGGTCCAAGGTGTTTAGCCTATGGCAGAGGGGATACATCTAGTCACTTTGGGTGCCCTTCTTTTAAAAGTGAGAATGAAAGCCGGCTTCCTTTCTCCACAAACCCAACATGGGACCCTCATCCCCCCTTCCCCCTCCATGTTTCCTATAGAAAGTTTCTGCTTTTTATGGTTGCTTGGCTATTTCTATCATTTTATGCAAAACTCTCCACATGCTTCCAAGTGGGGTGTGAAAACTTTGCAGAGCCCCCATCTGACCCCTCTCTGCCCTTCCTGCTCTTTGGCAGGTGATGGTCTGGATCCACGGGGGCAACCTCGCCTTCGGAGCGGCTTCCCGGTACGACTGCTCAGCCGTGGCAGCCTACGGAGAAGTGCTGGTGCTCACCGTCCAATACCGGCTGGGCATTCTGGGATTCTTCAGGTGAGATCCCTATCCCATGGGTCAGTCCCGGTGGGTGCAGATGGGGATGAGAGCCCCCACAGAGCGGCCTGTTCATCTCGGCACTGATGAAGGGGGGACTGAGCCCTGGCAGAGGGAACCCTATCTTCACGGACCAGAGGTCTTTGCTGTAGCCCTTGTTGGACTACATCAAACTCCTGCCAGTGGTAAGAGATCATGGGAGTTGCAATCCAGGAGCCTGGGGAATGGGAGGGAGTCACCCATCCCTCATCCTTAATTCAGACCCAACAGGGAAGTGTAAAACAATGTACACACACACACATCAATGAAGATGCCTCAGCTTTCAGTTGTGCCATGATTAAAGTAGGGGGCACCAGCCCAAGCTGTGCCCTTCCCATCTCTCACCCCCGCCCCCCCCCATCCTCAAGCCCCCCCACAGCTCCCTTCTTGAGTTTGAGGTGTTTTCACATTTGAGGCTTCAGAAGATCTTCAGCAAAAAGATGGAAGAGGAAGATCTGATGGCACGGAGGGGGTTACAAAAACCTCCCCTCCCCTCCCTTTGGTCTCCTCCTGTTTCTTTTCTTCCATTCCTGCCTCTGGTCAGACAGGATATGCAGGTTTTTGAAGCAATGCAGAAAGTTTCCACAGGCCATTGAAAAGAGACAGAGGTGGAGGTTTGGCACGTTGGTTGGTACACCCTGCCCAGGGCCCTTAGTAATCCCTCCTTTCAGCCACCCTCAGCCTTCTGAAAAGGCAGTTCTCTGCCTCGCTGTCAGATCACACACTGTGTGCCTCCTCCCTGTTCCACCTTGGTCTTAAGAAGCAGAAATGCCAACTGAGCCCAAAAGTCCCAAAGGAGAATGGTGGGTGGGATGGCACAGCCTGGGCAGCCAAAGGCACCCTGTCGCACTGCGCAGGTGTGGCACTTTAATAACCCCTTTAACAACATTGCACTATGGACTTATATGACATTGTGGTTGGGGGATGGTTTTGGAAATCCTCAGCCAGAGAAGGGGATCCTCTGCAGCTTCACCAGCCTATTGGCCCCACAATGCCCTTGGGGCCTTGTCAGCACCCACAGGGTCGGACTTGCAGCATATTATATTTAAATTCTCCCAGGAATGGTAGCTACCAATTTAGAAGGTGTTAGAGGGGAGGAAGAACCTGGGAATAGGAATGGCTGGATTGCTCCTGGATTGCTTCTCCTCTTCCATCCAAACAGTTTCCTGACTTCCTCTGGAGCCTCAACAAGAGGTGGCACATTTCAGTTTGTTGTGGGGGGGGGGTTGCTTATCCCTTGTGTCCAATCCCCCCCCCCCGTGCCTCCCCCCATTTTATCTGCACCTTGGCTTTTTCCTTCCTCAATTCTTCCTCACAATGTTTCCATTATTTTTAAAGTCCTTCTAGAGCTGCAGACTACTCTGGTGTCCAGTTTTCATGCTTTTGTGTCCCGCTGCTGCTTCATGACACACATACACACCACACACACCCCTCTCTTCTTCCTCTCCTTTGGTCTTGAATTAAGACAACTGCCCTTCTGAGTGAACCCAGTCTGGCCACTCAACTGAGCCGCCCACTTTTCAGTTGTTGATGTTGCTGTTGTTGAGTGCCTCTCTGACTTGTGGCGAGGCCAATGTGGTTTTCTTGGTTAGATTTGTTCAGAGGGGGATTGCCACTCTTGCCTTTATCTGTGGCTGAGAGAAGAGGGTCCCTTGCCCGAGGTCACCCGGTAGGTTTCCATAGATGAGCAAACAGGATTCAAACTCTGATCTGAAGAGTTTCCAGAGTCCCGAGTCCAATGTCATGATGGCTCTCTTCTGCTTTCAGCACGGGGGATGAGAGCGCCCGGGGAAACTGGGGCCTCTTGGACCAAGTGGCTGCTCTCCAGTGGGTCCAGGAGAACATTGAATCATTTGGCGGTGATCCGGAGCGTGTGACCCTCTTTGGCAACTCGGCTGGTGGCTTCTGTGTTTCAGCCCACGTAAGTCCCAATGGGTTGCTTGGGGGGGGGGCTCCTAAAAACCCACAGGGCTCTTGGGGAAGACAGGGCAGGTGTGGGGTGTGGAGAGGAAAGGTCCAGCCTTGACCTTGGTGGTCCTGGGGCCCTGGCCACGTTTCCCCTTTGAAAGGTTCAGCAGAGCATGGGGCCTGATCTTGGCTGGTAAAGCCCTCTTCCCTCCTCCTCCTCCTCCTCCTCCTCCTCCTGGTGGCCGTCCTTGCAAGGAAGGCCCAGCCTGGACAGGGCTTGCCTCTTGCCTACCTGCCCCATCTCCCTCCCTCCCAAGCAGAGCCAACCTTGTCTACTCCTTCACTCCCCGCTTGCCCCATCTCATCTTCAGAGGTCACAGATGAGGCTGAGGCCACCAGGGCTGGACCATGGTAGTCAATGGCCACTTGTGGCAAGCTTCTTTGTGCCAGCGGGTGGGGTGTAGGAGCCAGCCTGGACAAGTGACTTAGGCCACACGCTCTGGCTACAAGGGGTCCCATGGGCTTTTCTCTCCTCTACCCTCAGGTCCTGTCTCCTTTGTCGAAGGGCTTGTTCCACAGGGCCATCATCCACAGCAGCACCGCCATCCTTCCTGGGTCCTTCAGTGCCAACCCTCAACCCAGCGCTGAGGTGGGCTTGTCTTCTTACTCCCCAGAGAGTTTCCAACTGAGCAGTGCCTCCCCCTCCCCAGCCTCCCCTCTGCTTTGGGCTCAAGCCAGCTCAGGACCCCAAAAGGGAGAGGGGAGGCAGGGACTCCACCACCACCATTGACTGGCTGTATTTGGGATTTGGGAGGCTGGAGCAAGGTCAGCAAGGGTGGGCAGCCTGTGTGGGGTACCTTGAAACCTTTCTAGCAACAGGAGGAGGACCTGGCTGCTCTCTGAGGGGGTCACAGTGGGATGTTTCTTGGTTTGCTGCCCTCCCTCTGGCTCCAGTCCTGCCACCCCAAACCCCTGCACTGGGAGCTAGCGGCTGCTCTGGAAGCATGGTGGGGGCACCCGAAAGGAGGGTGAGCCCTGTTTGGGCCAGCAGGTCAAAGGAAGGCACAGACTAA
Source organism: Urosaurus nigricauda (assembly GCA_034509955.1). Classification (NCBI taxonomy): domain Eukaryota; kingdom Metazoa; phylum Chordata; class Lepidosauria; order Squamata; family Phrynosomatidae; genus Urosaurus; species Urosaurus nigricauda. The sequence goes on from JAOEGL010000013.1 coordinate 25,299,623, forward strand.
GGCTGTTCCTCCCCATCCTCTGCCAGCGCAGAAGTTTGCCAGATCGCTTGGGTGCGAGGTGTCCAGTTCGGTGGCCATGGTGGAGTGCCTCAGGCAGAAGAGTGCGGAGGAGCTGACCTTTGCAGACATTTTCTCCCTGGTGAGTCAGTGAGGGAGGGAATTTGCTCTCCAGCTGGGCTGGAGGGGATGTGTCTGTAAACTCCCCAATGTCTTTCTCCAGAATATTTTTCCTGTTTTGGACGGTGAGTTTATGCCCAAGACTCCAGAAGACATCCTAGCTGGGAAGGAATTCAATGCTGTGCCCCTTATATCTGGGGTCACAAACCACGAATTTGGCTGGATCGTGCAAATAGTAAGACCGCTTCAGCATCCCTTTCTCCCCACTCCCACTCCCTGGCCATAAAATGCTTGCCCCAAACCCCATACAAAGAGTGTGGCTTGTTGTGGCAGGAGAAGAAGGGTCTTGGATTGGTTGGATGCCTGCCCCACAGTTGCTCTGAATTCCTCTCTGGGGCTGTCCTTGTGGCCTCCGCTCATGTGCATGATTTGTTTGGGGCATGGGTGGGTCGGTGTCTTAGTGCGACAGAGGGCAAAGTCCTTACTCTGTCCATAGGTCCTGCCATGTCTAATTGTGCGTTATAGATTGCACTGTATATTTATAATGTGTGCCACTTTTCTAGAAAAAAACAACTGCCAAAAGGTACAGAAAAGAGTGTGGCAACCGAAATGGCCAAGGAGACCCCCACCCCTTGGCCAGCCCCAGAAAGTCCTTCTATCTAGGAGTTTGGGAGGAACTTCTGCGAAAGCCAACATACCAGTTTGTGTCTTGCAGCTGTGCAGTTGCCACAGGCCTTCACCTGCCACATGTGATTTCATCCTGTGCATCCTATTATTCTGCAGCATTTTTGTTCCCTGAGTGGCAGTCCCCCCGCTCCACTCCACTCCACTGCCTCAGTAGTAAATATTCTGCCAAGCAACTTAATCTTCTTAGCCCAAACACAATGGAGAGATCCTAAAGGCTTCTTTTCCCCACTTTTGATGCAGGTAATACCTGAGTTAAGAGAACTGGGAAGCAGGGAGAAGATCCGCACCATCTCAGAAACATTCCTTCCTCGCTTGGTAAGTGCTCCCAGTGGTTGATTTACAAAGTTTCTGGCCTCCGAATTCTTCCAAGTAAATGTTCTGCAAAATGCAGATCTCCACAAAATGGTAGCAGGGGAGGGGGAGGATCTGCCTCACAATCCTGCCTCTGCCTCCCATGGACGCTCCATCCAGGTGTCCATCTATCCAGAAAGAGCAACCACCCGGGCCTACAAGACTGGGAGGACCTGGGGGCCATTGCCCTCCCCAATGCAAAAGCAGGGCACAAGAAGAAGAGGGCTCAGGAGGTGAAAGGGCTTGGAGCCCTTGGATGGGGGAGTCTTCCCAGGCACCCACCCGTGCCCCCTCCCTTCCCTTGGTGCTTCTCCCTCATAGGGGGTCCCACACAAGGCCGTGCCAATGCTCCTGGAGACCTACTTGGGTGACACTGATGACCTCATTGAGCTGCGGGACAGATTACTAGACCTTCTGGGAGATGGATCCATAGTCATCCCAACCATAAGAACACTGAACTACCACAAAGGTAAGGGCCCTTCCTGATTGGTGGTTCCTGAGGCGAAAGAACACCCCTGTTCCCCACCCCAACCCCAGCCCACCGTTGCACCTGAAACTGAGACTTCAGGGAGACTGCCAGAACCTCAGGCTTCCTTCACTGCAATTCCAGCACCCCCTTCACTCCCTCTTTCCAAGTAAAGATTAACTTCAGAAAGCAAATTTATTTCTGGAGTGAATCCAGTCCACACCTTTGCTCTGGGTATATGCCAGAACCAGAGGAACCTTTCACCCAAAACCCAGCGCCCTCCCTCCATGCTTTTCTTGGGAGAAGATAATGCTAGTTTCTTGGACTTGTGGACTCTGCCCTGGTGAAAGGTGGCACTAGAACTGGCAGGGTTTGCTATCTGCAGCCAACGCCTCCAGGCCAAGGTGGTCTCTGAGTGGCAGAATTTATCCAAGGTCTCCTGCAAAGAGAGCTCAGGGAGGGAAAGGGACAGAGAAGGGGAAAGTGGGGCAAGGGCCACCCTCTGCCTCCTCCCTGAGCCCAGGGTGGGGCAAGTCTTTGGCTTGCAAGGCACCTCCTGGACAGGTTTAAGGTTCTCTTGGCAGCACAGAACGGCTGAGCTGGGCACACGGTTTGTGGCCCACCAACCAAGGGCAGCCCACCAACCACATGCTGGAGCCAGGCAAGCACTGGCCAACCAACATGTTGGCAGGTTCCTCATAATTGACCTGAGAGGACCACCAGGTGTGCAGGATATGGGCCTAGTTGTGACACGACAGAAGTGCTTGTGTTAGGTGTTACCCCATTAATGTCTCTTGGCAAAGGGTGCCAATTAGCCTAAGAGTACCTGCGGGTGGTGGATGTGGGCTCACCTTTTAAGGCAAGGTGGGCAAGAGTAGCCAAGTGAAGGGGCTTCATTTCTCTCATCAGCCTGGCAGCGGTCCTTTTGCCATCTGAAGCAGACTGCCCTGTGGGAAAAGGCATGATAGCATCATTCCCAGGAGTACGTTTGGCAGGTGGGGGTGGGGAGAGAGGGTCAGTGGCTTTGGACAGTGGCTGTGACAAATGTCCAGAAGCCTCAGCTGGTGACTGTCAGCTGAAACTGTGTGGGAAGAGGAGAGGAAAGAAGACATCTCTGCCAGCACAGAGCCTCCATGCCCAATGCAGGGCAGCCCGTGCTGGCTTTTATGGCTCTAGGCCATGTTGGCCCCAGGCTAGATGTAAAAGGGATCCATCTGGCATCCATCGCCACAGGGCTGCCTCTCTCTGACCCCCCCCCCCGGCCCTTCTTGTTATTATGGCGGGACCAACAGGGACTTTTCAGCAGCGGCCCCCACTCATGACCGATTAATAATAATAATAATAATAATAATATATTTTATTTATAGCCCGCTCCTCTAGTAAAATACTCGGAGCGGGGTACAACAGGTTAAAAAGGGATGCTGGGATGGGTGGGGAGGCACTGCCAGCACCAGTTTCAAGATGCTCCTTTAGGTGCCACTTGAAAATCTTACCAATTCTCTTGGACTTCTGAAGTATTTTAGGAATGAGAACCAGTGAGATGAAAGTGGGCTGAATGATTAAGTGTTGTTTTTGGTGTTGTTTTTGCAGAGTCTGGTGCTCCCATCTACTTCTTTGAGTATCAGCACCGGCCCAGTATATTCCACGATAGGAAACCACCTTATGTGAAAGCGGATCATAGTGACGAAATCGGCTTTCTCTTTGGGGGACCCTTTCTCACAGGGGACGCTCGCCTGTATGGTAAGGAAAAGCCCCCCATAAACCCCCTCACCTTGGGCAGGGCAAAGGGAGGGGAACCGGAGGTCTCCCATAAGCCCATTGCCTGCGCCTGCTTGAAACAGGTGTGGTTCCCCCCCAACGTCCCCTTAGACTCCTTTGCCATGATCAGCTGGTCTGGATTCTGCCTGAGGTCCCCTCATTAGCTCCTGGCTGCCTGAGCGGCCGACGTCTAACCGGGGTAAAATCCAGACAGGCAGAGTTAACGTAAGCATCCTTAAGTCTTGAAATATCCCAAGATATTTATCTGGGACAATGAGTTGGATCTCCGCTAATCTTCCAGGCTAGTTATTAGATACCACCATAGTTACAGCGGGCCCTTGGTACCCGCTGGGGTTCGGTTCCAGAACCTCCCTGGAGATACACAGACGCAGAGACACGTTCTCCCCCGAGGAGGGAAGACATGGGCATCTCAGGGTCTGCTTTCATTACTTTGCATTGCCTGGAAGGCATCCTACGCCTGGAGGGCATCTGGGCCAAGACCAATCATAGGAAGATAGCGTATTTCCGCTTGCCTTGCCCCTCCAGGCAGCCACCCCTTTAAGGCCATCCGGGGAAGGCTGGCTTCCTCTTGGCCTGGCTTGGCCTCTGAGGCTGGTTTGGTGGGACCCAAAAGACGGAGCCTCTTTGTTTAGGTGGGCTCTTAATACCACACTGTGCCAAGGAGGTTGTGCGGTGTGTTAGTTCATGTTTTTAACTTGTGTATTTTAAACTTTATACTGCTTGAATGAAATGGTTTTGTTTTTTGTGAGCCACCTTGGGTCCCACTCGTGGAGAAAGGCAGCTTATAAAATGAATAAATGTCCAAGTAGACCAAGGAAGGGGTCGGCCAGTCGGGTTGCCCCGAGTCAGGCCTGTTGACCGAGGCCCCTGCCTCGCCTTCTTCCCTTTGCCCTCCAGAGGAAGCCACCGAGGAGGAGAAGCGTCTCAGCCGGACCATCATTCAGTACTGGACCAGCTTTGCCCGCAGCGGGTAAGACGGAAGGGCCAGGGCCCGGGAAGGTGTGGGGCAGTGCCCAGGGCCCGGTGGGAGCCTGGCACCAGGTGGGCCCCTTCCTTCCTCTTCCTTCCTTCCTTCCTTCCCTCCTTCCAGGAAGCCCAGCGGAGAAGGCCTGGCCGAGTGGCCACCTTACAACGCCGAGGGCCACTACCTGGAGCTGAACCTGACCCAGAGAGTCTCCCGGGGGCTGAAGGAGGAGAGGGTCCCCCTCTGGATGAAGGCGGAGGAGATGAAGAAGGAGGCGGCGTTGGCAGCGGGGCGCTCCGAGCTGTAGGCGCTGCTCCCCGGAAGGAAGGAAGGAAGGAAGGCGTCTGGCCCCGGAGTCCCCTGTCCAGAAGGAGGAGAGGGGCCGCGGAGCCCCAGGGAGCCTGGCCCCAAAGCCCCCAGAGCCGGGGCCTCGGTCCTCCTCCTCCTCCTCTTCTTCTTCTTGCTGTCAGGCAGAGCGAGGCCTCCTGTCCTCCTGTGGAAAGAGGGCCGACACGTGCCTCGCTCTGTTCTTGTCCGTGCGGCCGAAGGGCCCCAGCGAGGAGGACGGTCCAAAGGCCACACGGTGGACTTTCCCTTCAGGACAAGGGCGAGGCCAGCCCTCCGGATCGCGCAGCCTTAGTCCTGCTGGCCCCTCGAGAGGGAGGGAAAGCCCCGGGAAGAAGAAAGAGACGAAGAGGCCCCCTTCCCCCCAATAAAGTCCGTCTCAAGAAAGGCTCCCTGCCGCCTCCGCTCCTTCCTCCGCTGCCGCCTTTTTGGGGGGCTGGGGGGGTCCGAGGGGGGTCCCGGGCGTTTGGGTTCCCAGCCTCTTGACTCTTCTTCTTCCTCCGCTCTCTCCCCACTGGGTCGGTGGGTCCGGCCAGGATCTCGGGGGAAGGGGGCCTTAGTTCCCGGGGGGGGGGCACGATGACGGCTCCTATCCTGCCTCGGTGGGGCCCCTCCCTCCCGGAGTCCCTGCTGATGCTGATGCTGCCGCCGTCGGGGCCCCCGGGAGGGAGGGAGGGAGGGAGGGAGGGAGGGAGGGGGGGGCTGGCCATCCAGAGAGAGAGAGAGAGAGAGCCCTCGGTCCGTCCGTCCGTCCGTCGCTCCTGCCCCCCCCCCCCGAGACGAGCCGGGAGGAGGGGCGGCAGCAGCAGGGCCAAGGTCCCCTCCCTCCCTCCCTCCCTCCCTCCCTCCCTCCGGGGCCCTACTGCCGGAGCAGCCCCACCGCCCCACCATTCCACTCCGGGCGAGGGAGGGCGAGGACGATGCCGTCGAGGAGCGGGGCGCTGCGGGTGGGCCTGGGCCTGGCCTGGCTCCTGCTGCTGCTGGGGGTCTTCGCCGGCGCGGAGGAGGAGGGTAAAGGCCCCGCTCTGGGGCTCCGTCTGCCGGGAAACGGAGGGCGGCGGGGCTCGTCCCGAGAAGCTCCGGAGCCTGGCAAGGGGCCTCCTGGGCGGCCCGGGCTCTCCTCTTGGCGGGAGCTGAGGCTGAGAGAGTGTGACCTGCCCTCTCTCTCTCTCTCTCTCGGGCGGAGGGAGCGAGTGGGTCCCATTCGGGGCGAAGCTGCGGGCCATGGGACCCCTCCGGGCCCCGCTCCCGGAGCCCCTGCGTCCCTCGCCTCCCGGGAAGGAAGGAAGGAAGGAAGGAAGGAAGGAAGGAAGGCAGGCGCCTCCTCCTCCTCGTCGTCTTCTGCAGAGGAGCCCCGAAGGGCCGGGACTCGGGTGGCTCTCTCTCTGGTGCCCTAAACCTCTCCAGCCCAGACCCAGAGAGCAAGACTCGTCGGGCCAGAAGGAGGCTCCGAGAAGCCCAGCCCAAAGAGGGCCTCCTGTCTGCCGCCTGCTGCGGGGCATGTGCCCCTCAGTCCCCGAGGCCCTCCTCGAGGGCACCCCGGGCGGCGGCACGGAGCCCTGAGCCGGGGGGCTCTGCCCAAGACGGGGCCTGCCCTCCTCCCTCCCTTCCAGCTGGGCAGACGGCGGCCTTCCCAGCCAGGCCCCCAGGAGACCCTCGAGGTGCAAAGGGCGGCACCTGCCCCGACCCGAAGGGATGAAGGGAAGGGGGCCTGGTGGGGCGGAAGGCTGGGCAGGTGGGCAGCGGAGGGCCTTTGGGGTCAGCGGGAGGGACCCCTTTGCCCCTCGCAGGCGCCCCCCTCGCTCTGACCCCACAAAGCTCCCTGGAGGCCCCCCACCATTATGGCCGAAGCTTTCTGCTGGGTCTCCCGGAGCCAAAGATCTCTGAGGGGTGGATGATGGGAGCCCCTGTCTGTCGGAGGGTCCCTGGGACCCAGAGCCCCAGGCCAGGACTGCCCCAGGCCCCGAGGCTAGACACGTTCATTGTCAGCCACATCAATCAATCAATCAATCAATCAATGTGGGCCCGGCATTGCTTTCAGGCAGGAAGTCTCCAAATGGGGGAAATGTCCACAAGCTCTCTGCCAAGGCAGCACCCTCCCCCTGAGATTCCTCTCCCAGCCTCGGGCACCAGAGGAGAGGGATCCGACCAGAGACCGGGGACCCCCCCCCCCCCGCCATGCCTCCGCACTTCCTCCCGAGGAGGCTTCCAGGGCCAGAGGAAGGACCGGAAAGGAAGGCCTGGGACTCTAAGCCCCAGAGGCCTCAGCCAGCAGAACTGGGGTTAAGGCAGCTGGGAGTTGCAGTTCAAAGCACGGGGGGGGGGAGGCTCCAACTCATTGCCCTTTCTGTCAGAAGCGCAGAGCCCGGCCAAAGACCTTTTGTGACTCTGCCCAGAATGCTTTCTGCAACAGGGCCACCCTCCGTCTCCCTCAGAGGGTTGCAAAGGGGTTGGGGGGGGGGAGACTCGGTGCCCGGTAGCTGCCCCCCCCCCCCAGCAAGGGACCAAGGGGGCCCTCCTTCTGAGCCAGGCATAAGGGCGGTCCTGCCTCTCCTCTCTTTGCCTTCCTTTTCCACTTTTGCTCCCATTTTCTGAGGCCCTTGGGCTCAGAGGAGGCTGAGGCAGGTCCCATAGTCTCTGCTGACCCACGGCCTCCATCCCACCTGCCCCAGAGGGGACCCACTGCCACTCTTTAGACAGTCCAAGGGCATCAAGGGAAAGGTGACACGAGGGGAAAGGGCTGCACAATTTGCCGGGGTTTTCCTCACTGCCTTCCTTTCCTTATTTCCCAGCAGAAAGAAGCCACCGGCCGGAAGTGTCCATTAAGCACGGACGCTTGCGGGGCACAGTAGCCGCCGTGAAGGGCGTGGACCTGCCGGTCAAGGTCTTCTTCAGCATCCCTTTTGCCAGGCCTCCCATCGGGGACCTCCGCTTCTCCCCCCCTCGGCCGGCTGAGCCTTGGCATCACCTCAGAGAGGCAACCGCCATCCCCCCCATGTAAGAGTCTGGCCCCCAACATGGAAGGGGTGCCTTTGCCACTAGCCACCCGTCTTGCCCTTGCCTTCGCTGGAGAAGCAGCTCAAGGCTCTCAGCGCTGGTCTGTGCAAAAGTGCTGGATGTGCAGAAGGCCTTGGCACTGCTTACGCGTCGTTTAGGTCACCGCACCGTTGGGTTGACATGTCGCTTTGTATTTATACAGTACATGTTTTTTGTTTAAATAAAATGATTGTGGGAGACAGTTTGTGTCCCTGGAATGAAGGTACGTGAAGAGGATCAGGCAATGCTTCAGCCAGGCCTCACCTGGAGTCCTGCATTCAGCTCTGGGTACCTTATTTTAAGATGGACAAAAACAAACTGGAGCTGCTTCAGAGAATTATCAGAGGAGTGGAGAACAAATGGCATTTGTTCAGCCGGGTGAAATGAGGGGGGTCATGATCCCCCTTTTAAATACCTCAAGGGCCGTTGTAGGGGGGGCAGGAACATTGGAAGGAACTTCTTAACAGTTTGAGAGGTTCAGCAAGGAAACCCTTTGGCCAGGGGGGTAGTGGGCTCTCCTTTGCTGGACAAGGAGGCTCTGGAGGGAGGCTGGACTCCTGGCCCATGAGGCCCTTCCACCTCTGGATGGTTGTGAGCTTCTATGGGGGAGAGGGCCGTGCCCCACGGCGCGCTGGCCTCCCCCACCACCGGCCACTGCCACTCTCTGCTGCTTCTTATCCTGGCCCTTTCTCCTCTGTTTGTAAGGTGCCTTCAGGATCTGACCTGGCTGGATCAAATGAGCCAAATGATGAATACAACATTTCCTAACTGGACAACATCTGAGGATTGCCTCTACCTCAATGTTTTCACCCCGGACACAGAGGCCCAATTGCCGGTAAGGCAAAAGCTGCTTCCCTGACCTCCTGGGTCTTTCTTGCTGGAGCCCTTCCAGCAACTGATCCGGGGCTGAGCCCTGAGGTGACCCAGGGAGCTTCCAAGGGCCAGCAGCCAGGGGCAGGAATGGTTCTGGGGTGGTTGGTTGGTTGCATTTTCCCTGAAGGTTACCTGGAGACCAGCAGGAAGAGCAAAAGAGAAGATGGAGGATGGGGGTCTTTTCAGGACTCAGCTGGCCGTATTTCCACATTCAGGCTCTGGGGCTGGCCAGGAGTGAGGCCTTGGGAGTCTCCAGGGCACAGAAAGGACAGATCCCCAGCACATGGTGCGGGGGGGGGGGGACCCCACAGCCCCAAGGGCACTCTGTGCGTGCAGGTGTGTATATGCACACACAAGCATGCATGTGTGCGCACCCCTGTTTTCAAGTCTATCCTGCAGTTTGGCACCAAACCGCTCTCACCTCAGTCAGCACAGGACAGAGACCATAAAGACTCTGCGGTCCCAACTGAAGACAACCAGACTGAACCCCGCTCAGGGCCAGGATGTGTCAAAACAGCCAAGAAGAGCTGAGCAAGCCACTGTCCTTCAAATCACTGTCTCTCAAGGAAAAGAGAAGGACCTGGCTGTGCAGGGGAAGGAGGATGATGGTGGTGGTGGTGGTGATCATTTCTTCTTCTTATCCACCTTTCCCCATGGACTGAGGCAGAGAACAACAACAGATTAATATATAACATGCCCACACCAAGCATGGATTTGAGAAGAATTTGTTGAGAAGGGGTATGCCTTTGCCTTCCTCTGAGGCTGAGAGAGTGTGACTTGCCCAAGGTGGGCTTCAATGGCAGAGCAGGGACCTAAAACCTGGACTTGAGCCCCAATCCTGGCTCAACATTCAGACCAGGGCACCCGCTGTCTCTCTAAGTGGACAGTGTAGTGGCCTGAATCCAGAGAGGAAAGGAGGCCCCTCTGTTCGTCCAGCAGCCTCTTGGACCAAGCGAAAACTCTCAGGTGACCTAGCGCTATCACCCCCAGTATGTGAGAGGCCTTTCAGCACATCTGAGCAGCTCCGAGTGTCAGAGAGAGCAGCCTGCTTCTTTTCCCCATGTGTTTGTGTTTTCCCAGGTGATGGTCTGGATCCATGGAGGGGGCTTGGTGATCGGGGGTACCTGCTTATATGACGGATCTGCCTTGGCTGCCTATGAGAACGTGGTGGTGGTGATGATCCAGTACAGGCTGGGCCTCCCCGGGTTCCTCAGGTGAGACAGTTTATATTTACAAATACAGCTTGCCTTCCATACCCATGGATTCCTGATCTATGAGTTCAACCATTGGCGGCTTGAAACTATTTTAAAAATATAAATTCCAAAAAAGCAAACTTAGATTCTGCTATGTGATACAGGGGAGATCATTTTACTACACCATTGTATTTAACTGGACCTGAGTACCTGTGGATTTTGGTATCCGTGGGGGGGGGGGTCTGCAACCAAACCCCAGAGGATACCAAGGCCCCCATTGTACCAACGGGGCCTAAATATCTTGAAGGCATCTGATGCCGTCTGATCTTGAAGCAAAGCAGGATCAACCTTGGTCAGTACTTGGATGGGGGACTGCCAACGAAGAGTTGTTGCAGGCGCTGTGTAAAACTAGATTTCATAGGAAGGAACTGGCAAACCCATCCTCTTAGTATCTCTTTCCTAAGAAAATCCTGTGGAATTCATGGGGTCACAATTGGTCAACAGCCGACTTGAAGGTGCACACGCACGCACACACACACACACAAGTGAAGTGGAGAAGATGGCGGGAGGGCTGAAGAGGGAAAAGGCGACTGACTGGGAAGAAGCAGAAATTCAGTTTGACCTGAGATAAAGGAAGAGCTGGAGGAGGCAGCTGGAGGAAGGAAAGGCAGGTGGAGGGAGGAGGGAGGCAATGTGTGGGGCAGGGAGGGGAAGAAGCCAAAGCAGAGGATTTTTTTCTCATGCTGGGTCTAGAAAATGGGCAAGGAGCCCCGACGGAGGCCCTTTGGCTCTCCTCAGCGAAGGTGGGTTGCCAGCCAGCAGTGGATGGAGGCCCTGCAAATGGTCTCTGCTGGCTGTTGCTTTGTCGCTTGACTGGCTCTCCGGCTGTGCCCCGTTTCTTTCAGCACTGGCTCCAAGGAAGCGCGAGGGAACTGGGGATTACTGGACCAGGTGGCAGCTCTGAAGTGGGTCCAGGAAAACATTGAGGCCTTTGGAGGAGATCCCAGTTCGGTGACCATATTTGGAGAGTCTGCTGGAGGGCTCAGTGTCAGTGCACAGGTAGGTGGGACCCACTGGACCCACGGTGACTGCAAAGGGCCCGTGGCTTTTGCCAGTGACCCCCAAGATACGTGAAGAGACGTCTGAGGCCGGCTCCTGTCTGTGAGAGAAAGGACGCAGAATCCTGCCTGTCGAGGAAGGGAAGGAGGGAAGCCGTCTGTGCCTCCAACCTTCCCCCCTTCCTTCTCCTCCTGCCCCCCACCTGTCTTTAGTCAGAGGGAGAAGTGGCACCAGGGTCACCAGGAAAGTGGCACTGGGGTCACTTCCAGGAAAGCCAAAGTGTCACTCTGTTTCAGCAACTGCATGAAAGAACTTTGTGGTACCTTAATGACTGAAAAGTTCATTGCCGCACAACTTTCAAGGCCCACTGAGTGTCTTTTTGAGTGACCAAAGAAAGCTGAGAGGCCGAGAGAGAGAGAGAGAGAGAGAGAGAGAGAGAGAGAGAGGTAGTTGTGGCCAAAGAGAACAGAAGTGTCATGGCAATATGTGGAGAGGCAAGGAGAATGCTGTTTCTCTCACTATTTCTCAGCTTTCTTTTGTCATGTGAAGGCTCTCAGTTGCAGGCACTCAGAATGCATTCAGTTCTGGAAGCAAAACGTCTGGGCCCCAATCCCAGTCCCTTGGTGATCCTGATGAGAGCAGAGCCGCTGCATCCACAGGACTTCCCAATGCGCTGGCTCACCATCCCACAGTTGATCCAATGGGTCTACTCTAGAGTGGAGGCCATTACTTTTGAAAGAACCTTTGAAACTTCCTGTTCAGACGGGAAAGACCTTGTCTTTCACTCCAGAGGTTTCCATGTGTTTTAGATGGAGAAATCTATATCCTTATTCAAGAAAATAACAGAAACAGTAGAACCCCAACTCTGACTTCAAGACAGACATGCTTATGTTCTGTGCTGGAATACATTGTGTGTAGTTGTTATTTTGTTTTCTTTAATTTAAATAAGGAGAAAATAACTAAAGGTTGGAAGGTGAAACCAAGGAGCTCTCTGGAATGCTTTTCAGAACTGTGGGTTGGATGAACTAAACCCCTCTGACATTTCCATGCACTGTTTCCTGTCCTCTTTTTGGTGCAGATATTATCCCCTTTGTCCAAGGGCCTCTTCCACAGAGCAATCTCGGAGAGCGGAGTCATTTCTATGCCGGGCTTCTTCACCAGCCGTCCGGAAGCCATTGTCCAAGTGAGTTGCCATCCTGCTCTTCCTACTCTGCTCCTCTGTAATGTCACTGCCCAGTGGCATCAGTTTGGGGGTGCTGGGGGTACAGGCTGGTGACACTGTAAATGGGAGACTGACACTCCCTAAACACCTGCCTTTGGGTAGAAATGGGATGTGTTGTTCACCTGCATCCCTTTAAAATGCTGAAGAATTGGCGTGAATGGGGTGAGGCTCAGTGAGAAGAGAAAGGAGAGGCCCCAGGTTTTTAATTTTTAATTGTAATTTTTTTTAAACTTCAAATTTAAATTAAGAAAATATTATTTTTTTCTTTAAAAACATCACATCTTACCAAATATTCACATTAACCACATGAAACTATGCACATGTAAATACATGTGGGCTGTGCATATGCTATATTAATTTAAGGGCATACTTTTAATTTTGCTAGTTGTTTATGTCACAACTATTGCCATTACATTCAATTATAAATAGAGAAATTATGATTTACAGGTATAACATTACTTAAAAATAAAACATGGCTAAGGATTCTGCATGGTGCGATATGGGAGGAGGTCAATGTGGGGAGAGACACCATGAGTTCCTGCAACCCGAATGAGGCCACTGTCACTGCCTAGACTCCCAAACAGGGAGGAGAATTGCCTCGCTGCCTTCGGAAGCCATGGCATCTGAACCCCTGATTCTCCTCATCTCTGGGCAGCCTGATAGAGAGGAGGGCACCTTGGATCAAGAGCGGGTGAAGAGTGGGTGGAGGGCAGGAGGAAGAGCCTGTGATATTAAGATCAGCTGGAGTGCGTTTGAAAACCCGCACGGTCCCCAATGGGCCTCATCCCCTGCTAGCTAAGACTCAAATGCCCAAAAGATGAAGGAAATGGCTCTGGAGATGTGGCACTCTCAGGCTGAAGAGCTGCCAAAAACAGAAGAAGCCTACAGTCAAGGGGGCTTCTGCTGTTGCTGATTGCAGTGCCATTGTATGCATTGTATGCAGTGCTGATTGCATGCCATTTAATCTGCTGCTGTTGTTGTTGCTTGTCCACTTCATGCTTAAAGAAAGCTGCCAATCTCTCTGGCTGTGAGGCCAGCAGCTCAGCGGCCGTGATGCTTTGCTTGAGGAGCAAAACAGAAGAGGAACTGGACATCCTGAATGGCAAGGTGATTCAGGTAAGTAGCAGCCATGGATCAGGAGTCTTGGTAGCCCACAGGATCCACTACCAATTTTGCAATGCCAGACAGCTCTGGACCACAATGGACTTTGTTCGGTTTTCCATTGTTTCTTCTGGGAAGGATCTACCTGGTAAAAAGGCTTCAGACCCCATGGGGCCACACCATCCCTTTTACTTGCTTGGCTCTTATCTTTCACAGTCCCAGTGGTTTGCCCACAGAAAGGACTCCAGAGGGTCCATGCTGGGCATCCTCCACATTTTGGAGACAGCCTCCCAAATACAAACCATCTGATGCATGGCTCTCGGAGCTGTCAGGAGAAGCTGGGCGGAAGGGCTGCTCCTGCCGTCCGTCCGTCCAGATAGGGCCGGGCCTGAAGCCGCTCTCATCCTGGCTGAAGGGTGGGGGGACCCTTCCTTGCATGAAAAATGCTGGCGTTGTATCTTAGTAATTTACCTGGTCCTTCTTTGTGAGGCTTCAACTCTGTGGATACTTCAGAACTCCCCAGGTTTGCTTCATTCTAGGTATGACTTCCTTGCAATTTATTTGAGAGAGAGAGAGAGAGAGAGAGAGAGCAGTTAAATATATATATTTTTTTCTTTAATAAAACAACCAAACAGGATATTGGGTTTACCCTTGTTGTGGTCGATGGAGAATTTATTCCAAAGGCACCAAAGGAGCTGCTGGCTGCAAGCGAGTTCAACGCTGTCCCGTATCTCATTGGTGTGAATAACGACGAATACGGGTGGACTATCCCTCAAGTGAGACACTTGGCATTATACTTTTCATATCCTTGTGCTGCCTAATATACCCCCACCATACTTGTGCCCCAAGATGTGATGGTAAGATGGATCTCAGGTGCTTATCACACAATGTGGTTCTGCCATTATCATGATGGATTAATTCTGCTTTTGCCTCAGACTTATCGTACAATGCCACAGCTCTCCTGGTGCTGAGCTGTAAAGTGGTTGGGAATTTAACTTTCTTCATGTTGGAAATAATCCATGAATGGCACCCTTTTCCACTTGGATTCAGTAACAGATTGAATGTGACTGTTTCCTTCACTCCATTATGGAAATGGGTGGCTCCGGTGGTCCCTTCCTAGGAATCTCAAGCTCTGCGACCATCTAACAGGAAAATTGTATTTTAACTATGCAGATACTGAACCACCCTGCTGTAACGGAGGACATGGATAGAGAGGCAGCGTCGGCTGTGTTCCAGCAAGGAGCCTCCCTCATGGTAAGAGGGCAGAAAATGCACCCAAGTCTTGTTTTTGTACCTTTTCTCAGGAAGCAGCAGTCCCGACATGGGATAAGGAAAGGAATGGCGATCAGTAAAACTTGGGCAGACTCTACCAGGAAGCAAAGCTCTTTCCTCCAGCCCCTTTCCCTTTTATTCTCTGTAGCCATAGTAGTGGGAACCAGACATGCTCATGTGCCACCGGAGAGGCTCTTGTGTGCCTCCGATACCCAGCCCCCATCTTGGGTGGACTCTCCACATTACGTCCCGCCGGGTGGGTGCCATCTTGTCTCCCAGGCAGAGGGTTGGGAAGTCTGGGTTCTGGGGGGTCTGCCAGGTAATTCCCAGGTCAGTGACTCAAAATACTTCCGGTGCGTTGGTGGGGAGGCCAAGACTTCCCAAAAGAAGAGCTGTGTTTCCCGGTCAGTTTTCTGTGCACTGCACTCTTGGAACCCTGTTAGGGTTTTTTGTTTTGTTTTGAAAGATGAATGGATTTCTGTTATAGGGCAGTAACAGTGTGACCCTGCCCTTTGGAAGTCACTATTCAGATGCCTTTACTCCAAGGCAGTATTCTTGAGTGGGAGACCACCAAGGATTACCGGGTGCTGGTTGCTATATTCAGCAGACCGAAATGGCAAAGCCACCTCTGAGTATTCCTTGCCTGAGAAAACCCTAAGAAGTTCATGGGTACACAGGAGATGGGCAAACAGGTCAACACAAGCATCACTGGAGAAGAGACAGAGTGATGCCAGCGTGCGTCACCAGCAGGATTCTAGAACTAAATCCACAAAACAGGGATACCTTTATTAGACCAACTGGGACTGTAGAAGGGAAAGGCCAGCAAACCCACTAGTGTGGCTCTGGCTCTGGCCGGAGGAGGGAGACGCTGTGGCTGCCATCCAGCTGCAGCAGAGTGGGTATGCGGAAGGGAAATGCCCCGGTGAAAGGTATCCTAAAGGCACTTTGTGGAGCTGCTGAGTGGCAGATCTCAAACTCTATGACCACCATTTCTATGACCAGCCTCTCTGGTGACCATCATCAGGTTCTGGGGTTATGCCAGCCAGACACATCTTGGCATGGGATGCGTGTGCAAAGGTTTCACCTTCAGTGACAGAAAGTGCCAGCCGCCAGCCTGCAAGGAAGGCAACGCAACCTCAGCTCCCCTCCTGCAGCCAATGCATAAAGGGCACCCTCCAGACCAGAGGGCAAGCCATCTCTAAGGCAGAATCGTGCACAAGGGAGGCGTTCAAATTTTGGAGGTGCAGGTGCCAAATCCTTCAGAAACAATTTCAGAAATTCTGCACTACTGGACCCACAAATGGTGTCAGAGAAGTCAGTCCCATAAAGCTCTCCAGGGTGACAAATAGTGTTTCTCCAGTGGAGAAAGAGGTTGAGAATGAAGGTTGCATTGGCAGGGATATTCCTTTGATTCTGTAAGGCTTTTGCCATTCAAGGGAACAATGTGCTTCTCTTTATGGACCTTGGAAATGTGTCCCCCAGCAGGATTGGCAAGAGCAAAACAAGACACCCTGGTAGGAACAGAACTTGCTTGGCAGTAATGCCCTTGGTCGCGCCAGCTCATGCCCACTGCCCTTCTTCCCCACAGAGGGTCCCACCGGAGGATGCGCAGTTGATGCTGGATGAGTATTTTGAAGACATAGAAGACCCCCTGGAGTTACGAAGCCGCTTTCAGGAGTTCATGGGAGATGTCTTCTTCGTCATTCCTACCATTCAGGCAGCCAGATATCATAGAGGTGAATTCACATACAAAGCAGCAAATGTTGCTAAAGGATTTTATTGTTGCAACGTTTGATGGTTGCAGGGAAATCGAGCAGATTCCAC